>CM053784.1:424156689-424571689 GCA_028749045.1 Cupressus sempervirens
GGTTGTATTTACTGTTGTTATTGCTTTCTAGTCTTCTTGTATGAGGCTGAGGTGTATGTATATGAGATACTTGACTTAACCATTTTTGAGTCTCGATCCGTTATGCTTGGGTCACTTTCTAGTCACCTTGATGGGACTAAAGTGTTTGCTTTGTTGTTGATGATGTCATGTTGTGACATGTTTGACTTGACCATTTGGGTCTTTGATCAATAATATTGGGATACTTTCTAGTTGCTTATTGAGAACTGATGGATATTGTGATTTATCATTTGATGCTTTCCAATTGCTCATTGATAGCTGATGCGATTATTTTGGATTATCTTGATGCTTTCCAGTTGCTTGCATAGGGCTGAGGTGATTTTACTATGATTACTGATTTGTGAGCCTAGGGTAGGTTATCTACTTGTAGTGTCAGGAAGTGGCTTGCAATGGGGATTGAGGCCCTAAGTGGCTACCAAGGTAACTCATTGTAAGTTGTTTTAATAAGTGAAAACATTATACTAAATGAGAGTAAAATGAACCTAATAAGATAATTTTATGTTCTCACCCATGCCTCGAGTGCTAGTACAGACTAGGATGGGAGTGGAGAGAATGCTTGGTTGCAACCTTGTATTCCATAGTATGCCTTGTTAGTACAAGAGGATACTAGTGGCCACATAGGGATCAGAAGGGACCCTGGAGTCCTAAGCTAATTGCTAAGGTAACTTCTACATGATTCATGCAATGACACTTGTCCACTTATAGAGTAGGTTTCCCACGGGTCTTTGTGTGCCTCTAGGAACTAGATGTCATTCCTTATTATAACCTTTGAGTTAGTATACTTTTAGGATTTCTTGGACGTAGAGAGTACTTGTGTTATATGATTTGGTATCATATTTGGGACTTGAGGCTATATCCTCGACGTGGTGGGAGTAGGCCATTTAGGTTCCATGCAGTCAGGTGGTAGTTCTTTTTTACTCTTACCATTGAGATCCGTTCGTAGTCACTATGGCTAGAGCTTCTTGGGATGCTTGTTTATCATATTTAGATGATGTTATATTACTGATGCATTTATTTTTTTATTGATGATAGTATGTTAGATTTATGTGTTCTTATGTTGTAGTATGTTTAGGAGTGATGTCCCTAATTACTATAGTACCAACAATCTATTTGGTGGCTTGGGATGTTATGTGTTGTGGATGGCTAGGGCCCACGATGGTCAATGATGCTATTGACAATTGGGAGGAACTGCGCACTTAGTTAGTTATGTTTTATGATGGATAGTTGTATTTCATGTTGGATATTTATATATTTTATGATGGATGGATGTATCTTTATTTCTATTTCTACATATGTATATTCTTTTCGCCCTTCATACCCTGTGACATGTACAATGGATGATTGAGAATTCTGAATTAATTTTCTAAGAGGCATTTGGAACAAATGTATAATATGGACTTTGGACTTTCTATTATTCTTTCATATGGATGTGGTAGTTGTTAGACTTAGTATTAGATTAGATTTAAATGTAATTTCAATGTCATGGGATCCTTAAGAAATGTAACCTATTATTGTATGCTTTAGTTGATTATATGTTATTACTTTCGCTACTATGTGTTTGATGTGCATGTTATACTTTCTTACTTCAAAAAAAAATGTTATCAAACTTAGTAAAACTTTAGGTCATTTCTTTTGGGCCCCTTGTTGGGGTGTTACATTTGGCAAAGAACCTTTTTTGCATATTAGTGTTGATGATGATACAAAAATTATCAAGAAAGAGAATTAGATCTTGAAACATGAGTTGAAAATTATTGAACTAAAGTTTAGTCTTAAGATTAATGGCAATAAGAGTGAACCTAATCTAAAATATGAGAATGCAGACCTTATATCCCAATTGAGTCAAGTGACATCTGAATTGGATTCTATTAAGATAGAGCATGCAAAGTTTGAAAAATATGACATCATTGTGAAAGGAGAGTTGACACATACAAAAGAGCAATTAGAGAAACTTTACACAAGTTCTGAAAAAGTCGATGAACACATATTTCATCAAAGACCTTCTTATGATAAGATAGGCTTTGGATATCTTCTTAGAGAGAAGTTGGCAAAGAAATATGAGATTAGGATAGAACTAGATTCTATAACTAAAATCCCTAAAGAAAAATTCAAATGGTCTAATGAAGTTGAGAGAATTAAATTAATAGAGAAATTTGATGAACCTAGAAGAACAAGGCTAGTTGAAGAACCTAAGAAAGATGATTTTTCTAAAGAGGTAAGACATGAATTCAGAGGTAGATGCTACATATGTAATGAAGTTGGATATATGAATAAATATTGCATAGGTAAGTCTTTTAAATTAATTACTAATTTCTATTGTTATAATTGTCATGGTTATGGACATAAGGAAATGGAATGTAAGAAACCTAAATTTAGTGATGATAATAAGGATAATAGAATGTTTAGGAATACTAATCCTATACGTAATGGAAGAAGTAGATCTCAAAGAAGATCTCATGATGGAGAGAAACCTAATGATGAGAATAAGAAGTTTTTTTATTTCAAATGTAACAACCATGGATAGAATTCAAGAAATTGCAGAGCACTTGAAAATCAGAATGAAAACAATCAAACAAGAAATGCACATGTATGTGAGTTATGCAATAAATTTGGATACACAACAAGATTTTGTAGAATGGACAAAGGGAACTTTAACAAGAACCCTAATCATAGAAGGAACAACAACAAGAATGATAAAAGGAATGAAAATGGAGGCAATAATAGTCAAAAAGAAGTAGCCAAGGAACATGTTGAGGAATTAAAGAAGCATTTCTAAAGGCTTGTAATCTAGAGAGCTCACATACATTATTGGAAGAGAAATTCCTTGATGCATCTAATGGAAAGTTGAAGTCATAGATTGTTTGTGGCTCAACCTATTTTAATTAAGCTATTACAAAAGTAGTAGAGCATCAATGGTCAAAACTAATGTTAGAGAGTGAGTTAGAAATTGTGCACTTAATAGAAGTTAGAAAGCATAAAAAGAAAGCTATGCTTTAGTGTGAAATTCTTGATGTGATCACAATAAGAGAGAATTGTAAGAACAAGGTCACTGGTAAATAGAGACAATATTCTAAGTTTGTGGTAGATATGCATTTAATGTGTAGTCCATTTTGAAATGATTTAAGGATCATGAGTGAGATTTGATCTACCATTTATTCATGTGAAGTGTCTTAAGTGAATTGAAGAGTGATTTGACATCAATTGAAGTGTATAGAAAATTTTGTAAAGCCAAAAGTTGTAGAAGCCCTAAAATCATGAATTTGACATATTTTATGGAGCATTGAATCCAATTTACTATAGTATTCATAGTTATTGAGAAATGGCTACTCAAAAAGTGCATGATGTTAGTGACAAACCAAGGTATGAGTTCAAGAAACACCAATTTGTTTCTTTATTAGATGATCCCGTAGGAGCATTTTTGCATGTTCCAAAAAATGTATTACATGTAGAGGATATAAGGAGTTATACACATTGCAAAATTGAGAGCATAGGAGATGAGGAGATTCACAAATATTTAGGAAAGATGTGCAACAATGACTTATCCCTGAAGTCTGAGTATGTGAACATTGAAGATTTGAATTTGGTGAAATATATGTTCTACACAAAATTTGATAATCATGAGTGGACCTACATTATTTTGAGAAAAATACATGATGATATCTTCTGGTTAGGTGATGTGTAGAATTTATAGAAGGGTATGCACATATCATACTCAAACCTAAGCAAGAAATTGAATGTTCTAGATGGGGAACATATGATGAAAGGTTAAGGATAGTTGAATCTGAGCTCTATAGAAAAGAGAGAAAAGAAAAATTAGAGAAAGAGATAGATTCCATCCTCAAGGAATTTGGCATGTCAAGGTAGGAATTCAACAACCTAAAGGGAATTGTGCTAGAAATGAAGCCTAGTAGGCAGTCTAAATTGTTAGCAGCAACACCTATTGTAGTGGCAAGACTCTTAGAGGAAGTAATGGTGTAAAAACTATGCACACAAGCTCCTATTCCATCATATGCAATTTTTGTGCAAATTCAACCAATTAGAGTAAGCTAGAGGTAGAAGCACCTTCCATGTAGAGGAATTCAAAAAGACTGGTAAAGGTTAAACAAGAACCTACAAAGAAAAGGGTTAACCATACCACCAACGGACCAAGAAAGAGAAGAAAAACCATGTAAGTAAGTAGTTCTGAAAGCTTAGAAGATGATACTAAAGATATACCTATTGAACAAGATGTGTAGGAAGCTAAGACAACTACAAGAAAAAAGGCATGGAAACCAAAGGTAGAGAATCTAAACATGCATATGATGACAATTTTGTACAAATAAATAAATTTTATAGCATGTATAGTAGTATGGATAAGAGACAATTAGAGAATACCATAATAAGAACCATGATTCTAAGGAATTAAAGATTTGATAGCATTCAAAATAAAATTCCTGAATACCTATTCACTAGGTTAATTAATAGGAAGAGAAGAGTAGCAGAAGAAGATTTGATCATGAGGATACACACCCATGAACAAGTTATGTGATGTCAGATCAAAAGAAGAATCTAACAAAATTTTGAAGGATATTAAGCCCTTGCTAATGAACAAAAGAAGAGCAATTTTTTTGATGGGAGGCAATTATGAAGAGGTTAGGAAAGAAGTAGAATAGGCAATAGAAAAGTAGATGTCCTTAGTGCCAAGGAGAGTGCACAAGCTAAAAATGATAGTCTGATGTCTATGGAAGTCCATACACCTTCAAGGGAAGAGGAAGTAGTGGAAACACATCAAGCTCTATCACTAGCTCATATTGTTATGAGTACTAAATCCATGCAAGTGGATAGTACACACATAATGATGGAAACTAAGGAGAACCCATTTGCAAAGTATAGAGAAACATTGTTGGCAATATTAGCAATATAACTAATTATTCCAATTCTAATGATGAGGAATAAGAGAAAAAGAAGAAGGAAGAAAAAGAAAAGAGGGAATAGGAAGTAGAAGAAAAGAAAAGAAAAGAAGAAGAGAGAATAAGAGGTAAAGAAAAGAAATGAAGAAGAGGAAAAGAGGATGAAATAAGATGAAAGAAGAAGATGCAAAGAAAGAGGTTGAAGAAGAGAAGAGAACAAAGGAATAGAAGGTAAAGGCTACTATACTTTAAGTGGTGTCAGTAGATGGAACATCAAAAACACCATCTATTCCATCTGATGATGAAGATTAGAAAGAATTAATGAGAACTTTGAGCAAGTTATTCAAGAAGAATAAAATTATTAAGTCTTTGGAGAAGACTCTTATTGAAGTCTTGGAGCACATATAGAAGACAGTTTCCACAATTGTAGAAAATCCAAACTTACAAGCCAAGGAAAAAGAGTTGGTGAAGACCTTTGATGGGGAATTTACAACCCTAGCTGAAGTAGCAATAGTGCAAGCATAGAGAAATCATGATGCAACCCTATTTAATATAGTGTGCACCAATGTGTACAATGATTTGAAGGCACTTGATGGAAACATCAAGAAATTGAGAAAATGTACTTTTGTAGGTAAGAAGTTGTATGGATAGTGTGCAATGTCTTCTACTTACCTATCAGATTTTGTTTCAAAGATCAAAGGCTATATGAGTGAGCTTCAGACACTCATTACAAGATTGTAGCAACCTGAGATCAAAATTGAAGACTCTGAGAATGACATAGAGAAGATCCACAATACTATTAGTGTCATGCCCAAAATAAATACTCTAGGTTAACAATTGTTTTTTTTTTTTAACTTATAATTAGGTTAACATGTTCTACAATGGCTTCAATGTATAAACCATAATAAGGCTTATTGTTCGAGTAGGTCAGAATTTTAGACAACCATAGGTTTCTTAGTAGAACCATTACTAAAATTATACCACTAATCCGACAATATGTTTTAATAAATACTTTAAAAGAACCCGATTAATTTGATCCTTTCATTTACTTGATATGTGAACGTCATTACGATTTAAAATATTTAACGTTAAGAAAATTCGATGCTTTAGACAATCATACAAAGTTTACTATACAACCAAGCTAACTACGAGAACTTTAATCCAAATTTGTTATCACTACAATGTAGCACCCTAAAGATGGACACTATTGTCAACTATACTATCTATGGTTTAAATTTAGATTACCTCCTATGTTTTCATAACAACCTAATATATAATGATCGATTATTTACAATACAAAAATGAGACTAGGTTTCATGCAAATAAATATGTATGTTACGCTAAATTTTAAATCAACTATTTCAAATTGAGCATCCATGTTAACATCGTCAATATAATAAGGCCAAAACGTCAAATAACTTATAATTATATGAAATTCATTAATACCATAGGATGATATTATAACTATATCATAGATGTTAACTACGTTATGAAAACCAACTAAATAATTACTATTTCTAACAACTATATAAAAGACAATGTAAATGTATTCGAGTTTAGATTCATTGATAGTATATAAATCAGATCAACTATAAAAGAATTTCTTAGACAATTATTGATTGAAAATCTTATTGATATTGTAAAGTCACTTTTAAGAAAACAATTAACTAAAATTAAAACAGAATATATATATCTAAAATTTATTAACTTTAAACATTTCAACTATCTAATCTTACTAAATTTAAATTACATTTACTAACAACTAACTAAATTTATTACGTACTAACTAAATATAAATCAATAATACATTAAAACTAGTTTTTAATAAAAACATATTAAAATAGAACTATAGTTCCACAAGTTAAATGATGATAGAACCTGTAATCTAGCACGATACATAATTTATAATCAAAATTAAACTTATCTTTTAAAGTCTAATGAGATCACCATTCAATTAACGCCAAATTAGAGCTATAATTGCTACTATACTATATTAAAATATAAATATATTTTAAAATACTAACTAATAAAAAAAAACCCAAACTATATTACATTTAATGTAAATCTGATACAAAACTGACTTAATTTAATATAAAATAACTAAATTTACCTTCACAAGGATAACCAAAACTTGATTAAAATAACCACGAACTTTACTGACTAACACTAAAATGATTATTACTAAATTCAATATATATTAAAACTTAAACAACATAATTAAACAACTAACTAATTAATACTTATTAAAAAAAATCAAAAGAAACTAAATTAAACTAACATATACTAAATCCTACACAACAACTAACCTACTCCCTTAACTTACTTCTAACCCAACAACATACCTAACCGCCCCCCCAAAACTCTCCTCCCAACCAAGCTTGGTGCGATCCCCAACATCCTCCTTGTCAAATCGACCCTCTTCTTGACTTTCTCCCATGCAAAATAAATCTCAACCAAGGTTTATTTAAACATTTCAGTGTTTAAATTTCTTGCTACCTACAAGCTCGTGCCCCATTCAAGATGGGACCTTCACCCAAGTTGGCGACTTGGGAGGCAATGGTGATAGGACGCTTCCTGACCCATGTCAGGCTTAGATAGCACTAAATGCGCTTGGCAACTCGGGAGGCGTGGAATGGGATAATGGGGAGGTGGGTCCCCTATCCTCCCTTTTCTCATTCAAGATATAATATAATCTTGGTCGCCTAGCTTCTTAATAGGCAGCATTTGTTCAATGTTTTTTTTTTTGGTTGTTTATTTTATTGTTAAAAGTCCCATCCTAATGCTGGGTCGACCATTAGTAAGGGAATTCATCATTAATACTTTTTGACTCTAGATTCGAATGATAGTGATTTGTACCTTAAGTGCTTACATTACATTATTCTATTATATTATGTCTTACTTGTAAATTAGATGTTCTATTATTTATTTAGAAGATACTATAGTATATTCCCTGATTATTATATTTGTCTGTATTAGAAGATATTATTTCCACTTCTTACATATAAAATCCAGAGAGTAAATTGTGTGTCTACAGCAAGCCTTATGTTTTATATCTTATAACTTGTATATCCTTTATTTGTTCTTTCTACTACCAAAGTCTAAGGCATCACAATATCTATTGCAAAGATACATTAGAAAATCCTAACTATGTTTGATAATCTAAATTGATGATCTTTTTCTTTTTTTTCCATCTGGCTAAAAGCCTCAACACTAACAACACATAAGGAGTTATATGAAAGAGATTTAACTATGCTCTTCCATGGATTTAGAAGAATGGAGATACCTTATGTATATAGCTCACAAATTTTCAAGTATCTTATCATTCAGAATAATATTCATAACATGACTATGAGCCAAATTGCAAATGCATTATCTCAACAATTCATTCTCTATGATTAACTCTTCAGCTCTATACACTTATATTCAAAACATTGCAAACAACATTACCATTACATTAAATTTGAATTATCCATTTTAACCACAATGCAAGAATTGTTTTAACCCCATTAGTCACAAAAACTAATCTTTCATTCATCATAGAATTTTCATTTCCATCATATAAGAAACTTGAAAGTTTTCCAAATTAAATCAACATCATTATTTCCATCCTATTTTTGATGCACATGCATCTAAATTTAAATCACGATTAAGTCACATGATAACCAATTATACTCAAACTCAAATTTTATTGGCCAACCTGATTCAAAGGCTCAGCCAGGGAAGAACCAGGAAGAAAACCCAGCTTTGTTGCCATTTACAAAAAACTTAAAATATAATTTTCAATAGGATATCAATCCCAAATTTCAACAATTAAATTGGATTTTCTTCATGACCCTCATCAAGGGATTTATGATGTTTTCTGCAACTCACTTAATTGAACCATGGATGCAACATAATCTGATCGGGTGACAACCAAGCATAATCAAGAGATAATTAAACATGCATATTCATACATGGTTTTCACAAGGGATTCACAATAAATCAAAACTAGCGAAAGGTGGATTCTTCCAACAGGAGAAGTCAAGCACAACACCAATTCAGATGCCCAATCGGGGCTAATAACCAAGAACTTCCGTTCTTCCATTTAAACATGCCATATTCATACCAGGTTTGTGCTGACGGGTAGGGGCCCATAACACCCTGCCCTTTATCCCTCTTCTCATCCTGAGAAGAGACTCTACACTGGTTGGAGTCCAACTAAATAGACCTTTCCCAAAATTGGTCACTTCTACCCTCTCCAAGGGTGAGTAATACCAAAACACCCATGCAAGAAAAGTCTCAAAATTGCAACATAACATGAAAGGAAATCAACCAAAAATAACATGGTTTCCAAAGCTTCCCAACATACCCACAAAAATATAAAAATAGAAACAATAGCAAGGTAGCATGTACATGAAACAAACATAAAAATTGAATAAGGGAGATGAGAATTTCCTACCTTCACAAAGAGGTAATGGCAATGAACAAGTTTGAGTAGAGTATCCCTTTTCCTTTCTTCAACCTTCAAGAATTCCTCCCTAAATGTAGAGATTGGGTAACCACCAACTAGTCCAAGGAAGGCCTCTAAATAAGCCTCCAACTCCACCACCCAAAAGGAGCAATAACTATTTCCACCCACTAGCCACTCTAGAAACTCCTAACTCAACCTACACTATGGTTAAACCCTAAGTGGAGATGAGGTAAGGCAACTCATGGTAACCACTTGCAATTTTCGCACAAAGGTAAAATGAGACTTTTTGAGTGATCTCAAAAGTCAAAAAAAGGGGCTTAGGGGTTGGAAAAGACCCCTAACCCATACCCATACCCTTTGGGCATAATTATTTCATGTTTTAAAGCCTTAGGAATAGGTTAGGAACCAAACAAAAACTAGGAAAATAATTAGGACCAACTAACAACTCTAAAAAGCAGATTAAGCACTAATCCAGATTAAGGGTGACTAAACTCGATTAAGAACCCAATTAGGAACTAACACTAACTTAAATCGACTTAGGTCCAAAGGTTACATAGCCAACCCTAACTAGCACACTGAAGAACATAAAAAATTCATGAGTGTCAAGTGACACTATAAGAACACAGTTACAAACATTAACATTTACCGATCATAGAAAGATACATACATACATCTCACAATTAAAATACTTGAATTAATAACAAGAGGGTTTCCAAATTAACACATAGAGATTAGTTCTGCTTCTTCGTCGATTTCCTCAGCTAAAATATCTGCACACTCATTGCACACATCAATAGTCCCAAAAATCACATGTACATATGTATATATACGTATCAGAAATTCACATAAATTGAAACATACATCAATCAAGGTTTCTTTCATCCTACTTATATCTTTAATCATAAAGATTCCAAAAATCAACTTGTTAATCCTACATTTTACTTAATTCATCTACATACATATACCTAAAACCTTAAATGACGAACATCAAATATCTAGAAGTAACATAACACAGCATGAAATAATAAAATATGTTCAAGCATCAGATAATGTCTCGACATCTCGAGTCATGAGTATCCAAATAATAGTAATGTATCACTATGCTACGATGGATCGGGGCGAACTCAGAACATAATGCTTCAATTAATTAACTATTTAATTCATTTCTACTCACATTGAATCATCAGTAATTACATAATCAATATGACATATAACTTATTCATTAATTCAGATTAAGTACGAGAATAATCATTGTTAGGCATGCATATACCTAAACATCATAACATCACCAACAACGAATATTGAACTATCTAAATGCATAAAATCCTAATCATTGAGGTAACACAATCAATAACATCATCATTAAGTGAGACACCTTGTACTATTGTTAGTGCAAATTAATGTTTAAACAGTCGAGATATCATAGTTTAATAAGTACATGCGAGGAGGGACCTTACAACACCTTTAACCAATGTAACTTTATTAATTAGGTTATGGATATATCAACTACTCTAGATTTTATTAAAACATTCACAATGTAAGCATTACTTCATAACTATTTCTTATCTCCTATAACAGTTTTAACAGAGTGTTCATAATTGATAAGTACCTACAAGGAGGGTCCTTACAATTAGAAGCATTGAATGTAACAAGGAGAAGGTAATAAGAAGATTCTCTTTTCTTAGAGAATATCTAGCACCTAAAGTTGTAATATTGTAGAGGAAATTGGAGGAACATCTTTCAACAAAGAATTCCTATAAAAAATTTGCATATATTGACCTCAGCATAGTTGAAGTGACATCTTATGCACTTTGTGCACTAATCAGTATATCAAATATAGTCATAGGAAAATTGAAGCACTTTGATAGATCAAAGATTGATTTTGCAGATTACATGTCCGGAATGATGAACTAATCAACAATAGGAAACACATTTTGTGATACAGTTTCGGTACCTTTGCCATTGATGTCAAAGGGGCAGTATTATGTAGAGGAAAATTTGTATAGATGTAAATGTATATGTAAGGGGGAGCCTATGTATATATTAATTTAAATGAGTGATAGGGAATGTAATGGTCTATTAAAAGATGAATAAATTTGTTATGTTTTGAAGGCAATTTTTTTAGTTACTTTTATTTAGTTTTTGTTATGTATGAAATAATTTTTGGGACTTAGCAATTTTTTCCCAAATGTTTCCATCAATTCCAAAGGGGGATATTGTTGGTAATATGGTTAGTTAGATGTATTGATGATTTTCATTTATGAAAATATACATTCAACATTTCATTTATGCATTTAGAGATAGATTAATGTCTAAGTATTAGATAGTTTGTAGAAGCAAAGAGTACAGATCTTAAGAGTACAGTTGATGCAAAGTGAGTTAGTTTATACATAGTTGAGGAAAGGTTTGTGACATTGTCATGGTGAAACGTACCACTGTGCATATGTATACGGATAGTATGGCACAAGTAATACTAATATTATTAGTGTGGGAATTTAACAGTGTAGAATAGAGCATGGTAGTAAACAAAGTTGTACGACTTTAGGAATTATTTTGTTTAGAAAATAATTACTAAGTTATGTTGAGAGAACTATGTGGATATTATTCAATAACTTTTTTTATATTATGTCAAGTGTGTGAAGACATGAAGGCCAATAGTGTAGAGTTTTATGTTTGTGCAAGGTATAAGTTAAGATCTTATCTTGCATAGATAATGGTTAAAGTTATGTGATTAGATGTGACATGCAAACTATTGTGAGAACTATCTATGAGCCTTATGCGATGCAAAATTTGATGTAAGATTAAAGAAAGTGCAAGTTATAGAAGCAAAGAAAGTATTTTATAGATACCTATCTTGTGAACAAATTGAATTGTATAATTGCATGTTAGGGTAGTGGTCTCTTCTTGCATACATTGTAATTGTTCTATGAACTCCTAATAGAGTTGTAGCAACTCCTATTATGGTTGACACTTCTAACAAAGGCTATTCCTCTAACAATGAAAAAAGACATTATATGCACTTCATTAACTCCTAACAGGGTCAATATCCTTAACATGATCCTATTTTTTAGTGAATCATCTAGTGGGTATAATCCCCACCAGTGTTTTCCCTTGGCTAGGGTTTCCCTAGTTAACAAATAATGATGTTATGAGTTTTCTATGTGCATGGTTATATGTATTGTTGAACACCACCATTGGTTTACTTTCATATGCAAGTTATAAAGTAATTAACAATACAATTGTGGGAAAAAGTTTGTAATATACTGATTCACCCCTCTCAATATTATCTATTTTTAACAAATTTCTTTGACCAAATTCTTATAATTTAGTCTCACCCACATTAATGAAACAAAATTTAATGCAATCAAATTTTTGAAACATCTAGATAATAAACTAATATCTTGTAAAAAATTGATAAATTGGAACATTTTAACCAATGTAATACATTAATGAAATAGTCATGAAAGAACATTCTTAGTGTACAAGCTAAAAATTTTGAGTTCTTGGCCAATTTGTTCATAGTGTTGAAATGAAGAAGACTTTTGAAGTATAGAAATGACGATATTTATAAAACATATCATGGAAAAATCATTATTTTTTCACTAATGTCAAGCCTCCTACTTGCTAGTGAGGCAATTGCTAATTTGGTCTAACTGCTATCATTTGATTGATTGATGAAAAGGATTTGAAAAGAAAGGATAACAAGAGTACCTAGAGAAAGGTTGAGTTATATGGTGTATAAAAGGAGCACTAAAACAAAGTAAGACTTTGATGATATAGTGTATTGTTTATCTACTTAAGGCTATAACGAAAGGATAGTTGAGCAAAGACTAGAAGAAGAATAAAAAAAGAAATGTGTCTACTAAGCCTGACCAAGGAAATAGTGGAAGCTAAGAAAGTAAATGTAGGCTAAACAGAAAGTTATTTAAAGCCAATTGAAGGAAATTAAGTATGTGTTGAGCAAAGAGAAATCTAGTAGGTGTTGAGAAAAGGAAGTCTAGTGTGTGGCAAGTACCAGTAAGGCGTAGTATATGTCGAGCAACCTAGTGTTGACCAAGCATGAAAAGATAGTGATTATTGAGAAAGCAACATGTTGTTGCCAAGTGCCAATAAAATGAGTTTGATTGAATATTTGATGAATCTGTGCCAACAAAGTTGATTTCTTGAATTATGTGAAGTGTGTGGAAGATAAGTATGATGAGATAGTGGTACAAAATTCAAGATAAACCATTTTCAGATGAATTTGAAGAGGATTGTAAGGGAAGTTTCTAGAAGGGAAAAAAATGGAAAAGAGGGTAGATTTGATGAATTTGACCTAACCCTAAGATGGATGATTGTGGTTAAGTGGAAAAAGATCTAAATTATCTATTTAAGGAGATAACAATCTAGAAGCAAAGTGTCATAGTGTGAACCAAAGATAGAGAAGGTGTCTTGTGGTGTTCCTTCATTTGGTGGCCAATGGGATAAATCTGTAATTGGCATACTAAGAAAGAAGGCTTATGAGGGTGAAGGCTTGAAGGGTGAACAAGCAGTTAGAAATGAAGGAGATTGAATGCCAAGTAGTATTGAGGACTAAATAAGTGATCTACAATCTACAAGTGAGTTGTTTTATTATCAGAACAAGTTGTACTATTACTTTCTAACAATTGTATTAGTCTAGATAAATCCTTTGGATTGAGGTTGACCTAATTGTCATGAGTAAACCCTTTAATAGGGCGACATTCTAATGTAATGTTCTAAAGTCCTCTAACAAGGCTCACTCCTAACAAGATAATTGAAATCCTGTAATCAAGATCACATTTAACAGTGTGCATTATCACATTTAACAAGGTTGGCTCCTTACAGAGCTCACTTTAGAAAAGTGAAAGTCGGTAGCATGTTACTAGTAGTTCTTCCTAAATTGGGTTTCCATGTAAAATCCTTTTGTCAAATTGTGTGAATGATTTTGTGGTATTTCATGTTTACTTTTCTACAAAGTTCATTTGACCTAGGACAATAATATACTATGGTTTGAGATATTGGATGATCAATGCATGCACATGTATTTGGTAAGTACTGTAAATTTTTATCTATATATTTGGACCTTGGATAACTGATTTACCCCACTCTCAATTATTCTAAAGAATTCCAAGAATTGGTATTAGAGTGTTTGGTGCTTGTGAAAGAAAAAGTTTGAATGTACTTGAAGCTAAAGATCAAGATGTATAGAAAGGAGGTGCCCAAGTTAAAAAAGGAAAACTTTTTGGCATGAATTTTTTTGGTGAAGTTGCATCTATGAGGTCTTGGAAATTATGCACAGACAACTATCACCACTAAACATGTTGAAGTAGTTGGAGCCCTTACTACTGAACAACTCAAACAAAAGAAAGAGCACAATTGAGAAATGTTGGAGATTGCATCTTCCCTAAGCTATTATGAGTTTGAAGACATCAAAATATGTATATCTTCTAAAGAAATGTGGGATTCCTTACAAAAGATCTATGGAAGAGACAAGCATAGTTAGAGAGCCAAAGAAGAAAGTCTAAGAGGAAAATTTGATGAAATGAGAAACCAAGAAGGTGAGATTGTAGTCCAATATTATGCAAGAATCAAAGATGTTGTAAATGCAATAAGAGAAACAAATGGAATTATTGAAGATGAGACTATGATCAGTAAAGTGTTAGGAACCTTTTTGTCTATCTATTATATTAAATTCTTTTCTATACAAGAACTAAGGTGTACTCCTGGAGTGATGTAACCCTTGAAGGATTGGTTGATAGATTCACTACTTTTGAAATTTCAAATTTTGATAATTTCAAAGTTGAGAATATTGATTCTTCTTTCAAAGCTAAGCTAACACTAAAAGACCCTAAAGGAAAGAAAAAAGTCAAGCATGTTTCTAGTGAAAGTGATATAGCTAATGAAGATCTAGAAGAACTGGAAGCATTCTTGGCTAGGAGATTTCATAGAGGCAAAGGAAAATAAAAAGCTAAGTTACCCATCATATGTTTTAATTGTGATTAAGTTGGTCATATTGCAGCAAGGTGTACTAAGAATAAAAACAATGAATATGAAGACAAATTTGGAGGTAGAAAAGATGAGAGTAACAAAGGCTATAAAGACAAGGGAATGAAAGCTTGTTACATTGCTAAAGAAGAATCAAATGATAAATTAGATGATCATGATGATGAAGTTGTGTGTGTTTCTATGAAAGATGATATAGATGAAAATGAGGCAACTGTATTAGTATCATATGTAACCAAAGGTGAAAGATGGATCATTGATAGTGGATGTTCTAGTCGCATGATTGGTGACAAATTAATTTCATTATCCTTGAGCATTACAATGGAAATAGTGTTAGATTTGGGAATGATGCACCCTATCCAATGAAAGGTATAGGATCAATAAGATTGAAAAAAAGTATCATTTGTGACAATGATTACTATGTAGAAGAACTTAACTATAATCTATTGATGTGTCACAATTGAATAGTTCAAGATACAAGTTTGGATTTGAGCACAAGAAAACTAAGATCTATGATGCTAATGGATAAATCATTGGGAGTGGAGATTAGACAAAAGGTAATCTATTTTATCTTGACATTAATGAAGCTACTTGTCTCATTGTACAATTTGATAATGTGTGGCTATGCCACAAAAGACTATGTCATGTAAATTTTGACAACTTGGTTGGTATTAGTAAGATGATAAGAGTCAGAGGTATACAAAACTAAAGAAACTTGATAATGTGTTTTGCAAACAATGTCAGTTAGGCAAGATGACAAATTCTAGTTTTAAGAGTAAGACTTGTACTTCAAAAGAAATTTTGGAATAATTTCATACTAATCTATTTGGACCAATTAATGTGCAAAGCTACAAAGGTGAAACACGTTTTATTCTATTCATTGATGATTATTCAAGAATGATGAAATAAAAAGTATAATTAGACGAGCATTTTTCTTTGGAAAAAGATTGGTTACCTGGACTAGTAAGAAACAAAATTGTTTCACAATCTACTACTAGAGTTGAATATGTGGTTGTTGTTATAAATTACACAAATGTGGTGTGGATCAAATAGCTACTCAAAGAAATGAAGGAAGAAATCATTGAACCTATGGTAATTTATTGTGACATTATAAGTATTGTAAACATATTTAAGAACCCTATGTTGCATACAAAGACAAAGCGCATTCCAATCAAGTATCATTACTTGAGAGAGTTGGTTCAAGAAAAAGAAGTGAGAATGGAATATGTGAATATAAAGGAACAAGTGGCTGATATATTCACAAAGGCTTTACCTAAGGATGCACATTAATATCTTAGAGGTAAACTAGGGGTGATACCCCTATCCAAAGATACTTAAGAAGCAAGAGTAGTTCCCTGCATAAATTGAGTTAAATGACATATTTTACAACTTGATGCAATGGATTTTACTTTAAAACTACCTGAAGTAAGGAATGAGTGGAAACAAAAGATTTCAAGTCACATGCAAGGTGATAGAGGGAGAACCTGAATTGTTGATATCTACATGAGAAGATGTCAAGTCTTTGGCATTGTTGTCAAAGAGGGAGAATATATTGAGGGAGAATATACATAGAGAAATTAGGGAGAATGTGAAATAGAAAGAGGAAGTATTATGCTAAATATTTGAACAAGAAGAGAGATTGTAACCAATACAAAGGAAGGACATATACTGATAGAGGTAGAGATTTCAATACAAGGTATTAAGTTTCTTTTTGTTATTGTTGTCAGTATTGGTTTACCATCAATGCCAAAGAGGGGGATTTTTGAAATGAAGTAGATTGTTCAAGTATAGAAATGAGGAGATTGATGAAAACTATCATATGGAATAATCATTATTTTTCACTAATGTTAAACCTACTACTTGCTGGTGAGACAATTGCTAATTTTTTTTGAATGCTATCATTTGATTAATAGATGAAGAGGATTTGAAAGGAAAGAATAACAAGAGTACCTAGAGAAAGGTTGAGATATATGTTGTATAAAAGGAACACTAATAATAAGTAAGACTTTGATGATATAGTGTATTATTTATCTACTTAAGGCTATAATGAAAGGATACTGAAGAAAATACTAGAAGAAGACTAAGTAAAGAAATGTGTTTGCCAAGCTTGACCAAGTAAACCATGGACATTGAGAAAGTTAGTGCAGGCTGAGCAAAAGTTAGTTGAAGCAAAGTGAAGGAAATTCAATATGTGTCAAGCAAAGAGAAATCTTGTAGGTACTGAGTGAAGGAAGTTTAGTGTGTGGCAAGCACTAGTAAGACTTAGTGTATGCCAAGCAACCTAATGTTGACTGAGCATTAGAAGATAGTGATTGTTGAGAACACAACATGTTATTTCCAAGTGCCAATAAAATGAGTTTGATCAAATATTCGATGAATCTAACTTGACAAAGTTGATTTCTTGAATTATGTGAACTGTGTGGAAGATAAGTATGATGAGCTAGTGCACAAAATTCAAGATAAACCATTTTGAGATGAATTTGAAGAGGATTATAAGGGAAGTTTCTAGAAGGGAAAAAAATGGAAAAGAGGGTAGATTCGATGAATCTAACCTAATCTTAAGATGGATGATTATGGTTGAGTGGAAAAATTCTAAATTCTCTATTTAAGGAGATAATAGGCTAGAAGAAAAGGGTCATAGTGTAAACCAGAGATAGACAAGGAGTCTTGTGGTGTTGCTTCATTTGGTTGCCAAAGGGATGAATTTGCAGTTGGCATACTAAGCAAGAAGGCTTGAAGGGTGAACAAGCCATTAGAAATGAAGAAGAATGAATGCCATGCAGTATGCAGGACTAAATAAGTGATCTATAATCTACAAGTGAGTTGTTTTTTATCAGATCAAGTCCCACTATTACTTTCTAAATGTTGTATCAATCTGGATAAATCCTTTGGATTAAGGTTGACCTAACAGTCATGAGTAAATCCTTTAATAGGGTGACATTCTAATGGAATATTCTAAATTCCTCTAACAAGACTGACTCCTAATAGGATGATTGAATTCCTTTAATCAAGGTCACATTTAACAGTGTGCATTGTAACCTTTGACAGGGTTGGCTCATCGCAAAGGTCACTTCAAAAGAGTGAAAATTGGTAGCATGTTCTTGGTGGTTTTTCCCAAATTGGATTTCCACGTAAAATCCTTGTGTCAAATGGTGTGAATGATTTTGTGGTATTTCATGTTTACATTTCTACAAAGTTCATTTGACCTAGGACAATAATATACTATGGTTTGAGATATTGGATGATCAATGCATGCACATATATTTGTTAAGTATTGAAAAGTTTTATCTGTACATTTGGACCTTGAATAACTGATTCACCCCCATCTTAATTATTCTAAAGCATTCCAACACATAGTTTCAAATAAAATCCTATCAATCGTAGGGCAAGACACCTTATAGAAATCCGTTGAGAGCTCATGTTAGTTCCCTAGAGTAAAATTGTACTCAATATGGTTAACAAATTTATAATATTACTATATTAAATAAAATCAAGAATTTACAATAATTTTAATTTCATGGCTTTTAAAGCCTCAAACTCAATTAGAAATTGTAATACCCCTAAATTGGCACATTGGTATTTTGAACCAATTTAAGTGCTCGAATCCTATAGCATCAATTTCTTGATCAATTAAGTCCTATTGTACTAGGCATTTTGTTTTTTTTTTCTTATTTCTTTACTTGACCTAAGTGTCAAATACAAAAAACCCCTAATCTGTGTTAATCATATACTTGATTTAATTCCTAAATATTGATTTAAATTAGCTAAATTAGCCTTCTAATCAAATTAATTTAATTACAAGTCCTATCACTTTAATTAAATTAAAATCCATGCTCTTTAGCTAATACACATGGAAATGGAAGTAAATATATTGATTTAATTAAATATCCTCATCATAATTGTTGAAACTAATTATTTAATTAATTAGAATATTAGATTATGAGGTCATATTTGAGTGGATCAATATTCCTTCCTAATTCATCTTATATGAAAATGGAATAAGAAATATTTGATTGAATTAAATATTCTTATCATAAATGTTAAAACCAATTATTTAATTAATTAGAATATTATATTATGAGGTCATATTTGAATAGAGCAATATTCTCCCCTAATTCATCTTTTTCAAATCCATAAAAAAGGGAAGACTCAATCTTTCCTTTAATTTGAACTATACATTTGGTTTAATCTTAATTGTTGATTAGGTCCAAGATTCTATAAAAGAGACCCTCAACTTCTCATTTGGGGAGGATACAAGTGAAGAGTATCGAAGCACTTTTGGATTGAGCACTCATGCACTTTGCATTCACAACTCCATTGGTTTTACATGTTTTATCATATAGATTATAATGCATTCATCTAGATTAATTTACTTATCTTGTTCTTAGATCAATTTGAATAGTATCTAGATCAAATCATATATTTGCTTACAAAATCTCAATAACATAGATTAATCTTGCATTTTTCATTCATTTAAATTCTTTATACTAGTTTGGTTTCACTACCAAACTCTCAATTTTGCGAGTGCATGGTAAAAATCTATCTAATTAGAAGGCAATAGATTGCCTTGTGCAAACATGTCAGATCAATAATCTCATGCTCATTCTGGGATGCCTAACAAAGAATGATCATGTTGAAGTGTGTGGTTGAATTAGAGGTCCATATTGAGTTGATGGTGTTCTAACATTTGTATGGTATCAAAAATATAGATTGCACAAGTGTTCAATCAGGTTGGTCCCAAATTTTTAAAATGTAATTTTAAACTACTCAAGTGTGTGGTTGAAGCAGAGGCCCATATTTAACACTCATAGATACAATAGGCCAAGTCAAAGTTTTCCACATTAGGATTTTCAAAATCATAAACCATCATGCTTGTATTATAAGAAAATAGAAATGATATTTTAGTCTAGCCACCTAATGACTTCCAACAATGCCATAGTGTAGTTTAGTGGGTTCTCCTAGTAATAGTCATTGAGAATTAAGAGATTGCTATGTGCATGCTAACACAAATGAACGACATCTATGAAACATCAAGTCCTAACATGCCATCAGCGGTGATAAAACTGTAAACTCCCATTGCCTTAGTGGCTTCCCACATTGTTATTTTTCTCTCATCATAACATGGGCAGAGAAATGTTTTTTGACGAATGTTTTCAGTTGCATGTGACAAGGTCTGGGAAAAAATGTTTCTGATTAGAAGTAGGTGCGTGCGACTTTTTGAGTGGGCTTTTCCCTAATGTAAAATCCTCTTGGCTAATTATGCATATCTATGCAATCCAATTCAAAATAAGATAGGTCAAGTTAGATAGGGTAAATCAAGCATTATATTAAATAAATATAATATTTTTAAAAATATTGTAGAGTTATCTTTCGTCAAGTTATTATTTTAAAACAAGAGAAGTATTCAAGTATTTGATTTTTTGTTATAGATTAGTTTATGAGTGTAGCGGAAAAAAATATTAAGAAATAGAAATATTTTTCAATTAAAAATAATAAATTCAAAAATATCTAATTGTAAACTTCGATAATTCTAATTTAAAGTCATAATGCAATATTAAATAATCATGTACTATTTCTACAAATATGAATTGATGTTTGAAAGTATATATTTGAATATATTTATTACTAAATTTATTTGATAATTGTCCTTATAAAAAAAATAATAAAATAGAAAACTAACTATATAATCTATTAAAGAGAATCTTATTAAAGACATAATTAATTTTCATATTAATTTATCTTGCCACCTCACAATATAAACATACCAATATTATAACCACAACAATGTCCAATATCATTAAGTAATAACAAAGTTTTAATAGAGTTGAAATTTGAACATCAACCCTATTTTTTAATATCACTTACATATTGATATCATTAAATTTTATCATGTAAATTTGGTAAATTGAAAATATGATAAAATATAAATAATACTTTTATCTATGCACTATTTCTTTCCAAAATGAATCAATAGAAAAATATAATAAATGAAATTTTTATAGTTATTAAATAAAAAGGTTATTATATACTATAAGATTATTGGTCAAAGTATTTAACTAATAAAGTATAATAAAATTAAATATATTGTATCCAATGGATGCATCACAATTTGTGCTTCTAGTACAAACTAATAAATATCAGGAAAAATGAAAAGATTTTTTTTTTAAATGCATATTTTTCTTATTAATAGAAGAACACTTGTTAATATCCATGTTCACATTATAGTTAATTGAATTTCACTTATTAAAAGCCCATTAAAAATTAATTTAATGAGTCAATAACTGCCTATTTTTTAAAGAAAAGTGGTTAGTAGTTAGATCAATTGTGCAATTTTATTGGTAATGTCAAAACACTATTATTTGGCCAATTTATCACATTTTAGGGTTGTCAAAGCAAATGAGTATTGTGGTAGTAAGGACTATGTTTTGGATGACACTTTGAAATGACTACTTGTTGACCCATGCATGCATAATGAATTC
Organism: Cupressus sempervirens; assembly: GCA_028749045.1. Classification (NCBI taxonomy): domain Eukaryota; kingdom Viridiplantae; phylum Streptophyta; class Pinopsida; order Cupressales; family Cupressaceae; genus Cupressus; species Cupressus sempervirens. The sequence continues at coordinate 424,178,547 of CM053784.1, forward strand.
CACAATATTCCCCTTTACCACATAATAGTTAATATAATAGTTACAAGCAATTAAGTAGTATACAAAGACAATCAAAAAAATCATCAAAATCTAGAGTACTATTTAGGAGCTTATCATGCATGACACTTTCTCGCTTGCATAGTAGGTTCCTACATGTCATTGTGTGCCTCTGGGAAGTAGATGTCAGATTTTGTGTTTGGAACCTTTGAGTTAGTATACCTTTAGGATTCCTGGACTTATAGAGATATGTGCTATGTGTTATGGATAGCCTGTTTGGGACTTGAGATTATCTCCTCAACATGGTGGGAGTGGACCACTTAGGTACCACGTGGTCGGGTGGTAGTGTATTTTTCACTCTTATCATTTGAGACTCATTGAGACATTGTGGTTGATGCGTCCTTCGTGATGGTGGATATGTATCCTTTCATTGATGATTAGCATATGTTAGATGATGTTATCTTATGCTTATATTTGCATGTTAGATTACTTTTTACATATGATGTTGTATATATTAGGAGTGACATTCCTACTATGTTAATACCGATGATCTCTTCGGTGATTTGGGATGTTACGCAGGGAGGGATGGCTAGGGCCCACGATGGTCTAATGATGGTATTGACGGTTGGGAGGAACCATGAACTTAGTTTATTATGTTTGATCTTATGATGGATGTATATGTATTCTATGATGATGTATCATGTGTATCATGTGATTGTCTTTGAAGTATCATGGATTAGAATAGGATGATGTACCTTATTTCACATATGTATATTCTTTGAGCTTGTCATACCCTGTGACATGTACAGTGGATGATTGAGCATTTGGAAATGTAATGTTTAAACATTGGACTTATTATTATTATTTCAAGTGGATGTTGTACTAGATGGATTCTTGTATGTAATTCAATGTTAAGGGATCTTTAAAGAATGTAATTTGTTATGTATGCTATGTTTACTTTTAGATGGACATTGCTATTACTTCCGCTATTGTGAATAAGTTATGTATGGTATTTACTTTCATGTAAAAAAAAATGTTACCAAACTTAGTGAAACTCTAGGTTAATTCTTTGGATCCCTTGGTGGGGCAGTACAGATCAATTGTGCAATTTTATTGGTAATGTTAAAATACAATTATTTGGCCAATTGATCAAATTTTAGGGTTGTCAAAGCAAATGAGTATTGTGGTAGTAAGGACTATGTTTTGGATGACACTTTGAAATGACTACTTGTTGACCCATGCATGCGTAATGAATTCCACAATATTCCCCTTTACCACATAATAGTTAATATAATAGTTACAAGCAATTAAGTAGTATACAAAGACAATCAAAAAAATCATCAAAATCTAGAGTACTGTTTAGGAGCTTATCATGCATGAAGTTGTGTATAATAAGCACTAATACACTTTCCCTTTAAGACATTTCTTTCTTTTTGGATCAAAGGTAAATATTAAGCTTTTTATTTATATACAAAATAAGTATATTAATAAAGGTTTCCATACTAGATTCTTTAAAGTGAGGTTGTAGGCTATTAAAAAAACCCAAAAAATAGAATAACCTTGAAGTGACATCTTCATAATGAATATCCAACAAAAGCCCTTAAACATAAATGCTTCATGATATTGCATAAAATAAAGAGAAAAGCTCTGAATCTCAAAGCATATACAATTGATCATCTATGATTCAAAAGAAGGATTTAGAACAAATTTTATGAAAAAAATACTCAACATTTCTCTAACTATCTTTAATTATTCTCCAATTAACCTTGAAATTTAGATGATTTAATAAAATCTCCAACAATCTTGATTTTATCTTGTTTTTCTATAGAGCTCACTTATCAGAATTCAAATTCACATGAATGCAATCTTCTAAATTGGGCATTATTGAAGATGTCAATGACCTAGAAGGTTTTGTTTGACAAAGCATCGTGAAGTGTTGAATGAAAAAAAATAAGACTTGAGTAAACTGTGTCACCACCAAAGGTGTCAATATATATTTGAGATGTGCTATCTCCATTTCAAATTGAGTGTCACTATCTTTGTACTGACAAATTTTAAACACATAGGGCATTCTTTCGTACACTAGCTTTTGTTGCAAATAATAGACAAGGAACATATCCCCAATCCAAATATCACCTTTAAAAGAAAATGCTTCTTCACATCGTCCTCCAATATGTCATTTGAAATGAATAATATAATTTTAGATTCATTTTTATAATAGTATCATTAAATAAACTATAATAGTATCATCAAAATAGAAACACATCATCTTTTAAATATTTACAAATTTAACATATAATAATATCTACCAAAAACTTTCTTTAAATATTCTTAATGTAAATTCAAATTAAAGATCCACACAAAGAAAGTGTACCATATTCCACAAAATATCATTATCTCCTAGTACTAATAGACAAAAATTACATAAAGATAACATATGTACCTTAGTGCCTTGTATGACCACAAGTATTATTGGTTGCATATGCATGAGTCATTCCTTGGTCAAAGTACTTAAAGACGCATCATTTTCATGATTGTCTTACTTAGTGCTACTAGAAACATGGAGCAAATTTTCTCATGTGATGTCTCCTCTTCAAATGACATTTCCAAACTACAACTCATACTCGTCCCTTTCCATGCTTTACTTCCGGGCCATAATAAAATTCATGTTCTTAAGTCTTGGTCTTCACCTACATAGTTTCATCTCCTAAATTTGACTGATTTTTTCTACACATCCAACTACAGCTCATTCTTTTCATAATTTTTGTTATATTTAGGCCCGATGCATTACATATTTTTAAGGAAATAATATGGTTATTAAGAAAACGTTCTTAGCAATACACGTTAAAAATAAGTAGTACAAGAATATATTGTCCTTCATATTATGTGTGAAACTTAAATATGATACTACTTTCAATATTTAATTATAGAATTAGCTATTGCACTATTTTTTATACAATTGTTAGACGTGTAATTGTAATTATTGTATATGTCTTTTTATTAAGCAACAATGATATAATTAAAGATGAATGGTATTATTCTAATTATTGATATAACGAGTTTTTACCATATATATTATGTTTGCAAATTAAATAAGATATTTGTTTCATGCTTAAATCATCATTATCACTTTCAAAGTCTTCTTTTATAATTGTTAGGTGTGTTACTGTAATTATTGCACACATTTTATATTAATTTAGGTATTGGATATTGTCAATGACAAGTGATATAATTCTAAGAAAATATTTATCATGTTAAAGAAGTAATGATACAACAAAAAAAATTCTTTCACTTTTATATTAAATATGGAAACTAAATAGAATATCTCACACTTAAATCACCATCAAGATCTTTTGATAATTGTTAAGTGTGTGATTGTAATTGTGGCACACATCTTTATACTAGCTAATTCCTTTTGTCAAGGTAGGCACTAGGTATTTTGAAAATAAAACTCTTTGAAATACTAGTTCCACCTACACAATTATATATGCTCACATGGACCAAAAGTAAATTTGATAGGAATCTAAAAGGACAAGGGACCTATTGTGCCCTCTAGGAGCCCTCAAGTTTAATTTTTCTTAGTTTCTATTCAATGTCTTTGATAACAATTCTCTTAAGTGATTCACTTACTTTTACAGTTAATGTAAGATCATTTTTAGGTGTAAGAGAAGTCTCATGTCACTCAAACAATTTATTTTATGAGCATGTGCACCAAGATGATGAACATTAAGGGGGATATTAATGGCCACTTTTCTTTTTCTTTTTCAAAATTGCTTAAATATGAACTTGGAAGAGAAATTTGGCAAGCACTCAAAATTTTAAGATACCTAAAATACAAGAGTTTTAGTAATCCAAATTTAGTTTCTAAACTATTGTAGTTTTTCAAATATAGATAAGATTAAAGGGGGAAATCCTTGCACTAAAATATTTTCCTATTTTTCCAACAAAACATAACATATTGTTGGAAAGAGACACTTTGTTAGTTTTCATTGATGGAAACTACATTCTATTATCTTGGCCACCTATTTAATTTTGAAGTTCATGAAGTTCATTTTGAGAATTTGGCCAAGTATGAGTATACAAGACATTGTACTGGATCGTTTTTAGATTAGTGTAAACATATAATGCGTAATTTTCATTGCACAGTTATATGATGATTATATAGGTTATTACACATATAATCCTATGATTACATATTTTGATGTTGTAGTTTGTGGAAAATATAATGATCTAATTATTGGGTTGATAGAGGATTATTTATGTAGTGACAAATTTTTTTGGATTGATTGACAATCCTATCAGTTTGATGATCTGATCATTTTGATAATTGATTGTGATGTGTGTGTGTGTGTACATATTTAGTCATAGATGTATGTATATATGCATATATAGATTCTCTCTCTCTCTCTCTCTCTCTCTCTCTCTCTCACACACACACACACACAAGTATGTATATATGTACATACACATATATAAATATATACATAGACAAAAATGTATGTTATAAATAAATAAGTATACACACACACACACACACACACACACACACACATACATATACTTTTGGTTGAGATTAGTGTAAAGATTTGAGTGTTGAATTATGCTATGTTCTATATGTTATCCACCTTTTGGAGCCAACTTGCAAAAGCCTTGAGATTGGGTATTAGAGATTGATTTTGTGATTGATTTGGAAAGTGGTCAATAGAGAGAACATGATGATGTATCATTGACATGTTAAATATGTAAAAAGGAAGCTTTCCATGGTTAGATTCATCAAATCACTAGCACACAAATTTTCAGGTATATGTGATGTTACCATTCAGTTTGAATTTTGGATTGTTGTCCATATTGGGGTTGTTGACCTTATATTGTAATCAGATGGGTTATGGCCCACGCATTTTATATATGAGTAATGTTCTCTAGGTTGTAATTAGATTGAATGCTTATACATTCACCCTTTTTGTGCTAAAATATTTGATGGATTTAATTACTTCTATAAAATAATATTTGTAGGTTTTATCCCCATGATGCTTTTTCCTTAACTTGGTTTCCATGTTAAAAATATTGTGTCATGAGTTCATGGATGCTTACTTTGTGGTTTAGGAGAATAATTTTTATTTCTATTGCTTTATTGTTATGCATTCAATTCAAATTGGAAATATCCGAACATTGATTCACATGCTCTTGGTGTTAATCGAGCCTAATAATTAGTATAAAGAATTTATGTCTCAAAGAAAGTATAGCTTCTTGATGAAGGCTCTAATGGGAAAGCTAGGGCTTAGTATTTAGAGACAATTCTTGATTTCACTTGAGGATGTTGACACATTAAATGCAATGAACACAAAATAAAAATACAAGCTTAAGGGAGTTGATGTCTTTGTACATACTCTTAAAGACCAGCTAAAAAAATCCAAGTATAAGAGAAAAGGCATTATTGATCAAATAAGTGTATAAATGAATAATCTAGAGAAAAATATCATCAATATGATAAATTTTTAAGGAAAGAGATAGTTCAAAGCATGATATGGAGATTGTGTTTCCTAGGCTATAAAAGGAAACTAAGAAAGGAAAAATAATGAATAAAATCTTGAAATATTCTTAAAGGGGAAATTTTATGAATGCCATAATATAAACTTTTATATCAGTCAAATGTAACTTGATTTAGATTAGACCAAGCACAATGAGAAGGAACTCAAGAAAGCTTAATACAACTAATGAATTCAAAGAAAGGCTCAAATATAGCTTAGTGTATATCGATGAGAAATTAGAAAGATAACAACCATTTGGAGATTCACATACACTAGGTTATCTTTTAAATGTACTAAGGATAATGTAAATCAAAATGATCAATGTAAGGAGATATCTGGAAGATAATATAATAGAAAAATATTCGTAGGAAGATGTCTTACTCACAATAAACTAGGTCATAAGACAAATAAATGTTGAAAAATATTACTGCACTACATTTTTTGGTTACTACTTTAGTTGTAAGAATTATAGACATAAGTAAAATGAATGTAGAGTCAAGAAGAGCGAGACAATGATTATAGAAAATATTACTTTTTTCAACTGCAATAAATTTAGGTATATAGAAAAGGAACACAAATTGGGGTCAAATTATTCTAATCAAAGATATGTAAATCCAAATGTTATATATTACAAATGAAACCATTCTCATTATATTACAATAAATTATAGATATAATAATGCTAAAGGAAGAAGGAACATAATATCAAATCAAATAACATGGGAAATGATAATAGGTGTGAAAAAATCGATATTGGTAGGTATAGAAAGGAAATGAACAAGACATGTATAAGGACAAAACAAATTGATTCTACTAAATAGATCACACTATCTTTTGGTGTGTAAATCTCTCCATCTAATTAATTAGGTCATGGACCTAAAGGGAAATTTTCAAAGATAAATCTTACCTAGCCCCTATATTTTCAAGATTGATGGAAGTAATCGATATCATGAAAGAATAATTAAATAAATAAAAAGTTCTTGAGGATATTACTAGATCACATATCAATATTAAGGACCATAGATAGAATTTACATTAATGATCTAGGACTCAATTACATTTATTGTGAACTAAAATTTTGAAGTTAATAATGGAATAAAACGGAATCTTCTTTCATCATTTGAAACATTTCTATGGTGTAAATTATCTTGCCACCAATTTTTAGGATATTTGATTTGAGATCAACTACATTGAAAATATTTTTCATGCAAACCCTAATGCCACCAAGATTAATATTTATTGATTCATATCTTTCTAATTTGATTGATAGAGATAGATATACATATGGTTATAGATATCAAAGGAAGAAAAATGTATGAATTAAAGAAACATCCATGAAAATTCACCAAATATGATCTTGATGGAGTATTTTCTCACATTCCTTCCAAAAAATTTCACGTTGATGATATTAGGGAAAATATTCATCACAAAGTAGGAGAGCTAGGAGATGTAGAAATATAGAAGCAATATAGGAATCTTTGTTATAATAGGAATTTAAAAAATGAATTGAAGAATGTGGAAGACATTGAGCTCACAAAATTCATAAAGTTTCATATCTTGGAAGAACCAAAATGGATAGGGATTCTCTAAGAAGAATTCATGATCAATTCGTTTGGTTGGGATAAAAAAGTTAATAAATCATCGAAAAGGTGTTAGAGATAGACACAAGATTCAATGCAAATAGTAAAGTATTGTATTAAGAACTATAAAGAAGGATATAGTGATACAACATATAGAATTTCAATGGGACAAGAGGGAGTGAAAAAACACATTTGATAACTCTTTAAATTTTTAGCAGTTATAAAGAACACATAAAATTTCAAGAAAAAATATGGATAAGTATGTTGATATAGTATGTTTCATGGTTGAAATTGATGAGACAACAATAAGGATGCAAGAAAGAGATATTGCATTAGGTTGCAAGAAGAAGACATGGGCTATATTAGAGGAGTCAAAAAAATTAAAAAATTTAAGGTCCTCCCATTAGATAGATGAGAGGGGTAGTGAATTAGTTATGTGCATGCCCTTTCAAACAATTCACTTATAAAAACTTTAACTTATTTGTAAACCAACTTGATAATCACATTATACTTGATCAACATTATGTATTAAACAAGTTTCACTTCTTGCACTAAGTATTAGGTTTATTAACTGACTTACATAAATATTAATAATTTTAATATGTAAAAGAAAATACAATGAAAAATATCCATGAACACATTGATACCATGATTTTTAATAACGAAACTTCATTAGGGTAAAAACCACCAAGGACTAGTCACCCAAATATTTTGTCACTTTTGAAGTGAGAATAATTAAGAGCCAACCTTGTCAAAGGTTAGAAACACACTTGTTATGTGTGAGCCTATTAGGATATTTTCACCAAAGATCATTTAGACCTTTCCACCCTTCAATGAGTGGCCTCTCTAAAGTACTTACAAATATTCAACGGAATATAACCTTATAATAAGGATTAAAAAATACAAAGACTGTGCCTAGGGGTCTTAAGACCCTTAAGGACATATAGCCCCTTTCCACACATTTCATTTATTCATATGGGTCGAGAGGGAAAATAAAATAACCTCTATCCTCTTTCCACACATTTCATGACATTATATATGCCTAGGGGTCCTAGGACCCCTAGGGACATATCACACATTCTCAAAAGGGTTGAAAGGGGTCATAGGGAAACATATGAATCCTTTCAACACATTCGATGACAATATATGTCTATAGGTGTTGGAGGACCCATAGGAACATATTTGACATGTTCAAATGGGTCCAAAGGAGTCATAAGGAAACTTGTGATCCCTTTCAACCCATTCAATGAGAACATATGTCCCTCAGTATCCTCGGAACTCTAGGGACATATCTTATATTTTTTTAATAGGTTGAAAGGGAGCATATAGAAATATATGACCCCTTTCAACACATTCAATGCAAACATATGTCCCTAGGGGTTCTAGGACCCCTACAGACATATCTTGTATCTTTGAATGGGTCGAAAGGGGTCATAGGGTAACCTATGACCCCTTTCAACCTATTCAACAACAACATATGTCCCTAGGGGTCCTAGTACACCAAATGACATATCTCATATGTTCCAATGAGTTGAAATGGATAATAGGATAATCTATGACCCCTTTCAACTCATTCGATAACAAGATATGTCCCCAAGATTCATAGGACCCCTAGGGATATATCTCATTGTTTGAATGGGTCAAAGGCATCATAGGGTAATATTTAACTCCTTTGGACCTTTATGTACATAGATAATGTCATCTAATGGGTAAAAAATGGTCATAGTGTACCAAATGACCCCTTTTGACTTGATCACATTATGTGTACTTAGGGGTTGTAAAGCTTCTAACAACATAAATAATCTACTCAAATGGGTCATAAAGGGTTATAGAGTACTATATGTTCCTTTTTTACCTATTCAAATATTATGTGTTCTTTGGGGTCTTATGATTCCTAACGATATAAATAATGTGTGTGAATGGGTCATAGGGTGACCTATGATCCCTTTTGACCCATTTGATCACATTATGTATGATTAACAATTATAAGACCCCTAATTATGTAGATAATTTATTTGAATGGGTCAAAAGGGGTCATAGGGTACTTTATGACCCCTTTTTACCCTTCCAATCCTAGGACCCCTAAGGACATATATAATGTGTTTGAATGGGTCAAAAGGGTTCACAGTGTACCCTATGACCATTTTTGATCTTTTTAAACCATTATATGTGTGGTTAAGTGTCCTAAGACCCTATAAGAAATACATATGAAGGGTCCTCAAAAGAGATCATAAGTAATATTATTAATATAAAAAAATTAAAATTAAAATTATTGTATTTTTAAAAATTAATTAAATGGGTATTTAATAAATCAGGCATTTGATATATCAGATACCTGATTTAAGCTTGGCAATGCTTTGGATACCAAGCCTATATCATCAATGCTCAAAAACATCCCAAAAATGTGTTTTAACCCTATTTCTCTGAGTTTGAGCATGTAGCTGACAACTTTTTTTTCACCCATATTCGATGAAATTAAAAGGGTTTCTTAATAATGCTCTCATCTTTTGATTGATATAATGTCTATCAAATTACAAGTTCAGTAAGTAATTTATACTTATTTTATAATAGATTTAGCTATAAAGTGTTGATTGACATACTAATTGAAAAATAATTATAACTTTCAAACTGTAAGATATTTTTGAGATCTAAATGATGCATCACATTCTATGCTTTTTCTAGTACAATGAAAAGAAAAAATTGATAAATTTTGAATTAGTTAAGATGGCTAGACACAAGAAATTTTTTTTCTAAAAATGTTGTAGCAAAAGATTCATAATTAATTTTTTTTGGGAATAAAAATACCCAAAAATATCTCACATCTGGGCATGAGTCTACTTCTTATATCTAGAATCTTTAAAAAAAAATATTATTAATTTTTATTAAGGTGGTTAGACATACACCAACTTCTTATATTTGTCTTAAAATCTTTGTACTACTGCATTAAAATAATAATTTTTGACTAATTAGATTAATTTCTTTTTAGACTAGATCTAGTAGTTTAGAAACTGCATTCAATTTCCTACAGATTTTATTCTTACAAATTTTTAATATAAACTACATAACTAGTTCAAAAAAGCACATCAAATTGACATTAACCTAATTTAGAGATTTTACATTGCCACTTAAGGCTATAATTTGGCACACCCTGATCCTGCACATACCCCTCTGATGAGGAGAGTTTATTTCAAATGAATTTAATTTCTTTTAAAGATAATGGTATAAAGACAACTTTCATCCCCTAAGACACCTAAAAAAAATCAAATAGAAAAAAGGAGAAACATAATAGTAACATAGGAAACAAGAGAAATGATGCTTGAAAATATGCATCTAATATATTTTGGAGAGAAGCAGTAAATACAATAGTGTACACTATGAATAAAGTAAAAATTAGACAAAACACTTTTAAAATACCTTATGAACTTTGGTTTGGATATACACCTTCTCTGAAGTATTTTAGAATCTTTGGAAGTAAATGTTACATTAAAAGAGATGATGATGCTGGAAAGTTTGATTCAAGAAGTGATGAAGGTATGCTTCTTAAATATTCCTTAAATTAAGGCATGCAGATGTTTTAATTAGAAAACTAAGAATGTTGTTGACAACACAAATGTGAGTGATGAAAAGTTTAGAATTTAGGAAAGGATAATTGATTATAATTCTAATGAAGAGACTAATCCAAGCACTAACAAAGAGAATTTTAAGAAGGAATTATTTTATGAGACTGACACTAACTTGCATAATGAACTTTAGAGAGAAGTAAAAAGACAAGATCAAAGACAAGAATGTAGATCTAAGCATAGAAATGAAATCAAAGAAGGATTGGTATGAAAACTTTTGTCACAAAAAAAATGAATTGATTTGAAGAATCATTTGCACCCATTTCTACATTAGAAGTAGTAAGAATTTTTTTGACATATGTAGCTAACAAGAATTTCATAGTTTATCAAATGGATGTCAAATAAACTTTTTAAATGGTGAACTAAAAGAAGAGGTATATATTGAGAAGCCTAATGGTTTTCCTTTGATAGACAAAGAGGATATGTTTTTTGAATTGAAGAGGGAATTATATGGACTAAAACAAGAACCTAGATTTTGGTATGCAAGATTGGATAAGTACTTGATAATTTTAGAATTTGTGAAAGGTAGTGCCGATTGAAATTTATATTTGAGAAAGAATAAAAGTATCTTATTGATTGTTAAGGTATCTTTGGATGAAATTATTTTTTGAGGAAATGATGAAGCAAGGTATTTTTTAGAAGAAATGAAGAAAGAATTTGAGATGAGTATGAATGCTGAGATGAAATAATTCTTGGGATTGAAGATTGTATAGAACAAAGATGATATTTTACATTCAACCTAGTCAAGTGTTCAGTTAAATAACCACTTAACCTCGCTTAAACTTCCTTTAGTGTTGGTGTATTTTGTGTGTGTTTGAGCCTTAAATCTACTATGTTATAATTTCTATAAAACTTAAACCTTTGTGTAGGATGCCAGTTGTTACATGAGCTGATTGAGTGGGCTGACTAGGAAGGGCTCTCAGAGCTCCCCATACAACCAATGATAAGGTAGAGCAAGAGGTTCAAATCTAAAGGCTACTTCACTTACGAGATAATTATAAGAACCCAAATCTTGAGCATATCTAAGTGCTTCTATAGGAAGATAACCCTAATTAGATAAAGTAATTATATGAACATGATGGTAAATACAAAATTGAATGGTGAGTTGTATGTAACATATAACAATTATAGCGATAAGATAAACAATTCAACTTAAAGTTAGAACTATATGGTTTTTGTTATGTTAAGACCTTCTTGTATTGTGTGAGTGAAATAAATGATTCTAGTTACTAAGTATTTTCTCTTAGAATTTAGTGTTTTGAAAATTTATAGAATCACACCTAACCCTATGGTATAGAGAAAGAATGAAATATTAAGACATATATGGAAATGGATTGTGAAATACCTATTATTGATGGAAGTACCAGTATTTAGTACATTCCCTTATGGTATATAGGATTCATGCAACCTATTGAGAGTTTTGGAGTAAGGATATATTTGTACGAGGGAACATGCCAAATCTAGTAGATTGATGATGTATTTTCAACTTGTAAAGGATGGTAAATTTTGGATCTAAATGAGTAAAGTTTGAGATTTTGGTTTGGTGTCTTGTATGTTATTTTAGTAAAGTAAGGATGGGGGATGTTGTGTTATAGCCATGACTTACACCACTTTTGTATTAAGTATCTACATTTAAATTATATATACTTAAGTTGTATCAAAGAAAATACCTCCTATAATAGTAAGATTCTTAAAGGGAATCATCCTATACCTATCCTTGCATTGAGACACCACTTTTGGATTACTAGTTCAACACAACCCTTACTTTAGAAAATGCTAGTCTTAGATGAGGTCAAGAAGATAGTTGTATTGTTGTTATGTGGACTGATCACAACATCATTTATATGGTTAGTGGACCACCAACCTAGTTTAAATGAAGTCCTCTATTACATTCAATTATATAGTTAGGAGAAAACTAAATTTCTTCTCTCCCTCAGTGACCTTGGTTTAGTTACATCATGATCATGATGTAATTTTATGAAATTTATCTAATTTATTATCTTTTATTTCTTGTTTCAAACTTTCAAAATTTTGTTTCTTCTTCTTCCTTGAAGCAGTGTAAAAATGTGATGTTGGGCCACTTAGCCAAATTACCCATTGATAGTCCTATCTTGCCTCCAGGACATGCCTTATTTACTTGATTGATAGTTTTCTTGTGGCCACTCTTAATTTTCTTCTAATTTATACTTCTAAATTGATTATTTTATCTTTAGTTTTAATTAAATTATGAGACATTTTCTTGTAAATTATGTTGGCAAAGTAACTTGTGAATAGCTAGATAAGAAAGGGGTTCCTTACAAATTAGGTGGGAAGTAGAGATTTAGGGTAATGGAATTTTAGTGGAGGTATATGTGCCCACCCACTCCTATATCTTAGGTAGTAGTATCAACTAGTCTCCTTTGACTATTGCAAGTCAGGGTTAAATCACAACATAAAATTAGTAAATATTATAGGTTAACCTAGTTCATTATAGCTGAAGGAATTTTGTAGAACAATAATAGGTTTAGTTTCTTGATCAATAAGTGTAACAAAATGAGATATCTAGAGCTAGAGTTGAGGAAGAGATAAGGTACAATATAAGAAATCCCTGGGGTCTTGTCTTGTGTGTAGTTATACTAAACATCTTTTGGTATTATGCTTTCAATGAGAAACTTTATATAGATACTTATATCTAGTTAATATGTTATAATATATGATACATGATTTTCATGTTTTAGAAGTGTTTTACCTTGGAAAGAATAGCCTTTCCATGAGTTATGGGTTGATTTTTTGTCACTTCGAAAATAATTTTGTACATTTGTTAACATCTATAAGCATCTATGTATTTTCTAAATGAGGTCTCATTGTATAAGGCTAGATTTTTAGATAGGTCTAGACAATGCCTAGAATGAGGAGATTTCCCTAATTTTAAGTGACTTCTAGGAGAAAGTAAATGGAAAGAGAAGGAGGATGTAGGAACCCTCCTCACATGTACTTATTTAAATAAGAAATTTTCTTTTAAAGGTTTATTATGTTAGTAGTTATGAGATCTTAAGTTTTTTTTTTATTGACTCTAGATCAATTAAGTGGATTCACAAATTAGATCCTATTGTTTGAATGATTTATAATAACTAAGAGGGGGAGTTGGTGAATCAGTTATCCTTATGTCTAGATATACTGATTAAAATTTTCAACTCTTCAAACAACTTAGACATAATCTTTAAGTAGCTTGGTCTCTATACCAACTTATCAATAAAATAAACTTGCAACCAATTGTCTCAATAATAACAAACTTGTAGAATGTAAAATATTAAACATTAAACATATCAAATAGCATCCACACATCTCAATAATAAAAAACTTGTAGAATGTAAAATATTAAACATTAAACATATCAAATAGCATCCACACAAGTATGACACCATTATTTAACCTAGAAACCCAATTCAGAAAAAACCACTGGCAAAATGTCACCAAATTTTCACTCTTTTGAAGTGATCTCTATTAGGAGCTAACCCTATTAAAGGTTACAATACCTAGTGTTAGGTGTGACCTTGTTAAAGGATTTAATCACCCTTTTAGGTATGACCTTATTAGAGGAATTTAGAACATTCCATTAGAATTTCATCTTTATTAAAGGATTTACAAATGACTATTAGGTCAACCTTGAATAAAGAATTTTAATTGATACAATGGTTAGAAAGTAGCAACAAGTTGATCTGATAAATACAAATCACTTTGCAATTAGAGATCAAAATGTAGGTAATCAACTATCTCTAATTTTCTTGAAAATCCTTCAAGCAATTACTCTTCTCCTTCTTCCCAGCCTTTCTTCTCAGGTAGACTAGACAAAAAAATTAGCAACCATTCCAACCTTTTGTTAGGCTAGCCCTTATGAATACTTGAATAGGTAGCTTTGGTTCTTTTCCACTTAAAAACTATTGTTGATCTTAGGTTTAGGTTAGATTAATTGAATCCTTCCATCTTTTTATTTCTTCCTTCTCCTTCTAGAAACTTCAACAAAATTCTCTTTGAATCCTTGAATAGAAATACTCAAACATGGTTTCTCTTGCATTAAAATGCACTTTATATATTCCAAGAATTCAATTGTATTAGCCAAGAATCTCAATTGCTTCAAAAAATAATAAATACTGACACTCGGCCAAAAATGTGTTCTTGGACCTTAGTGATGACTAGATAATTTGATCATCACTAAATATTTTTCTTGGCTTATACTAACTTTTGTTGGTCCTTTTGCTAGCACTTGATCTAAATTTTTTGATACTCTATCTTTACTAATGCTCAATCGACACTATATTTGCTTGACTTCTACTATTCACTCAGTTGAAACTAGCACAACTCAACTTAAGCTATATGTTCTTTAATCTTCTAATTTGAAGCTCAGTTAAGGCTATGATTTTTCTCCTTCAGTGATCATCTCTTCTAGGCTCTAACTCAACTATCTTCTCCACTTAGTGTATGATTAAAAAACAAATTATCTTGTCAAAGTCCAACTAATCAAATTCCCATTATAATTCCACATAGCTCAACCTTTTCACTAGGTCCTCTTGTTAATCTCTTATTTTCAAATCCTCTTCATCAATCATCTTGATATGACACTCTACTCAGGTATCAATTGTCTTACCAATAAGGTTTAACATCAATGAGAAAATAAAAACTATTCCAATTGTAGTTCCCAATAATCAATATCTTTGGTGTTGATGAAAATACCTCTAGTTACCATCCTATCAAAAAATTAATTTGAGTATCCACTTGATTTTACTTTTTCAATTCCCTTTGTGTTTAGTAACATATCTTTAGTAATATCCTTAGTTTAATTCTGATTGTCATCTCAATATCCAAAAATCTCTCTAATTCTCATCTTTTAGTTCCATTATAATTCTCATCTATACAACTCTAATATGAAAACCCTATAGTAATAATTCCAGCAATTCCCTCTATTGTATCAGAACATAAGCTTTGTATTTGATAAATATCTTGTAAACTTCTTCAAATTCTCTCTTGATGGAGAAACATCTTCCATTGATTATTTCATAGGTAATTGCTTCATTATTTCTTCATGTATAATTATTTAGAAAATATCTCCCTCTCTCTCTTATGGTTATTTCTAAACTTTTCCCTCGGATTATTGATGGTAACTTCACACTTCTCCATATTTTATGCGTTATTGATGGTAATTACTAAACTTCTCTCTGTTTAAAAATAATTACAAAGTAATATCCAAAGATATTTTAAACTTCAATAGATTATATCTCATACATCTTCATCATGTAGATATCTCTTAGTCAATTCTCTAAACTAGGTTCTTCTTCTATCATCTTTCTTATGTTTGTTTCATCATCTTGTACTTCTCTCCTCACAACTTTAGGAAATGCTAGAATATAAAGTCCACCAATATAACTAAGAGGGGGAGGGGTGCAGGTAAATTAGTTATACAACTATTATCACAATTATCAAGCTTATTAATCTTTAACCATATGAATAATATAATCAACAATCATAAAAAGATACTCATACACAATAACACTAGATATGTTAACTAGGGAAACCCTTGATCAAAGGGAAAACTCTGATGGGGATGGTACCCACAAAATGATGTACTAATATAAATATTCCTTCTTAGAGTATGGACCCTATTAGGAGTCTATGAAATAAATTCAATACATATTAGTCCCTATTAGGAGACTTTGAATCCCTCTTAGGAGAATCCAACACTATTAGGAGTTTTTCCAACCCTATTATGAGTTATAGAAGGTAGATGCATGCACAGTCCAAATGAGCTTTGTATTATTCCTTGTAGAATAATATAAATGAAATTTAATTTTCCTTCCTCTTCCTTTGTTCTATCAACTGGAGTTCTACTACTTCTGATCTTGATACTAGATCACCAACTTCACATCCAATAATCTCTTGGATCTCTTACTCACATTTGCCAAATACTCTTCTTTTGTTAGCACTTGTTAGTCATAATTCACATCCAACTCATGCTTTATCAAAAGGGAATTAGCCTTCCTTTATACCATCTCCTCAAAACAATTCCTTGAGTTGAATTTGAGATTCCCAATTAATCATAATAGGAACACATCTCACATGCATGACTCCAAACCTTGCACATTCATTTATGTCATCATCAAACTATCCTCCATTACTATATAACTTCACATGACCTAATTTTATTTATGTTAATAGATACAATCCATTGATTAGAAACTACTTCTCAGGTACTCTATCTCTACACAGTTATCTATAAATCAAGTATATATTTTGTATATCTTTGACCTACATCATGTGCACTTAACCTCATCATCAACACATAGTATAGAATATTTACTTAACCATGCTTCACCTAAACATCAAAACACTAATCATACAAACTCAATCTCTATCTTCTACTCTCCCAATCTTTACAGAAGTCGTACTATGTTGTCATCAATGCAATACATAGTCATGAATGTAACTTATCAATCATGATATATACTCTCCAATTCTTAGGATACTCCCCAAAAGAAATACCATTAGCATTCACGCCAACAATCTCCCCATTTGACATTGATGAAAACATAGATGAAAAACATCTAAGTTTCAAGAATACCAAAAAAAAACTCTGCAGCTATTTTTGTTGTTCTCATCTTTTCAAATCCTCTTCATCAATAAAATTTGGAGCTCACTAGAACTTTTCTCTATTCTACAATTCTTTTTACTCACATTATTTCTTTACACACTAAACAAATCTTAGCTTCCTCCCCATTCAATGTTTCTTCCCATTGAGATTAGTAACTCAATCTCTCTCCCCTGCATTAATCTCTCCCAATACATACTTAGGAGATGATTTTCCATGCACACTTCTATTTTCCTCATTCATAGTTAGGAGGTTTTTTTCATGCACACTTCTCTCCCCTATTAACATTTGACAAATGATTCATTATAACAATTATCTATTCCAAGTCTTCAACTAGATCAAGTGTCCAATGCCATTGTTAAAACTAGCTACCAAGAGTCCTTGATGATGATGCTCTTTAAAGATACTCCTTTATAAAGGAAGCATTAGCATTTAGTCTAGTCAATCAATAGTGCTTTGTACCACTAGGTTGATGCAATATCTACATCATCTACTCTAAAGTAGGTAGGGGCAGAACCCCAAGCATACCTCTCAAGTACTTAAATGTATCTTTAGGAAAGGGCTTTGTAAAGATATCTACAATCTGATCTTTTGTATTGACATACTCCAATATGATTTTTTTTTCTACAAATTTCTCTCTCAAAACATGATACTTAATAGATATATTCTTATTCTTGGAATGCAATATTAAATTCTTAGACATACTCACTATTCTTGTGTTATCACAATGTATAATAACAGATCTAAAAAATTATCCCAATATCCTTTAACAATTTTTTTGTCCACATGACTTGATTACAAATATTTTCTACTATTATATATTCTACTTCATCTATACTCTATTAAATCTTGTTTCATGCTTATCCAAGAAACCAATCTTCCTCCTAAGAAAAATACTCCACCATTGGTGCTTTTTCTATCATCCATGCTACTTTCCCAATCTGCATCAATATAAGCACATAAAGTGAAATCACTTGATCTGTCATAACATATCCTATAATCAAATGTTCCCTTCAAATATCTAAATATCCTTTTCACTATTGCATAATGATACTCCTTAGGATCAGCTTGAAATATAGCTACCATCCCAACTGCATTAGCTATATTTGGTCTAGTGTGAGTCAGATATTACAAACCTCCAATCATAGATCTATACTTCTTCTACTCAATTATAGGTGTCTCATCCTTTCTAGATAGCTTGTCAACACTTATCATTGGTGTACTAATAGGCTTACAATTTTCCAAGCCAAATCTTTTCAAAAAGTCTTTTAGATACTGTTGTGGTTTCACAATGCGTGCCTCATTTTTCTTAGAAATGGGGACCTCCTACTTTATAATTTAGCTTTCCAAATCCCTATTCTATGGTTTGAGTATTTTTAGAGTTTTTCATAGTTTTTTTACCTAAGTCAAGGTTTCTACCCAAAAATTGTGTTTTGAAGGAGAAAAGTCATTCCTTTTTCATAAAAGGATGCACACTAGCACACCTAGTGCACCTCACCAAGTGCACTAGTGCACTAAGTTACCTAAGGCACATAGGGGAAAGCACTTCCCTTTTTGAAGTGTGTAGCTACACACCTCCAAGAGGTGTTTTAAGCTCCAGACTCCCCCTTCCTCCATACTTCATTCTGCTAATTTTGAGTTCTCTAAACCGCACTGGCACAGCTGTCCAAGTGCGGTGTTGTGCCTTATCCTCACATCACTACCTGCACTCACAAAAAGAACAACATTAAAACACCTATAAAGGTGTGCAACTACACACCTTTGTACTCCTAAGCATATTAAAATGACTCATGAAGTGCACACCAAGCACACCCCATGGGGTGTGCTGGTGTGCACTCTCATATTTAAAAGGATAGACAAGGGATTAGGCACACCTAGCACACCTCTAAGGTGCACTAGGTGTGCTCTTTTTTACTTATCAAAGGCTAAAATGGGGTTTTTGAGTATTTTCATGATGTTTAAACATTCTAGGTTAGGTATTTTTTTTCTTAGTTAGGGTTTGTTTAGGATTAATATTTTCAACTCTCTAGACTAATGTTTGCTTCTTTATGTAAATAAAAAGGCATTCTTAACTTGTCAAGGTCATAATTTTTGACCTAGACCTCAGAATTAAAAACCATTTACACTATTGGAAAGAAGGACTAAAAATATAATTCTAATCCCTAAAATAGTTAGCCTTTGGCTACCTAGCTTTAGGGACAAACGAGAGTTTCAACTTGAAATTTTGAGCAGAAGATCTCCAAAAAAGATAGTTAAAAGGACTTCGAAAAATTATTAAAATGTATGAAAAAGTCTCAAACATTTGATCATTTTGGATAATCTAGATCACCTGGTCTCTAATTGGGAAGGATCAGGCATTTAAAGAGAAGAAAGAATCAAGCAATTTACACTAAAGATCAAAGATACAGAGGTTGGATACATGAACCAAAATAGTTTCCTCATCTTATGCAACTATTAATGACAAGATTCAACACAGGTGCCTTAGGATTTTAGAAGCAGAAAGAGTTCAAGTCTATGAAAGTTTTTGGTTATAAAGAGGGTATAAATCATCAAAAGAATCAAAGTAGATACACAAAAGTGATCTAAAACCCCATTTGAGAAAAACCTAAAAACCATTCTCAAAATTGAGAACTTTGTTTTTTTGGTGAAATTAGGGCCTTGCACAAATTTCTTCTAAGGTGTGCTAGTGTGCTAGGTGTGCAGGTGTGCTTTTCAAAGATTTTCCAAAAGTTTTTGAAGAAGTTAGAGGTGTACTGATAGTTAACTACCAGTTCTAAGTTTAGAGATTTCCATGCATCGAAAATGCATTCTAATGGCAGTTTAACCCCTACAAACATCCAAAGAAGGTTGAGATTCTATTTTTGGCATCTCTAGAGACTTCTACATCATTTGATAGCTTTCTTCTTCTTATTTTCTCATGCTTTCTTTTTTTAAAGACATGTAAAGACTCATGCACCCATTAAATGATATAAGCAAGGGTGGAGTCCTACTTAGCACCAATTAGAGAGTTAGTTTGTACATAAATAGATTTGTTTTATTAGTTTTAAGCATATATTTGCATGAAGGAATATCTCACTCTCAACACAAATTGAGGAGAGAATTTCTTATAAATTTGAGAATCTAATATGTATTTGAGGTTGCCGCCATTATTTTGATGTAATAATATATGTTGTTGGTGCTCACATTTGGAGTGTAGTGATTCTTGTGTGAATGTGTGTTATATTTTTTTGAATGAATGTTCATTGGATGTAATTGAGCCAATAGTTTTGTTGCATTGTTTTGGTTGTGTGATCTTTTATTTCTTGTGTTTTCTATGGGTCTAAAAATTTCATTTATGTACTTAGTTTGAGAAGAGATCATCATATTGTTCCTACATAACTTTTCATCTTGCATGAGTGCACTTTTTGTGGCCTTGCGATCTGATGAAAAGTGAAACATCTTATAGTTACAAAATTCCCATTGATGATTGCATCAGTGGAATTAAGGAAGCATTTCTTTTTTCATTGGTTGCCTACCAATATTTTCAAAGGCTTAACTCGTAGACATGTTTTTTTCATGGCTTATGTCCATTAGGAATTTAATTTTCAAGTCATTTTCTTAAACTTCTCATTACCCTTTCTTTGTTATTTGCTTTACTAACCCTTGGTTACTTGCATTGTTAGATAGCATTCATTAAAAAATTGAAAATACCAAAAAACATATCTCTTTTGTGGTTGATTTTGAAATAGCAAGTAATTTTTTCATTTTATCCAAAATTGGTTTGAACCAACAAAGGCCTCTTTGTGAACAAACACATTTATCTTCAATTGGGTGGATTTTAGTAGATCGCAGGATCACCTAGAACCTTGGAGTTGATCCCTAGATTAGTTTTTCAAGAGAGGTGTTCAAAAGGATTCCTACCATTAAGCATCATATAAAACCATAGCTCAATAGAAGTGGCACTAGAAGGAGGGCCTAAAAAACATTTGGCTCAAAAAATCCAAGTTGTTGCTTGAAAATTCTACAATTTTTGAAATAAATAAATAAACTAAGTCTGTGAAATTTTAGGAGGTGCACAAATGCGTAGGTGCACTATTTTGAGAAAGTGTGCTTCTTCAGAGGTGCACTTTTTTAGAATAAATACAAGTTCCTATAACTCAATCACTTTACAAGCATTACAGTGATAAAGGGATACCAAGAACTCCACCCATTCACATTACACATTCCATCATCATCATCCACTTCACATTCTACTTCACACATTCCAATCATTATGCACCATGTCTTTCTTCAATTCTCAAACTTCACTTTTGAATCTAACTGGTCCATGACATGACTTGCCCAAAAATCCTAAAAAAATTTGTCCATGATTCATCTATGGAGAATCATGAATAGAGGAAAACCATATTAAATTTTTTAAGGAAATCTATAGTCAAAACAAAATTCAGCATATGGATGTGGTATGCCACCTTTTTCCTTGCACTTTTGGGGAAACAACATTCAATTGGTACCTCAATCTACCACTAGCATCAATAAGGGATTGAAACTCTTTTAAGAGAAATTTTTTGGAACAATTCAAGATCTATATTTATCAAACTATCCTACATCATCAGTTCATCTCAATTAAGAGGGATCCCCATGAGACTATTTCACATTTCAATCATTGCTTCTATAGGATGTATCAAAGAATGGAGTTTCCATACATTGTACCACAAGAGGCTATCATCCAGATCTATTTTTGAACAATGGGTTCATTAACTTGTATTTTTCTAAGAAGGCTCCCACCCAGAGACATTGATACAATTGAAAAGGTCTTCAAAGAGGCTCTTAGATTCACAAAGTAGGTTATAGTTGCTCCAATGTCAACAATTACATATTCAGGGTATGAGTCCCAAAAGACTACTTTCTTTGAGTAGAAGGAAATTACATCCACTGAAGTAGAAAACAATATGGCTAGAGAGTTAAAGTCCATGAAGGAGATGATGTATCTTTTATCTGATGAACTTGTGAGAATAAAGTTGAATTTCTCAAGAAACCAAGGCAATCAACCAAGACAACTTGCTATCGAAAATAATTATTCTCAAAATCAGAGTGAATTTTGGCCTTTACAATAACATCAACAATGAGAATTATGGTATTATAGGTATGAGTGCAAGTGAAAATGATATGGGTTCAATGATGTTTTAGATCAGCCTCCCCATATCATGGAGGAAACTTTGTAGTTTAGTGCAATGATGTTTAAGTAATATGATAAATCTATAGGAGGACTAAATGATGAAGATGATCAAGAGGAATTTGTGTTCTCATTCAATGAAGAAATTCTTCCAAGTGTTGATGTTGGAATAAGTGTGGATATGCCAAGAAATTTTGAGGACATAGAAAATTTTGAAGTTCCA
Source organism: Cupressus sempervirens (assembly GCA_028749045.1). Classification (NCBI taxonomy): domain Eukaryota; kingdom Viridiplantae; phylum Streptophyta; class Pinopsida; order Cupressales; family Cupressaceae; genus Cupressus; species Cupressus sempervirens. The sequence goes on from CM053784.1 coordinate 424,201,265, forward strand.
AAACTCCATGAAGTTACAAAAAGTGATGGAAACATAGAAGATCCCAAGGTTGGTAAGATTTTCGAATTAGGAAGTCATCAAGAAAAATATACCAATAATTCCTATTGTGGTATTGATTCACCATTGAATAATTTTAAGGTACCTCCTTCAAAACAAGATATGTCATTAGAAGAGAAGGGTAGAGTGCTCAATTTGGTCTCAAGCTTGACTGAGGAAATGTCTATTTGTGGGTATTCTATACATATATCAAACCATGCAATAACTGAGTCATGTAGAATCCATCAATTTGGATTCCATTCCAAAGAAAGTTGTCTAGATTTCTTTTTAGCTTGGGAGATTGCAATGGAGGGAGAGTATGTTTTTGAACAAGCTTCTTTGGGATGTGAGGCAAAAAAACATCTTGATCAATGATATTAATGAATCCTATAGTTCAAAAGGAAGGTTGAAGATTGATTTTTCTAGTCTGAAGGAACCTAAAGTATTTTAAAGTGTGTGTGAATTTTTGTATCATGAGATAAGACCACTAGAAGGAGATATTACAATGTGTGAGTGTACCCCTATAATGGGAGGCTCACTAGATTAGGTGATATAGTTCCATTATCCCTCTCAGTTCAATGATTTTCAATTTGAATATGATGCTAAAGGTAAGAGAACTTGTTTATGGATTAATCATGGTCATGGAGAGTTACACAGCTTCTGATTTTGTGTGATTTATGCCTCGAACTTGAACCAAGATTGTCAAAAATTTATTTTTCTATGTACAAAGACAAGTCAGTATCTTTTAGAACAATATGGGTTGGTTCATTACTATTGCACATAATGAGAAATCTATTGATAACCACCCCATATTCTTATTATTCAAGGTTTTCTATACATAAGTGTTTGTTTTTGTTTTCCTTAGTTTTTAAAGTCTTTCTAGTTAGGTTTTAGTTTTCTTTAAGTTGAGTCATTTTGTTTCTTTTCCTTGCAAATTTGTGTTAGTCTAGGAGTTATGTACATTCAAGATTTTATTTTGACATGTCTCATTAAACCATTTTTTGTTTTACTTTTGGGAAGAGGTATTTCTTTGTCAATTTTTTTTAATGATTTGTTTCTTATACCAACTAAGGAATAGATGTTACTTGTAGTAATAGAGGACTTTTAGTCTTGAATTTAGAATTGTAGATCAACAAGTTTTCAATACTTTGCAAACTTAAAGATCAATTTTCTTAGGTGTTTTCAAACCAAGGCCGATGGTCGAAAGGGATAGTCCAAACCCTACTAGTTCAAATAGAAGGGTCTTCTTAAAGGAATTGCTAGGATTGTTGTTTGGTGTGAAAGTTTCTAAAAAGTTCTTAAAAGAGGAATGCAAGGGATGTCAACTAAAGATTGAATCTGAGAAATGATACAATTATCTTGGCCACATAGTCTAAGCATGGTCAGGGTATAGAAAGAAAATATAAAAAAGAATAAAAATGGTGTTAAGAATGAAAGATTATACAAAGTCTAAGAAAAGTAATCTGACTATAAGGATATGCATTTCAAATAAGCTATCCAATATCAAAAAAAATGTTTTATCAAAGAATCAAATGGTGACATTGCGAACTACGTGAGGAAAATATTTAAAAGATTACCTAGGACTTCAAATGAAAAGTGATAACTCATTAAGAGCCATCAAAACTGATTCTCTCATCTGGTTAGACAAGGGATTGATAAATATCTTTCATGAAGATTGTCAACAAATGGACTAGAAGCAGTTGAAGATTGTTTCCAAGTTGTTGGAAACTTTTTATTGATTTCATCCTAAGATGTCGAAGGAAATGGATACATTGAACAAAAACTAAACTTGAAGATTTGAGATTTAAAGGTTTTGACTATAAAGTGACTTGAAATACACTTGGAGTATTCAGGATTCAATTGGTGTTGGACACATATCAAAGGAATGTTTGTTGATGAAGAAATGTCTTTGTCATTTCTTCCTTTTTTTGTTAGGGCTATTTGTTGTGGTTTCACAATGCATGCCCCATTTTGCTGAGAAATGGGAACTCCCTATTTTATTTTTTAGCTTTCTAGATCCCTAGGCCAAGGTTTGAGTCCTTTTAGAGTTTTGCACAGTGTTTTTACCTAAGTCAAGGTTTCTACCCAAAAACCCGGATTCCCAACAATCGTGCTCTGAAGGAGAAAAGTCATTCTTTTTGGATAAAAATATGCACACTAGCGCACTTAGCACACCTCACTAGGTGTGCTAGTGCACTAGGTTACCTAAGGCACATAGGGGAAAGCACTTCCCTCTTGGAAGTGTCTAGTTTCACACCTCCAAGAGGTGCATTAAGCTCTAGAACCCCCTTCCTCCATACTTCATTCTTCTAATTTTGAGTTTTCTAAACTACATTGGTGCAACTGTCCAGGTGTGGTATTGCACCTTATCTTCACATCACTACCTACATGCACAAAAATAACAACATTGAAAAACCTATAAAGGTTTGTAGTTGCACACCTATTTAGGTGTACAGTTGTGCACCTTTGCACTCCTAAGTGTATTAAAATGACACATGAAGTGCACACCAAGTGCACCCCATGAGGTGCACTAGTGTACACTCTCATATTTAAAAGGCTAGACAAAGGATTAGGCACACCTAGCACACCTTTGAGGTGTGCCAAGTGTGCTCTTTTTTACTTATCAAAGGCTAAAATGGGGTTTCTGAGTGTTTTATTGATGTTTTAGTGTTCTGGGTTAGGTTTTTTTTATCAATTAGGGATTATTTAGGATTAATATTTTTAACTCTTTGGACTAATGTTTGCTTCTTTGTGCATATAAAAAGGCATCCTTAACTTGTCAGAGTCATAACTTTTGACCTAGAGCTCAAAATTCAAAATTATTTACACCATTGGAAAGAAGAACTAAAAATATAATTTTAGTCCCTAAAATAGTGAGCCTTTGGCTACCCAATTTTAGGGACTGATGAGAGTTTCAACTTAAAATTTTGAGTAGAATACCTCTGAAAAATCCAATTAAAATGACCTAGACAAATTGTAAAAAAGTATGAAAAAGTTTCAAACATTTGATCATTTTGGATAATTTGGATCACCTAGTCTCTAATCAAGAAGGATCAATCAGTCAAAGAGAAGAAAGAATCAAGCAATATATACTAAAGATCAAACATATAGATGTTGGATACATGAATTTGAATAGTTTCCTCATCTTATGAAACTATTAATGGCAAGATTCAACATAGGTGCCTTAGGGTTTTAGAAGCAAAAAGAGTTCAAGTCTATAAAATTTTTTGGCTATAAAGAGGGTATAAATCATCAAAAGGATCAAATTTAGTACACAATAGTGATCTATAAACCCATTTGAGAAAAACCCAAAAACCATTTTCAAAATCAAGAACTTTGATTTTTTTTGTGGAATTAGCACCTTGCACAAATTTCTTCTGAGGTATATGCTAGTGTGCTAGGTGTGCAAGTGCAAATTTCAAAAGTTTTCTAGAAGTTAGAGGTGCATCGATAGTTAACTACCAATTCTAAATTTAGAGCTTTCCATGCATCAAAAATACATTTCAACAATAGTTTAACTCCTACAAACATCTAGATAAGGTTGAGCTTCTATTTTTTGGCATCTCCAAATACTCCTACATCATCTGATAGATTTCTTCTTCTTATTTTCTCATGCTCTCTTTATTTTAAGACATGTAAAGACTCATGCACCCATTAAATGATATAAACAAGGGTGGAGTCCTACTTAGCACCAATTAAAGAGTTAGTTTGTCCATAAATAGATTTGCTTTTATAGTTTTAAGCATATATTTGTATAAAGGAATCTCTCAGTCTCAACAAAAATTGAGGAGAGAATTTCTTATAAATTTGGGAATGTAATATGTATTCGAGGTCACCACCATTATTTTGATGTAATAATATATGTTGTTGGTGCTCACATTTGGAGTGTATTGATTATTTCCTGAATGTGTTATATTTTTTGTGAATGAATGTTCACGGGATGTAATTGAGCTAATAGTTTTTTTTCATTTTTTTGGTTGTGTGATATTTTAATTCTAGTGTTTGCTACAGGTCTACAATTTTCATTGATGTACTTAGTTCGAGAAGAGATCATCATATTATTCTTGCATAACTTTTTGTCTCGCATGAGCATACTTTTTGTGGCCTTGTGATCTAGTGAAAAGTGAAACATCTTACAATTACTAAATTCCCATTAACAATTGCATTGGTGGAATTAAGGAAGTGTTGCTCCTATTTTCATTGGTTACCTATCAATCTTTTAAAGGCTTAATCATAGGTGTGTTGTTTTCGTGGCTTATTTTGATTAGGAATTTAATTTTTACATCATTTTCTTAAACTTCTTGTTACTCTATCTTTGTTATTTTCTTTACTAACCCCTAGTTAAATTAGGAATTCATATAGTTTCATTGTTAGATTACATTAATTAAAAAATAGAAAATACCAAAAAAAAAATCTCTTTTGTGGTTAATTTTGAAACAGAAAATAGGTTGGTCATTTTATCCGAAATTGGTTTGAACTAGCAAAGGCCTATTTTTAAACAAACACATTTATCTTCAACTGAGCGGATTCTAGTAGGTCGCAAGATCACCCAGAACCTTAGAGTTGATCCCTGGATCAACTTTTCAAGAGAGGAGTTCAAAATGATTCCTACTATTAAGCGTCATGCAAAATGATAGCTCAACAGATACTTATCATGTGATATGAAAACTCCATCATTGTTTTCCATAATTTCCAAACTTAGAAAATACTTCTCACCAATCATGCTCATCTCAAAATCATTCTTCATTTCTTTAGAAAAATTATCACTTGCGTCATCACTACCTCCAAAGATTATGTCATCAACAAATATCACTATTATTAGAAAACTATTCTCAATTTCTTTCAAATATAAGTTAGCATATACTATACCTTTAGAAAATCCAAGTTTTTCTAAATAATTTTCCAACCTTGCATATCAGTTTCTAGGAGCTTTCTTTAAACCATATAGAACTTTCTTCAATCTGCATACCATATCCTTGTCTTCTAACAAAGGGAAACCTTTAGGCTACTCAATATAAACCTCTTCTTCAAGTTCTCAATTTGGAATGGCTGATTTTATATCCATTTGATACACTTTCAACTTCTTATTTACTGCATAATGTCATGGCCCTCATAGTTTTATATTTGTTACCTTGGAATTTGAGAATAGTTTACTTTTCTGGTTAGTTTGGTCTTGATGTAGTTGTGTTATTTCAAGACATCAATATGTTAACTCTACAAGATTCAAAGGATATTAAATCTGGTTTTCAGATCAGATGTTTTAATACTTATAGTATTGAGTTTTATTAAGAATCTTTTTACGTGTATTTATCTTGATTCAGGAATCAGATTATATATAAGCTATGTTGGTATGGTTTCTGTTTTGTTATTTGTTTGGTTCGTATTTTCAAACTTGCATTTGAGGTGACAGTAAATCTTAAAAGTACCTTGAATCTGTTGTTTGCAGGATTTAATTATATGTATATATATATATATATGTTTATATAAAATCATTGTATAAATATATATATATATGTATATATATATATATATATGTATATATATATATATATACATATAAGTATATTAGTATAAAATAATTATATATATATATACATATATATATTTATATGTATTGGTTATATTTATATACGTGTATGTATATGTAGTTGTTTGTATATTAGTATGCTTTTATATATATATATATACTTATCAATTAGTAATGTTATTATGTTAGTAGGATTTATATTAATATTATCAATGATAATGCCTAAGCTATCCTATCGATTGTTATTAAGCTAAGTCTTAAACTAAACTTATGCTAAGCCTAAGTAATTATGCCTAACTACACTCAGCTTAATGCTAGACTTGGCAAGGGGTTTTGGGTTTTGGTGAAAGGCGGCAATGCAGTGGCAATTATTTCTTATAGGTCATATTTGGTACTTCATTTGCCATGTGTTGATAGATGCTTAGGAAGTTGGGGAAAGAGATAAGCTCACTGTTAAGAGCTTTTATTTCATTTGAAATGGTCTGGATGTTGTTCGAAATGTACTCTATTCTCCATTATGAAACTTTAGTTGAAATGCATGAAATCTTGGATGAACGGGTTTCTCTGTGCTATTTTGGGGAAACTGGTGATCATGGAGAAAAGTTTTGATTCTCGTCGGTGCTATAAACCTCCATGGTTTTGTATTTTGCATTCTTTTGTCATTCTTTGGTTGCATTTTCAATTTCGGATGTTGTGAGGTTTGTTTGGCTTTGTTGTGAGCACGGTTTGGGGATGGTTGGGTTTTGGTCTGCAAAGGCACTCTAGGCATTTTCGTTGTGTGTTACCCTGCATTTTTCATAGGCAGGGGCAATTTCTAACCTTATTTCTTTTTTCTCTCTAGTTTATTTTTTTGGTTTAAATCATATGCATATGTTGGTTACATGGGATGTATCTTGGATGAATGAAATTTGAAATATGTTTTTAGGGGTTTTATCAAACAACCCAAATTACTGTTTATTCAATTTATGTGATTTTCATTATGTGAACTTGAATTATGTGATGGTTTAACTCACAAAGTTGAAAACCCAATTCTGGGTGTATGCTAGAATTGGTAATGAACTATGTATGAACTAAAATTGAGTGAGGGAACATGGTCATTGCACATGAACATATGCTTATTCAGTTTATCTTGCAAATAGGGTTCGAAGGTCGTAATGTTTTGTAGTTTGTTTTAACAGTGGAATGTGAGTGAGTTGCATTGTGAAACGAATTGAGGTTTATAAACTTAAATTTGATTATGGGTGTCTTTAAATTCGATGTTATGATGTTTAGTTGTGTAAAATCTGTTATATTTCCTTATGCGTTAATGTGCATTCTGGTATTGCTGATATGAAGTTTTCATGTGAATCTAAACCTGGAATCGACATTTTGTATTATGGAATAGGGATGCATTTAGGTTTAATATTTTAGATTCCCGTTGATGAAGATTTAAGAGCTTAGAACTAGAATTTTATGGTGATTATATCCATTGGGTTTTGTGTGTAAATTGGCAATCGAATTTTGTTTCATTGTTACATTTAGGTGTGTTATAGTTCAATCAATTCCTGTCGAATGTATGGGATTTGGATTTTTTGGGCACAGTCGACTATTAGGATTATAAAAATTAGGAACATGAAATTTGACATGTAGATTTAGGATAGTATAAACATCTGGTAACAACAAGTTGGGTGTTTTTAATAAAACTTGTTTTGTTGCTGTATTCTCTGTCAAGAAAATTATTATGGAGAAGCTAATAGGTTTTGGGTAAATGATGGGACCATTGGGTAATTAAGATGGTTAATTTACTTTTATAGTATCATTCAACTCGTTATTTTATGATGGATTGTTAGATTAAAACTATGGAAGAACTTTACATCTATTTTACATCTAATTTTAATCTATAAGGTATTATATATATGTTTATATACAATAATTTATATATATAAATGTATATATATGTTTCCATGTATACATATGTATGTATGAAGTTATATGTGTAAGCATATATATATTTCCTTATGAATTAAATGGTTAGTATTGAAGTAGTTTTGTAAGCTAGAAGTTACATTTGGTACCAGTCGATACTTTATTGATTGAGCATGTTATTTTGAATTTCGTGTTTATAAATGCATAAAGATTTATATGATATTTGTAACAGAAATTCATTAAATTTTACTATAGAAAGATTATTCGTCTATTTTGATTCTGATTTTTTTAAAATTTATGAGGTTTAATGTATATATTGGTGTATGTAAGTAAGTACGTGTATGTATATGTATATGCTGCGAATATATTTATGTACAGGTATTTATTTATATGTATCAACATGTACGTTGATCCTTGTGAATTGCAATATTAGAATTTCCATAGATATGTAATCTTGAAATTCTGTGATGATTAGTTTGAAAATAGAAGCTGATTAATTTTTATATTCGTATGAAAGATTATAAATATGGTTTCAGTTGGAACTTTTGAAAGGTTATTTTGAAAGATTGGAAGTTGGTTTCACTTATTATTTCTGTTTTGTTGATTTAATTGTTAAAATTGAAGCAAATGGAATAAACTTATTAGTTGAAATTGGAAAATTAATTTATGTTTTCTTCCAATTAGAATAGCTAATTATAATGTGTGTGTTAGATTATGCAAGTGTGATCCTTTAGATTGGGTGGCTATCATAAAGCAAGTAACTTGTGGTGATGGAAATATGTTGTCGAATTCCCTCCGACACTAGTCTAGATCCTTATGGAAAAGTTTATGAGAGTTAGTTAATCAAGTGGTAACATTTAAAATTTCATGGGTTGGGAATCATATAATAAGATAAGAATATTATGATTTCATTTGACATAGTGAGTTCTACGAGTGGCTGAACGTAGATCCTTATGTTGACACCCATGGACTACTGGATTATTACCTTTTCATATTCTATGCGAGTTTATTCTTGCATATCTACGTGTAAGAAATTATGTACTTGCATAACAATTTTAATGTGAAAAGAAAATTGTATTTTCGGTATACCTGTTATTTGGATTTAATAATGATAAGTTTGTTATAAATTCTAATGTGCAATTTTACTGGAGGTTTTATCATCTTTATTTATGTACTGAGCCCTGTTTGGTGTGTTGTGTTTGTGCTGATCTGATTTCAAGTTTGAGATATGTTTGATTACGGACCTAGAAGAATTGGTTGTTTAGCTTCTAGATTTAGTGATTGACTTGAATGTATTTCAAAAGATGTTGTATTCTTATAAGAGAGTATAAATATATTATATACTCTGATGTACTAAATAGTATAGTTTCATTGCTGATTAAGAATATTTGTCTGTACCTGTTGTATTAAGGTTATTTTGTAATGGAGTTTTATTATAAAAAAAAAAAAAAATTCTCGGGTTCTATCTTTTATGTATGTTTGGATTATGTTGTATGGTGATCTTTTGGTTGAGTTAATTATGGGTATTACACATAAGCCAAAAACATTCTCACTACTTTCATTTTGGCTACAGGGGCATATGTGTCTTCATAATTAATTCCTTCTTTCTATGAATAGACTTTGCATAACAATCTAGCTTTATTTCTCACAACTTTTCCTTGTCCATTCATCTTGTTTCTGAATACCCATTGAGTTCCTATAACATTCTTGTCTTTAGGCCTATGAATCAATTCCTATGTCTCATTCTTCACAATCTAACCTAGTTCTTTCTTCATTTCTTGAATCAAATGATCATTGTTGCATGCCTTATCTATGGTCTTAGGTTCAACTTGAGAAATTAGACATGGTACAATTCTGCATTCACTCTATTTCTTTTCACTACTCCCTTTTCTTTTCTTCAAATTATCTTTTGTATAGGGTGATTCTTTATCAAGTTCTTGTTATGTGTACAAGGTTCTATCTCAACCCTTTTTTCTTTTCTTGGTTTTGATATTTGTTTACCTCTTTGATCAACAATTTGTACATCATTCTACAACTCATTGTTAATCTCAAAGAAAACTTCTACATTCGCTCTAAGAATTCTGTGATTTTCTTCTTCTTCATCGAAGTTATAATCCATCATCTTCTCTTTAACTCCAAACCTTTCATCAACTTTTATATTTGCACACTCAATGATTATCTTAGATCAATGATTAAATCATATACGTAAGCTTTTCTTTTCAATGAATAACCAATGAACATACCTTCATCTCTTCTTGGATCAAACTTACCAACATTACCATCTCTCTTTTTGGAACAGTTTCTTCCAAAAATTCTGAAATGCTTTACTGAAGGTGTATGACCAAACCATAATTCATAAGAAGTCTTATTTTTACCTTTTTTGATATGTACTATATTCATGGTATATACTTATGTATTGACTTCTTCTCTCCAAAATGTCTTGAATACATCATTCTCAAAAATCATTTCTCTTGGTGCCTCTAAAATTGATCTGTTTCTCCTTTCTACTATCTCATTTTGCCTAGGGGTCTTGGGTGATCATAATTATCTCTTAATTCTATTCTCTTCACAAAACATGTTAAACTCTCTAGAGGTAAACTCTCCACCTCTATCTGATCTTAAATATTTAATCTTAACATGAGATTCATTCTCAACTCTATTCTTAAATATCTGCAACTTTTTGAATGCTTCATATTTTTCTTTGAGAAGTACTACCCACATCATTCTAGTAAAATCATCAATAAAAATCATAAAGTACATTTCTCATGGAATCCTCTTATTCAAGTAGGGCCACTTAGATCTGTATGGAAAATCTCCAGCTTCTATGTAGTAGTAAACTTCTTCCTAGGGAATGATAGCTTCTCCTATTTATCCATGATACACTATTTGCAAAAAAACATTAGTAGGCTTCATAATTTTTAGGAAAATGTGTAACTGTAATGTGCTAGTAACCTTCACTATGTTATCAAAGTTTATATGAAAATGTCATCACTAGTACAAAAATAGTAATACGTGACTAAACTTAGTCACATGACTAATAGTAGTTAATATCCAGTCATTTATAATACTACTAAATTTACTATTGAGAAATTTTAGTCATTTATTTGATCATTTATTTAGTGGTATATTTAGTAGTATATATAGTGGTATATTTAGTAGTATATTTAATCATGCAGCTAGTCACATACTTTAGTAGTATATTTAATCACATATTTAGTTGTTTATTTGATAGTTGATTTAGTCACATATTTAGTAGTATATTTAGTATCATATTTAATCGTATATTTGGTCATATATTTAGTATATTTAGTCAGATATTTAGTGGTATATTTAGTAGCATATCTATTAGTATATTTGATCAAATATTTAGTAGCATATTTAATAGTGTATTTGGTCATAATAGGGCATGATGGAATTGAACCACCATTCATTTTCTTGTAAAGCAAGTGCTTTTCCATTGAGCTAAGCCATTTTAAGAATGATCATACAATGTAGAACTTTCTACATTGTCTTGGTTCTTATCTTTTGAGTTAATTGCAATCATATCTTTAGTGATTTATACCTAGTTTCTATATATGATTAGTGTAGCTTTATCCTATTTTTTCTTAGATAGAAGTATAATTGATTATTGTACTTAGAAATAACTAAATTTCCTCTATCTACCTGATGTATATTTATCCTTAAGTTCTAAATCATACATTTAGAAATATCAATTAGCATATTAGTTAAACATGGCCATTGTCAAAAATTGCTTATACATCTAATCATGACTCATAATTAGTTTTAATCAACACTTGATTATAACACCATTCATTTTTCTCAAAGTTCAACCTTTAGACCTAATTATACCTACCAATGTTGACTCCATCTTTTGTTGAAAATTCCATATTCATTTAACATAAACTCATTAACCTTTTTTTATTCAAATACCCCATTCTCTAACCACGTTGAATATTTACAATCACATAGTATAGATGAAAACATTCAAATGGTAGAATATAAGAACTTTCCCATACACATCATATCACATTTCTTGATCTTACACAACCTCCTCAGCCATCTTACACTGTGCCATCAAAGGCTTGTATAATTACATTAACTCCCTTTTAGCTATTTGGACCATTTATTCCTAAATAGATCTTGTTAGAACTATAGCTTTTGATCTTTAATCTAAAATGTATATAAAATTCTACATTCAGAGGTTTTCCTTAGCCCCTTGCTAAAGATTGAAGATGTTGTATTATACATGGGATATATTTTATGGCATCTAAAATTATTAATATTATATGTATCTCACATAGCTATTTAGACTTACATGCTCTTAATGCTAACAAATCTCAAAAATCCATGAAATATCTAGCTATTATTTATGGATGTCATTGTGTCAAAAAATTTGCATCAACATTTCAAATAACACTCTATGATCTGTCACCAAGATAAAAGAGAGCACAAGGAGAATGAAAAAAAGAAATAACTAGACTTTATATGCTCCATATATATATATATATATATATATATATATATATATATATCACAATTTTGGTGTCTAGATGTGCCAAACACAAAAAACAAATTTGCCTACAGGCATACCCAAATTCCCATGCCTAGACTAGTAATTTAGTTCTAGTTTTTTACTGGTGACTTCCATGGTGTTCTTCTATAATATTTGTGCTCCCAACACATAGTTTGTGTGCTTTGAAAACACTATATCAATATTAAAAAATAAAAACCATATAACTACATAATAAAATATCTCAACTCATGCTAACAACAATTTCCTAACATATTGAGAAATAGACTTTAAAATCATATTCATACCATATTGCATTTGACCAAAGTAGGCTTACCTTCTCAATATTGTCCATCATAACACCTTTCACTTTTTTAGGCTTACTGATCTCTTTTGGATATTCCATGCAATATTGCATATGTTCCTTCAATTTTGAACTGCAAAATTTGATACAATGTTATTCATGATTGATGGCATAGTTAAAAGGGAAAACTCTCCTTTAATTATATTATATATGCATTAATATCTATAAAATGCACAAGTGAAAAATAAAATACAAGGTTTAAATTTAAGTAATAACCATGAAAAGAGAAACATACTTCAGTAGATGCATAAAGTCTTGTTTCCCTAGAACTCACAAGTTGTCACATAAAATTTTTATTTGAAAAATAATTAAGCAAAGAAAATGAAAATTATCCATCAAAATATTTGTGTTTGTCAATCAAAGAACACAACAAATTTCTTTACATTCGAACAAAGCAATCAAAATAGGTTTGTCTAAATAAATGAACTACCTCATCAATTGTCAATGAATGTTCCTTCATGGATGAGCATGTTGGATCCTCAAATGAAATGGAAGTAACTAAGCCAAGAACTTCCAAAGGTTTTTATGAACCATGTTGCTCAAGCTTCCATTTTAATTAGATCATAGATGAAACTCTAATACAAAACAATTTTTAAAAACTGTAGTAATTTGAAGATTTTAATGTTATTCATTACATTATAGGTAAGTGTGTATTAATGTGAATTCATTTGAGGAAAGAGTTTCAAATGGTATCCTAATCATAAAATAACGTTTTTCAGCCAACATGAGTTAATAGATGGTGTCACACAACTTGACTTTACTCTTTGTGGCTAGTGTTGGTGCAAATTCTTTAATAGATAGTGTTGTACAATAGTCGCGATCAGGTCCACTTGAACCTTTCTATCATCTTTTGGGATATCATGATGTAGCTTAGATACTCTCTAGTTAGGTAGATCCTGTAAAGATGAGGTGTGTATCTCTTGACCCCCACCATATAATATTAGTAATAGTAGATCTTTCAAAAATTTCAATATCACATTCTCATAGGTCATATTTAAGTAATTTTTATTCAAGGAATGGCCTAGGTCAAACCAAAAGGTCACATTCAACATCACGAGTATTATAACTTTCAACAATTACTAATTCATCAGAGCCTATAGAAAATGTTTTTTACTTTTCTAGGAAAAGAACTACTTTTGGTTTTGTCTAAGGATTTTGATTCATGACATGAAATATTTCTCACTTCAATGATCATATAGTAAGGAAACAATAGGTAATATAATTTGCACAAAGATTTAGCATAGATTAGTCATGGATATAGATTCTTGAGTCTTCAAATGGGCTAGCTAGAACTGCACAAGTTCCATCAACTTAGCATGAGTCAGTGTAGCTATTAATAATCCTATTAGAAAATGAACCACCCTCTAGGCATGTCTTAGGCTAGCTTGAATATCTTCATATCTCTCAAGAGAATTTGAAAGACATGAAAGCATCTTTCCTCTTCTAGAACATACATCAGCAAAAAGAAAAATAAATGGTGAACTCACCCATAATTAATAGGATGAGTTATTTACATGATAAAATAGCCTAAGAGAATAAGACTTTTATAATTATTGTTCAACGTATGATCCAATTACCTAGTAATTTAAGAAAGAAAGTTATAAAATTAACATGTATTCTTGTTTCAATTTTTGCAAAACATATAAAAAATATTCAACTATACTAGTTTGGGGCTAAAAATGAAGTCCATATTTCTTCTAATCCTTTGGTTTTAATATCTCAATTAAATTTTTAAAATTACCATTGTAGCATCTTTTTAATTTGTTTCTTGGTGCAACTAAGAATTTATGTCACTAAAATAATAGAAAAGAGGACTTTTAGATCTCCAGAATTTTCTCAGATGCTTTTCAAAATTTTAATGAGGAATTTCTCTTAATGAAATGTGAAATGAAACTAAAAAGTGAAGTGAAGAATTTGATTGTTAGTATTATAGAGAGGAGGTATTGTTTTACAAGTTTCTCTAAGATTAAATTTAGTTTTCTATTGCTATGTGTTTCTTATAAAAATCCCTTGTTAAATATTTTTTTATTTCTAGATTTGATTGTGTGTGTATTTAGAATCATTGTTTTTTATTACATTTGGTTATTTTATTCAATCTAAGTGGTTAAATTATTCAATCCAAGTGGTTACCTTATGACCTTTGGCTTCTAGCAGCTCCTTTTTTATTTTTTTTATTTTGTAGCACTAAAAAAGGTGTTACAATTATTTTTTATCTTCTGGTCTTAATCTAGCCATCTTAGCAACATTTAATGTCATTTTTCCTATATAAATTATAGCTGTATCCCTTTTATTACATTAATAATTTATTAATATTTATGAATGTTTTAATATGAACTTAATTTCTGAAATGGGGACATTACATTCAATAAATAGAAGAAAACATGAAAAGCCTATCACTTCAACATACAAAGAGAAAAGAAGATAGTTGTGTTAAAATTTTCATTTTGAACTAAAATTTTATTTTTTTACGTGTACAAAGTTTATTAGGTCATTAATTCTTGAGAGTGATGTCAATGAAAATATAATTCATGCTAACAATATCTTAAGAAAATTTTAACATTTAATATTGAGAGAGGAATCTCAACAACCTTATTTTTCTATATCTCTTATTGTACTTCACATTTAGATACATTTAATGTTGTTTTAAGTTATAAACTATTGTTGTTTACTAGCAAATTATCAATGGCTCTATACAATTCATATAATTGGAGCTAACAACATCAACTAAACTATTTATGCATTCTCTTTTCTCTTTTACAGGAAATTTTGACAAAGGATTTTTTGTCAAATTTTTTAGTGGTGTTTACACAATTAATTTGTATTTGTCATTCATCTAGATATTTTAAAAGAAAGGATCCTATTGTCGAGTACCCTAGCTATGCCCCTCTCAAAATCTTATATGTGGAAATATCAAATCACTTGCAATTTATTACAACAGCTAACCTAGCAAGTCCCTTGTTTATAAATCAGAATTTTGGGTCACATCACCAAATATGATGCCACATCAACATGATTTTATTAAGGTGTCAAAAAAGGCTGAAAAAAAGGTAGAGAAGTCACTGTGAACTAAGTCATGTTATATTCATATAGATGCAAAAATCTACAATAAGTCACAACTAATGTTTTATAAAATTGGAACCAAGGATGATTTTTTCCCTAAAAATCATGGATCTTGGTCTAATCATACTTCTAGTCAACAAAATATTGTTTTAAAAATAATTTCTATTAAAGTTGAAATCATGAAAAAAAGGGCTTATATTTTTGGTGCATCTACAAACCCATGAAAACCTAAAAATGAGGAAACAAATTATGTTTTTTGTAGGGCTTGGCTTGGATTTGATATTGATAGAGACTATCTACTTCCCACGTCAATTACATGGACAAATATGCAAATGTCAAAAGCACTAGGCAAGACACTTAGTGTTAGTTTGTGGTGACTGATTAGGAAAGTACTATACATACTTCATAAATTCTTTGGGGCTTTGGGCATTACCCAAAAAAAAAAAATTGGGCCCAATTTTATCAAGATTTTGGGCCAACATTTAATTATTAATTATAACCCCAAAATAGTTAAAATACTTGTATAAAAGGGCTTAGCGTTAGGGATTGTTTCATTGTTGTGATGTAAAAACTAGTTCTTGTGGTGGTATTCAGCTGTAAGGGATTACAGATTGTAATCATGTTGTAATCACTAGATCATAATAATATCAAACTTATTGTTTGGTGGACATAGCCCAAGGATTGGGTGAACCACGTTAAACTTGGTGTCTTGTGTTCTTTTCTGTGTGATCTATCATTTTTTGATATTGTTTATATTTGCATATAATTGTTATTTATGTCCATGGTTTAATCCTAACAAGTGGTATCAGTGCGAGATTGTTCTTTCAATTATCCTTTGCAGGAGAGTCTAACGGTTGAGTGGGAGTGATGGAAAATGAGGGTAAGTTGAGGGTTGATAGGTTTAGTGGAAAGAACTTTCAGTTATGGAAGATGAAAATGGAAGGCTATCTTTATCAGAAGGATTTATGGAAGCTGTTGGAAGGAAAAAATAAGAATCAGGGATCTATGTCAAATGAAAAATAGGATCTTTTGGATAGAAAAGTACTTAAAAGCATTGGATTATGCATGGAACCATTGGTGACATTTAATATTACAAAAGCAAAGACAACAGAAGAGTTGATGCAAACCCTAGTAAAACTATATGAAAAGTCCTCTGCTTCAAACAAGGTATTTCTCATGAAGCATTTATTTAATATGAAAATAATAGAAGATGGATCTATTACAAATTATTTAAATGAGTTTAATATTATTAATAGCTAGTTATCTTCTATGGGTATCAATTTTGATGAAGAAATTAGGCCTCTCTTGATTTTTTGTTCTTTGCCTAAAAGCTAGAATGGCTTGGTAATGGTTGTGAGTAATTTTGTTCCTAGATCTAGCACCCTAAAATATGATGACATGATTGGTGTTATTTTGAGTGAAGAAACTCATAGGAAATGCTCAGGTGGATCTACATCAAGAAGTGCTTTGAATGCACAAAGTTGAGGTAGAATGACTAAGAGAAGAAGTAATTCCAAAAATTATGGAAAATCAAGAGGAAAGTCAAAGGGGAGGAGGTGTCAATTGAGAGGATTGAACAACTATTAGTACCATGGGAAACAAGGGCATAAAAAGAAATATTGTTGGACTTGAAAGAAAAATGAAAGAGACAAACTAGATGGAGACAAGGAGGCAAATATGGTAAGTAACAAATCTAAAGAGGATGCTTTGCTTCTATCTTTAGAAAGTGTTGACAATTCATGGGTTTTAGATTTTAGTGCTTCATTTCATGCTACACCTCATAGAGGTTATTTCATAGATTATTTCCAATGGGATTTTAGACTTATTTATTTGGCAGATAATGAACCCTTTTAGATTGTTGGAAAGGCAAAACTTAAGATTAAGTTGCAGAATGGGAATTATTGGCTACTACATGAGGTAAGACATGTTCTAAGGCTGAGTAGAGGAATTTAATTTTAGTAGGGCAACTCGGTGATGAGGGTTGTGTAGTTACTTTTAATGATAAAAATTGGAAGATTTCAAAAGGTTCCCTTGTAGTAGAAAATGGTGTGAAAGTAGGCACCTTATGTCTTTGTACATGTCATATTGTTCCTTCTACTTTAATTGTTTTAGAGAAAAATGAATATTCAGGAATAGTTGCTACAGTTGAGTAGGGAGAACAAATAGCTACAATGGATTCTGATATAGCATTGTGGCACAAAAGACTTGGATATATGAGTGAGAAAGGAATGAAATTACTTCATTTAAAGAAAGTTTTACCAAGTCTAAAATGTGTTAATATGGATTTCTATGAAAGTTGTGTGTATGAAAAACAAAAGAGAGTGAGTTTTGTAAAGACTAGGAAGGAAAATAAAAAGGAAAAATTAGAGCCTATGCATATTGATGTATGGGACTAGCTCAAGTATCTTCCCTTGGTGGCTCTCATTATTATGTTACATTCATTAATGATGCAACTAGAAAATTATGGGTTTATTTCCTTAGACAAAAATCGGATGTAACAAACTTTTAAGAAATGGAAATGGTTGGTAGAAAATGAGACTAGTAAGAAATTAAAATGTCTTAGATCTGATAATGATGGTGACTATTGTAGTCATAAATTTGAAAATTATTTCTCCACTAATGGTATGTGTAGACAAAAAATTATTCCAAGGACTCCATAGGAAAATAGAGTGGTTTAACACATGAACAGGACTATAATGGAGTGTGCAAGGAGCATAAGGTTGCATGTTGGGTTGCCCTTACACATGTGGGTAGAGGCTATCAATACTATTGTATATTTGATTAATAGAGTTCCTTCTACTCCTTTGGGTTGTGATATTCCAGAGGAAGCATGGACTAGTAAGAAGGTGAGTTATTCTTTTCTCAAAATCTTCAGTTGTGAAGCATTTGCTCATATAGATTCTAAAAATAGAACCAAGTTGGAAGCTATTTCAAAGAAATGTGTATTTTTTGGATATGGTATTAATGAATTTGGTTATAGGCTTTGGGATTTTGAAAATCATAAAATTGTAAGAAATAGGGATGTCATATTCAATGAGAAAATGTTGTACAAATATCTATTGTAGCAACATGAGAAGAAAGAAGATGATTATGTAGTGCCAGATGATACTCCAAAAGATGATGTTCCAGCCATTCCTCATAATGTGCAACAACTACAAAATCAAATACCACACACAACATTGAATGTTAGATAGTTAACAAGGCTAATTAGACCTCCAAAAAGATTTTATCCCTCTTTGTATTCTATTTTACTAACAGATGTTGGTGAACCTGAATGTTATGATGAAGCTATGCAGGTGGATACTAAGATTCAGTGGGAGTCTAAAATGAAAGATGAAATGGACTCTTTGCTGAAAAATTAGACATGGGATTTATGCAAGTCACCTACAGGTAAAGGGCTTTACAGGATAAGTGGGTTTACAAGTTTAAAAAAGAGGGTGGAGGTAAGAAAATATTTAAAGCCAGGTCAGTTGTAAAAGGATTTGCATAGAAAATGGGCATTTATTTTGATGAGATATTCTCTCCTATTGTTAAAATGATTTCTATCTGTACTATTTTAAGTATTGTGGCTACTGAAGATTTGCATTTAGTGTAGCTTGATGTTAAAATAGACTTCCTTCATGGTGATTTGGATGAAGAGATAGATATGGCTCAACCACAAGGATTTGAGGTCAAAGGTAAGGTGAACTTAGTGTGCAAATTGAAGAAAAGCTTATGTGGCTTGAAGTAAGCACCTCAGCAATGGTATCTGAAATTTGATAGTTTTATGCATGAGCATGGATATAGTAGGTGTCATTTAGATCATTGTGTTTACTTTAAGATGTTGGATCATGATAGCTACTTTATTTTATGTTTATATGTTGATGATATGCTTGTAGCTAGGTCTAACATGGATTAGATTAAGGAGCTAAAATGTTAGTTAGCACATGCATTTTTTATGAAGGATTTGGGGGCAGCAAAATAAATCATTGTTATGAAGATTTGTAGAGATAGGAAGAATAGGAAATTGATGTTGTCTCAAATTGATTATGTTGAGAAGGTGTTGCAACATTTCTCTATGGAGAATGCTAAAGTTGTCGACACACCTTTACCTGGTCATTTGAAGTTGAGTAAGGAAATGTGTCCCAAGACACAAGAAGAGGAGGAGGAGAAGATGTCAAAGGTACCTTATGCTTCAGCTATAGGAATCTTAATGTATGGCCAAATATTATACATGCAATGGGGGTTGTTGGTAGTTATATGAGTCATCTAGGAATTGAGCATTGGAATGCAATCAAATGGATTCTCAGGTATTTGAGAGGAATATCTAGTAAGTTTTTACACTTTGGGGGCTCTACTACTGACTTACGGGGCTATGTTGACTCAAGTTTGGTAGGAGATATTGATACCAGGTGAATTACTACAGGTTATGTCTTTATTGTTGGTGGGGTAGTTGTAACTTGGGTTTCTAGGTTATAGAAGATTAATGCTTTACCCACTACAGAGGCAGAGTATGTTGCTGCTATAAAGGTAGCGAAGGAGATGATATGGCTTCAATTCTTCTTGGAAGAAGTGGGACACCCTCAAAAGGATAATTTTTTTTTATAGATAGTTAGAGTGTCATTCATCTTGCAAAGAATTCATCTCTATATTCAAAGACCAAACAAATACAATTGCAGTACCATTTCATTAGGTTAGTTTTCGATGATGGATAGATAAATCCAGACAAGATACATACAGATGAAAATCTAGTTGATATGTTTAAAAAAATAGTAACTAGGGAGAATTTGAACTCCTCTTTCACTTTAGTTGGTCTTCTAGATTGAACATGAATAAAAGTAAAATAGATTCTAGGGTGGTTTCATCCAGTGGGTGCCTCATGGAGTAGCAACTGAGCTTTAGGATCAATCTTCGAGTGGGATATTTTTGTTTAGTGTGGAGCTTGATCAGTCCCAAGTGGGAGATTGTTAGTTTGTGATGACTGATTAAAGGAAAGTATTGTACATACTTCATAAATTCTTTTGGGCTTGGGGTATCACCAAAAAAATAAAAATTGGGCCCTATTTTATCGAGATTTTGGGCTGACATGTAATTATTAATTATAACCCTAAAATAGTAAAATACTTGTATAAAAGGGCTTAAGGTTAGGGATTGATTCATTTTTGTGATGCAAAAATTGGTTCTTGTTATGGTATTGAGCTATAAGGGATTACGAATTATAATCAAGTTGTAATCACTAGATCGTAATAATATCAAACTTGTTGTTTGGTGGATGTATCCTAGTGATTGGGTTAGCCACATTAAATCTTGGTGTCTTGCATTATTTTCTATGTGATCTATTATTTTTTAATATTGTTTATATTTGTGTGTAATTTTTATTTCTATTCATGGTTTAATACTAACACTTAATATATGCCAAGTGTTCACAATTTATTACACATTCCACTTCTATTTGAGCACTAAAACTGGACGCACATCGTTTGGATTTTTTCATGGTTTTCAGTAAGTGGCACAAGTTGGAGTTGATAGGTATGGCTCCCATTTGGCTTTTGTAGATCTTCTATTTTCCTTGAATATTTTGTCCTCTTCAACTATAGGGTTAAATTATTAATTCATATTGTAGGTTTGACATTTAATAATATATTATTTTAGTATATAAACATATTAAATTAATATAATAGTATATTATTGTTGCAATATAATAAATAATAATAATAAACTATAGTAATATACATTTTTTAAAATCTGGTTTTTTCATAATTGTTCCCCTTTTTTCAAAAATTCTTATAGTTTTAGTTTGCTGATTTGTTCACCAAACACTTTTTTCTACTATAAGATTTTATTGATGCAGTGATATGACATTGCATAATTTGGCACTTCTATTTCTAACAAATATATTTCAAGCAATTATGTGCATTCATCAATAATAACTTTAAAGTCACAATTACTAATGCTATATTATTAAAAAAAATTGGGCAGTAAATCAAAAAGTGCTCTAATAAGATTTAGAACATGCCCAACTACTAGGTCCTTTCGCTAGGTAATGTATTCAATAGATAGAACATTACAGTGAAGTATATCGCATAACATTCTATTTTATGGGTAACAAAGCACTAGGGGAAATGGCTAGCTCCCTTCATCATCCTTAATGTTAGCCATCAAATAAAAAACAATTAGTATAATCCATTTAGAGACCTTTTATTCACATCATTAACTTCAAATAGAAATGATAAGTATAATTGGTAGAGGGGTGGTGATTTGAGATATAATCAAAAGAAGAATCAACAATGCTCCATCCAATCCTATGGGGATAGTATATTCCTACGGTTAGTAGTTTGAATAAGCATCAGAGAACATTGTAGTATGGCTTTGGTCCTCCAATTCATGATGATTATGTTGCTTCTCAAGTTATTGGAAATTATTGTAATAGTAGGTGGAAAGACCTTTCCTCTCATCGTTAACTCTGTATTTAAAAGATAAATCATAAATACAATCCCTGGAGAGGTGTTGTTTTAATATATAAGAAGAAGCCTAATGAAAAATGCTCCATTCAATCATATGGGCAATGTGCATTCCTATTATTAGTAGTTTGAACTTGCATCAGAGAATAATGTTTATAGTATGGACTTAAAATTGAAATTTGTGATGATTTTGTTGCTTCTCAACGTATTAGTGATAATTGTGTTGATATATGATTGAAAGGATCATTTGAATAAGAGAACTATTGAAGAAGTATTTTCAATCATTGTTTTGTCACTGATGTCAAACCTGCTACAAGTTGGTAAGACAATTGCTTATATGTTTCAAGGTCTATCACTTAGTTGATTGATGAGGAAGATTTGATCAACAAGATTTAATAAAAGTACCTAGAGAAAGGTTGAGTTATGATTATGTATTGAAGTGTAAAAATAAGTTAACATAGTGATAACATAATGTATTGATGATCTACTTTGAGGTTACAAAATGATTGGCTACACTAAGAAAGTTTAGAAGAAAAAGGTTGGATAAAGTTCATTTGCTAAGGTTGACCAAGTTGATAGAAGGTGCCAAGCAAAGTTAGTGCAAGCTAAGCAAAATGTCAATTGGATCTGAGTGAAAGCAATTTCTAGTGGATGTCGAGATAACTAATAGATGTTGAGAAAGTTAGTGGATGCTAAGTGATTTTTAGTTGATGTCAAGCATTAGTAAAATCTAGTTGATGCTAAGTGATTTTACAATAGATGTCAAGTAACATAGTATGTGTCAAGTGTTAGTAAATTGATAATGTGAAGTTGTTACATTATGAAAAAGATCAAAGATTCACCAATTAAAAGCCAAAGGGTGAAAAAGGAGTAGCATGTTATTGGTGGTTTTTTTCAAATTGGGTTTCCACGTTAAATCATTGTGTCAAGTGTACTAATGGATATGTTGTGTTTTATGCTTTACATTGTTAACACACAATGAATGCATGCATTGTTGAGAAAGTTGTAAGGGTTCACTAAATTGTGAAAAGTTTTATTCTATACATCTAACCTTAAATAACTAATTCACACCCCCTCGCCCACCTCCCCCCCCCCCCCATCCCTCAATTATTCTAAAAGAATTCCAAAAATTGGTATTATAGCTTAGTTTCTTAAGAGGATTAGCTTTAAGGTACTAAAAGCATAAAGATCAAGATGTCAAAAATGTAAGGAAACTCAGGTGCAAAAACAGCTTCCTACACTAATCTCATAAGGAAAGTATGATGCAAATCCTATTAAAATCTTCTACACTTATAGATTCAATATCATGTAAACAACAATATTGCAGCCAACCATGCATACAAAAAATAGACAGAGAAAGGAAAACATAACACAAGGATTTTCCGGTGGGGACAAACCTTTCGGTAAAACAAGCCCACCCCTTCAGAACCTGCACAATGTATTATCTTCAACACGAGGTTACAATACACTTGCAATGCAAGTTCAACATCAACAACAAAAGACTCCAGTAGCTACTCACAGTACCAACAACACACCTTTTTTCAGATTTCATCTCTTTGCAACCCTAAAAATGCTTATAACATGTGCTTCACTTTAGGGCTACTCCCAAAAGGTAAACCATATTCGGGTAGAGTGTACAGTACTCAAATATATTAGTTTCCATATGTCTTCACCTACCATTGAATCTTCCTAACATAGCTCTTACATGTCATAGGAATCCGTCATAACCATTTTAGTCATGATCTCCTTACACACAATTCAAGATGTCGACACATCAACATTATTTGCAAGAAATACATTTTACAAAACAAATAATAAGAATAGGAATTATACAAGGTTGAGACACCTTATTCCTAACATTCTCCCACTTTTCAAACACCTTGTAAGAGCAACAGGAACATAACAGGAACTAACCGCTATAGGTCAAAAGGCCCATAGACTCTGAACACCATCTAAACTTCTCAGTGCCCACTGGTTTCATTAATGCATCTATGAAATTCTTCACAATATCTACCTTTTCCAAATTTACCTTTCCATCTTCCACCATATCTCTCACAAAGTGATACTGCACATCAATGTGCTTCATTCTGGCATGGAAAGTTGGATTATTTGCAAGGCAAATAGCACTCTGACTGTCACACCAAATAGTAATCTATTCTACATCAACACCAACATCAAAACATAATCTCTTAAGCCAAATGGCTTCCTTACAAGCATGAGTAGTAGCCATGTACTCAGCTTCTGTAGTGGATAAAGAAACCACAGGTTGTTGCTTGCTCATCCAACTGATAGCACCACCAAACATAGTGAACACATAAGCACCAGTGGATCTCCTGCAGTCAATATCACCTACCCAATCTGAATCCACAAACCCATGAATACAAACTGAATTCATAGATCTAGAAGAGTTACCATGATAACATATAGAGTAATCTGATGTACCCCTCAAATATTTGAATACTCACTTAACTGCATCACAATGTATCCATCTAGGATTAGCCATAAATTGACTTAGGACTCCCACTGCTTGGACAATGTCTGGTCTAGTACAGACCATAGCATACATAAGACTGCCAAGTGCACTAGCATAAGGTACTCTACTCATCTCCTCCACCTCACTAAGAGATTTTGGAAAATCATCTACAGATAAATTTGTTCCCACAGGAATAGGAAGACATAGTGGTCTACAATCTGCCATGCTAAACCTGTCCAACACAGACTTCACATACTTACTTTGACTCAACCAAAGTTTTTTGTTAGACTTGTCTCTACTGATTACCATACCCAAGATGTACCTAGCTGCCCCAAGATCTTTCATCTCAAACTATGCTGACAACTGAGATTTAAAATCAGAAATCATACCCTTACCCTTCCCAAACAGCACCATATCATCAACATATAATGCAACAATAAGAAGGTGATCATTTTCAATTCTGAAATAAACACAATGATCTAATTTCGATCTTACAAATCCAATTGACAACACAAAGGCATCAAAATTAAGGTACCACATCCTAGGAGATTGTTTCAAACCATATAGAGATTTCTTTAATCTGCAAACTAAGGATTCTTTACCTTTAAGAATGTAGTGCTCAAGCTATGGCATATAAATCTCTTCCTCCAAATCACCATGAAGGAAAGTTGTCTTCACATCCATCTATTCTATCTCTAAATCATATGATTCAGCAAGAGATAACAAAAATCTAATGGATGTCAACTTTGCAACAGGAAAGAATATTTCACCATAATCTATTCCCTCTACCTATGAATACCCCTTTGCAACCAATCTAGCTTTGTACCTTTCAACACTACCATCTGCACAAAATTTCTTCTTGAACACCCATTTAGAGCCAATAGATTTTCTCCCTTTAGGCAAAGGTACAAGGTCCCATGTTTTTTTTTTCTCTAATGAAGCCATCTCATCATCCTTAGCGTTAATCCAGGAACCTACATCTTCCATGCCCAAAGCCTCTTTCACAGATCTAGGCTCATTAGTGTTAGTAATCAAAGCAAAAGCACAACTGGAATCTAACATAGAATAACCAAACCTTTCTGGTTGCTTTCTTTCTCTTGTGGATCTCCTCAAGGGCTGAGGTTGAGGTTGTTCTTCCTCTTCTTCCAAACTATCAGAACTGCAAGAGCTCTCCTCATCATTAGACCCAACATGGTCTCTATGTTGAGTCTTCTTAGGAGTAGGAGGCAACTGAACAACATCTTTTTCCTTTTCTTTTTCATCTGGTTGTAGCACAATAGGAGAAGATGTTAGCTCTCTAAAAATAACATTTCTACTATACAACACCTTACTAGTCACAAGATCCCAAAGCTTGTATCCTTTCACACCAGCACTATACCCAATGAAAATACATTTAACAGCTTTTTTTTCCAACTTAGATCTTTTTTCCATTGGAACATGTGCATAAGCTTCACAACCAAAAACATGAAGATGTCTAATTGAAGGCTTCTTACCAGACCACACCTCCATGGGTGTCTTACCAACAAGGGTTGATGTAGGAGATCAGTTAACCAGATAACAAGTAGTGGCCACAGCTTTGGCCCAAAACCTTTGTTCTAAACCAGCTCCACTAAGCATACTCCTAGCCTTCTCCATCAGTGTCCTGTTCATTCTCTATGCAACTCCATTTTGCTGTGGGGTATATGGAGTTGTGTTATGCCTCTCGATACCTTGTTCTTTACAGAACTGTTCAAACTCTGCTTAGTAGAACTCACCACCATTGTCAGTTCTCACACACTTAATCTTCTTACTAGTTTGATTCTCTATAAGGGCTTTAAATTCCTTGAATCGACTAAAGACTTGTGTCTTACTTTTAAGGAAATAAATCCATGTCCTTCTACTATAATCATCAATGAAAGATACAAAAAATACAGACTTGGAGATTGAAGGAACTTTTACAGGACCAAATACATCAAAATGAATAAGATCCAAAACATCAGAAGATCTGTGAGAACTAGAGTAAAACTAAACACAATTTTGTTTACCATATACATAGTGTTCACAGAAGTCAAACTCAAGATTGCAATCGTTTAACCCCTTAACAAGATTTTTATTTTTCAGGGTTCTGAGACCCTTCTCACTATTGTGGCCAAATCTCATATGCCACAACATTGTCTTTTCTGTAGGAAGCTTACCTTCCAAAGTGTTTGCATTACCATCAAAAATAATAACCACAGTCTTCTTTACTACTCGTTCAAATGGTGGGGATGAAGTGATAGCTGCTCTCTTCTTTGAAACAGAAGAACTATTACACTGAGAAATGTATGCATCAAGCTAAAACAAAGTACCTCTCCTAGTACCCTTAGCAAGCACCATAGCTCCTCTCATCATCTTACATCCATCTTTAGAAAAAACAACTTGCACACCTACATCATTCAACATACTTATAGATAATAGGTTTCGTGCAAAACCTAGAATGTGCATAACTCCATTGATTCCCTTTACTCGTCCATTAGGAAATTTGATAGTGACCCTTCTGCGTCCAACTATCTTTAGGTGAGAATCATCACCTAAGTACACCTTTCCACCATCAAACTCTTCATATCTTGAGAACTAGTTTCAATGAGAGGTCATGTGAAAAGATGCACCCGAGTCAACCAACCACACATCATTAGATGCATGGGCTGCCAAAGCTACGATGAATGCATCACCATCTTCTTGAGATTTTTCAAAACCAGAATCTGAGGCTTTCTTCTTCTTCTTAGGCTCTTTACAGTCTTTATGAAAGTGCCCAGTCTTATCACAGTTCCAACATTTTTCCTTGGACTTATTGGAAGTCTTTGACTTCCCATAAGATTTGGACCTACCCTTATTGTCAGACTTATTGTCATTTTTCTTTCCTCTTTCCGTGGATCTCCCATGAACAGCAAGGGCTTCTTTTTCTGAAACAGAAGCCTTTCTCTGCATCTCCTCTGATAGCAGCGAATACACCACATCATCCATTTTGAAGGTGACTAATGTGCTTCCGAGAGCCATCACAAGATGGTCCCATGAATGTGGTAAAGAACACAAAAGTGTGTATTAATGATCCTCCTCCTCTAACTTGACACCAGCTGATGTCAACTGTGCAGCGAGCAGATTAAATGCATTTAAATGATCCTTTAAGGATCCACCTTCCTCCATTCACAGAGAATACAACTTCTTCCTCAGGAACAACTTGTTCACCAAAGATTTGGCCTGATACACAGCCCCAAGTCTCTCCCACAAACTATATGCAGTTTTCTCATCTAGAACATTTAGAAGGACTATATCAGTTAAACACAGTCTTATGAGACCCTTAGCTTTATTTTCTTTGATATCCCAATCTACTTCAGCTATAGTTTTTGGTCTTGTAGCACTTGTAGTTGCTTCCCATAGGTCACGATCTTCCAACATGTCTTCCATCTTGAGTTTCCACAACTCAAAATTAGTGCCATTAAATTTCTCCACCTCCATTCTTCCATATGATGAACTCGCCATCTCAATCTGCAAATAAGATTTAGGATGCTTTGCACAAGACTCCCACTCAACTTGAGATTAGCTCAAAAAACCTACCCAACAACTAGGATCAAAAGTTGATCAAGCTTTGATACCACTTGTAAGGAAACTCAAGTGCGAAAATAGCTTCCTACACTAATCTCATAAGGAAAGTATGATGCAAATCCTATTAAAATCTTCTACACTTACAGATTCAATATCATGTAAACAATAATATTGCAGCCAACCATGCATACAAAATATAGACAGAGAAAGGAACACATAACACAAGGATTTTCCGATGGGGAAAAACCTTTCGGTAAAACAACCCCACCCCTTCAGAACTTGCACAATGTATTATCTTCAACACGAGGTTACAATACACTTGCAATGCAAGTTCAACATCAACAATAGAAGACTCCAGTAGCTACTCGCAGTACCAACAATACACCCTTTTTCGCATTTCATCTCTTCACAACCCTAAAAATGCTTATAACATGCGCTTCACTTTAGGGCTACTCCCAAAAGGTAAACCGTATTAGGGTTTTACCATTCTCTGAGAAAATAGGAACCCCAAACCCCACTATTGGGGTAGAGTGTACAATACTCAAATATCTTAGTTGCCACATGTCTTCACCTGTCATTGAATCTTCCTAACATAGCTCTTATGTGTCATAGGAATCTATCATAACCATTTTAGTCATGATCTCCTTACACACAATTCAAGATGTCGACACATCAACATTATTTGCAAGAAATGCATTTTACAAAATAAATAATAAGAATAGGAATTATACAAGGTTTAGACACCTTATTCCTGAACAAAAAGAGAGGTACCCAAGCTTAACAGAGAACATTTCTGCATGGAAAAGTTTGATGAAGCTACACTTTGGAGGACTTGGAGATTATGCACAATCTTGCATTTCAGTAGAACATGTTGATCTAGTAGGAGCCCTAACTATTGAAGATTTGAAGAAAAAGAAAGAACACAATCAAGTGATGTTGGAGATTGCCTTTTCCCTAAGCTATGTTGAGTTTGATGATATCAAAGAACTTAAGAGTGCAAAGAAGATGTAGGATGCCCTAGACACCATCTATGGAGGAGACAAAAAAGTCCAAAGAGACAAGTTAGAGAGCCTCAGAGGTAAGTTTGATGACATGAGAATGGAAGAAGGTAAAAACATTGCTCAATATGTTGCTAGAATAAAAGAAGTTTTTAGTGTAATGAAAGGCACTAGTGGTAAAATAGATGATGATACTATGCTAAGTAATGTCTTGAGAACATTATTGCCTATTTATGTCATTAGAGTGTCTACAATCCAAGGGTTAATATGTATGGTAGGAAATTATCTAACCCTTGAAGATTTAGTAGAGAAACTCACTACTTTTGAGTAATCTAATTTTGAAAACTATAGACTAGAGAGTATTGAATAAGCTTTCAAAGAAAAATTACTACTAAAGGATTCTAAGGAGGTGAAGCCAAAGAAGAAGAAAAGAAAGATAAAGTATAAATCCAATGATAATAGTATAGATGAGGAAAACATTGAACAATTGGAAGCATTGCTGGAAAGAAGATTTCACAGAGGAAAAGGTACATTCAAAGGTAAGTTGCCTATCATTTGTTTCATTGCAATGAAGTTGTCCATATTGTAGCAAGATGTATGCAGAAGAAGAACTTCAGAGAAGGGAAAAAGCACAAAAATAGAAGAGAAGATGATGGAAGAGACTATAGAGATAAAGGGAAGAAGTCATGCTACATTGTTGATGAACAAAACTTTGATGAAAATGATGATGAAGTGGTATATGTTGCAATAAAGGCTGAATCAGATGAGGATGAAGCTACTGCACTTATGACTTATGTAAAAAAGAATGACAAATGGATCATTGATAGTGGATGCTCACATCACATGACTAGAGACAAAAGTAAGTTCATTACCTTAACCTATTATGATGGAAATAGTGTAAGATTTGGTAATGATACACCATGTTCAATAAAATAAAAAGGATCCATCAAACTCACAAACAAGATTTCATGTGATAATGTTTATTATGTTGAAGGATTGAATTATAACATGTTAAGTGTGTCACAATTAAATAATTTGGGGTGCAAAGTTGAGTTTGAAAAAAAATCAGCCAAGATATATGATACAAATGGAAACTTGATTGGAAAAGGTGATCAAAATAGGAGTAATTTGTTTTCTTTGGATATAGAAGATGCTACTTGTCTTATTGCAAAATTTGATGATGTATGGCTTTGGCACAAGAGATTGTGTCATGTTAACTTTGATAATCTAATTAGTATTAGTAACATGAAAAGAGCATGCAAACAATGTTAGCTAGACAAGATGACAAAGTCAAGCTTTAAAAGTAAAGCTTATACCTCTAAGGAAATACTTGAAATTGTTCATGCTGACTTGTGTGGACCTATTGAAGTTATAAGCTACAAAGGAGAAATGTATATAATGTTGCTTGTTGACGATTACTTTAGAATGATGATAGTCATGTTTCTAAAACAAAAATCAGATGGTTTTCAAATGTTTAAATGGTACTTGGCAAGAGTTGAGAAAGAAATAGGTAAGATCTTGAAATGTTTGAGATTAGATAAAGGAGGTGAATTCATTTCACATGAGTTTGAGATTTTGTGCAATGATAGAGGAATCAAGAGACAAACATCAATACCTAAGACCCCTCCACAAAATGGAATTGTTGAAAGAAGAAACAAGTCAATAATAGACTATGCCAGAACACTCATGATGGAGAAAAAAATTGCTCTAAAATACTGGAGGGAAGTTGTAAGCACTATAGTATACACCTTGAACCGTGTGCAAGTAAAGAAAGGTACTCACTCAACACCTTTTGAATTATGGTATGGTCATCCACCTAATGTGAAATATTTTAAGGTATTTGGAAGCAAATGCTATATTCTTAAAGATGTTAGGAGTGGAAAGTTTGATGCAAAGAGCGAAGAAGGTATATTCCTTGGTTACACCACAATAGGCAAAGCTTACAAGTGTTTAATTACTAACACTAACAAAATTGTGGAAAGTACAAATGTGAATTTTGATGAGTTTACAGAAGCACATGAGGCTAAAAATACAAAAGAATTAGAAGATTACAAGACATTTATATACTATTATGAAGGAATGCCTACTGAAGAAGATGCTACAAATCATGCAGCAAGTCAATAGCAAGCTTCAACAACTGCCAAGTCACATCCTATGAATGTCAAGTCACATTCAAATGTTGAGTTGCAGAATGAGGAGAATGCACAATGTGACTCTGAGATTAGCACACATGAAAGAGATGTTGAAGCACCTGACAAAGATGCACATAGTGATACTGAAGCTAAGAGACAGAATGCAGCCACAAGAACTGAGCCAAGATTATCCAAATATGTCGAAAGATGTCATCCTATAGATCAAATCATTGGAGACAAAGATGCAAGGCCAATGACAAGAAATAGGTTGAGAAGTGAATCATGTTTGTTAAGTACAAAGGAACCTAAGATAGTGAGAGATGCATTAGAAGATGATGATTGGTACAAGGTTATGGAAGAAGAAATTTAGTAGATAGAAAAGAACAAGACTTGGAACCTAGTTCTTAGACTAGAAGACAAGAATGTGATTGGCACAAAATGGGTATTCAAGAACATGCTAAATGAGAATGGTGAAGTGACAAGAAACAAAGCAAGACTTGTTTGCAAAGGGTATGCATAAGAAGAAGGAATTGACAATGGTGAAACATTTTCCCCTATTGCAAGAATGGAAGGAGTAAGAATTGTACTTGCTTATGATGCATTCAAAGGTTTCAAAGTTTATCAGATGGATGTTAAGTCTGCATTTCTGAATAGCATATTAGAAGAAGAGGTCTACATAGAACAGCCAAAAGGATTTGTGGATAAAAACAATAAGAACATGATATGTAAACTACACAAAGCACTATATGAATTGAAACAAGCACCAAGAGCATGGTATGAGAAACTGCATACTTATCTTGTTAAGATTGGATTTGAACGGATAGATGATAATAGTAATTTGTACATGAAAATAGATAAAGAAAAAGGTATACTGTTATCTAAAATATTTATTGATGATGTCATATTTGGAGGAAAAGATTCTATGTGTAAAGATTTTGCAAATCAGATGAAGTAGGAGTTTGAAATGGCAATGTTTGGTGAGATCAAATTCTCTATGGGATTACAAGTCTATCAAATGAAGTATGGTGTATATATTACTTAGTCAAAATATGTCAATGAGATTTTGAAGACATTTGGACTTGAGGATTCAAAACTAGTAAGTCCACCTATGGTAACAACACTCAAGCTATCAAAGAATGATGATTTAGCTGAGGTCAATCAAACATTATACATATCTATGATTGGAAAATTGCAATATGTAGTACATAGTAGACCTGATATTGCATTAGCTATGGGAATAGTTGCTAAATTCTCTACAAACACTAAATAGAATCATTTGATGGTTGTGAAAAGAATAATGAGGTACTTGAAAGGAATAGAAGAGTATGGCTTGTACGATAAGAAGAATGAAAATTTTGAACTGAAAGCCTACACTAATGCTAATTAGGCTAGAAATATTGATGACAAAAAGAGCACTAGTGGTGGAGCATTTTTCTTGGATAGAAGACTTGTTACATGGACAAGAAAAAAGTAGAGTTGTACTTCCCAATCTACTATTAAAGCAAAGTATGTTGTTGCTGCTATTAATTGCACAAACATTGTATGGATCAAACAACTACTAAAGGGAATGAAGGAAGAAATCACTGAGCCCATGACACTTTATTGTGATAATACAAGTGCTATAAATATATCAAAGAATCCTATAATACATACAAAGATGAAGCACATTTTAATAAAGTATCATTATGTAAGGGATTTGGTCAAGACAAGGAGGTGAAGATGGAATATATTAACACAAATAAGCAAATTGCTAATATCTTCACCAAAGAATTACCTAAGGATGCTTATGAGTACTTGAGAGGTAAATTAGGGGTGATACCCCTATCCAAGGCTATGTAAAAGATAGAGGGAGTACCCTACATCAAACAAGCTAAAGCTCATTTCATACAAATTGATGCAGTGGATCTTACTTTAGGAAATTGCCTAAAGTAATCAGAAGAGATGGAATCTCAAATCAGTCACAAGCAAGGTGACAGAGAGAGAAAATTAAAGAACCTACAAAATCTTATATCTACATATATCAAGATGTCAAGTGTTGAGTATATGGCTTTGGCATTGTTGTCAAATAGGGAGAATGTATAGTAAATTAATCAAGTGCATATTGATCAAGAGGGAGATGTTCAAAGAAAATAATTAATCTGAAATTTGTCATGATTTTGTTGCTTCTCAATGTATTAGCAATAATTGCAATAGTAGATGGGATCCTCCTTTTCAGTATCCTGAAAAATTCAATGGTTGGGAAGAAAGTTGTTATCTTTTTCAAATAATAGTTGTTGATAATGATGTACCTAGTATCACACCTCCTAATTAAGATTAATACCCTATATTCAATAGTCATAAAACTTGACAAATATTTAAAGTTAGTATAAGATGAATTTGGATAAGAATAATATATGCAATCAAAATCATTATATAGTAAGAACATTTTCATGTCCAAGAAACTTTTATAAAGATTTTTAAAAAAAGTTGGAAGTGCACTTTTATAGTTCCTAGCTCTAGGTAAATCAATTTGTTATATTCCTAAAAAATGTAGTTATGGAGTGTCAAAATTGCTAAAATTAATAAAACATGGTTTGGTTAAAATTTTTGCAGTAAGGTAGTTATTGGTAATTCTTCTAGTTTTGATGAAAATGGTTATGGTTGTCAAGCAAGTTAATGTTGACTTCAAGACCCTCTATTGACTCAACCATTGTATGCTTCTCAAGATCCTCAAAAAATTCCACGATGTTCTATTGTTCATATTTATCAATTACTCATTTTTCAGGTTGTGTTTCTTCAAGACTTCAAATGGTATGACTCTATCTAGAAACTTCAAAAGCTCTACAAGGGAAAACATTTATTGGGGAGAAAAGTCACTAGAATAAGATAGTACTATCTATAATTAAAATTGAAATGTCGTTAAAATTTTCAACTATTTTCTTATTCTTCTCTTCATGTCTATATGAGTAAATTGGAAAGACATGAAATTAAATTTTTCTATTAAAGTTAGACTGCAGATATGCGACTCCAATAGAAGCCTAGATCCAAATTTACCACCTATGGTAAAATATTGAAAATGAAATAGTAAAAGGGTTGGACGTTTGTAAATAGTCACAAAATGTCCAATTGGATGTGTCAAGGGTATTAGCTCAAGTTAAAAGAGTCATTTATTGAAAGAAGTTGCAAAAGTGCAATATTGCAAAATCACAATGTTGCAACAAAATGAGTCTAACCAAGCAAGGTGGTTTGTCTAAGTGGTAGTTAGATGGTGGATCTGTCTAAAGCCTTACAGAAAGGTTGTAAATGGTTGAATCAAATAGAATAAAAGTCAGTTTAAAGGTGTGAGAATGAGAGCAATCAAAGACACCTTTGACTATCTCATTATTTCCTACCAGAACCAAAAGGCACTCAAGTGTTTGAAGGCATATTATCCTTGTGGAAGATTTTGAAGAAAGGATAGAGGAATCTATGCTTGGATTCATTAGTTATGAATGTAATATAACATGTTTTTGAGTTAAAAGATTAAACTTTTGACTTTTAAAACAAACCATTTTTTATTCTTTGTGCACAATTATGTGTGAGTTCATTTTGTACATGCATGGACTAAATATTCATTAACTTCTATTTGGGAATGAAGAGCGACAAACTAGCTTTGATTTAGTCCAAGTTTTGAGGTTGTCTATGAAGAATTAATAAATATCTAAAGAATTTTGTGAAATCTATTGCAAACCCTTATTTTCAAACCTATTCAAAAGGGTTTGATAAAATATTCAGTTTGAACCACTAAAAAAAATTGAAACATGGCAAATTCTGAGGTAGGGTCACTATGCTTTCAAATACAATAGCTCTCATATCTAAGGGTTTTGGTATATTCAAGAGTAGTGATGCCTTAACTAGAAAAATACAACAGACTCTATGTCTTTGAATGTCACTTATATTAAATGAACTATTATTCACAATGTAAGTTGAGAACCCACACCCCACTACTGCAAATAAAACCTCAAAGTACTTGTCCTTGAGATGTCCATGCACTGAGTACTTGGAGACCCCTACTTGTGCAATTTCACAACCATCATGCCACCAAGATGGGTACTTGAATTTTTATTTGAATTTTATTTTTGAGTGTTGTGATAGGGTATGCACTATGTTACTATGTAGAATGCTCAAACATTTTAGTTCATATTGCAACTTTGTAATGTTAAAGTATTTCAATTTGGTGTGTTATACTAAAACATCATTTCATAACTAAAATTTTAAGTTCTATATTTTTAGTATACAACACACCCCCTACACCCTACCATCGTCCCCCCATCTTCCCCTCATAATCCTAAAATCGAGGTCCTTTGCATAAGGAGGATAGAAATTGATAAAGTAATGTGTGTATACCATCATACATGTATGATGAGTAGATCTAAGGAGGTAAGGAATATTCTTTAATTATCACAACCAATTTTTCTTAAGTAAGACAATCATACTCAAAATATCCTTTATTGTTTAAATATCCAAACAAGTTTTATGGTAAAGAATGAATTGGTTTTACTTTGGACACATTGATATGTTAATGTGGGCATAAGTATATAATTGAGGTAATAGGCAATGTAATCAAAAATATATATCTATAAATAATGATAGTTTGTATGTCCCTTTATGTTTCTATTGATCATGGATCTACTAAGAACTAGAGTTTTTATAAGGTGGATTTCAATGCATCTCTGATTCAAAATTGGAGAGTATTCCATGGGTATTATTTATGTGATCATTTGATGATTGTAATAGTTTTTTTGATGAGGACATTTGACAATGAGATGTATGGTGTACTAAATTGGATGATATTTTGAATTAATGTTATTTGGAAGCATTAAATCATAATGAAGGTTGATCTTGTGAGTCTTGGTGAATATTGTGATGATTGAAGCAAATTGAACAAAGGAACCTATTGAGGAATTGAATGAGTATTTTCTTGATGGAATAAGAAATGTGTCTCATTGATAGGATTTAGGAACCTATCATGTATATTTTTGGTTAAGTAATTACATGTTTAATAGATGTTGTTTTCCTCTGAAATGGTACTCATATGATGAATAAAGAATGAATCAACCAAATCCTAGTGTAATGAGGTTTGTTTCAAGATGCTCTACATCAAATATGTTGTTTTTTTAGAGTAACTTATGAAAGGGACATGAAAATTATGAATGCCACTTCATTCACCATCCAAAGAGAAGACCATACAATTGGTAATATTCTTTTTATGTAAGTAATTTTTCATTATATTTGATTCTACAGTGGCTTTATAATTATTTATTTCTCATATAAGAGAGGACATTATCCAATCATAATTGAAGACTCATGAAATAATCAGTTCTCTTAAGTTGAATGTTCAAAATTAAGTAGGTCAAACTAGTTGTTTTTGGGCTCTTGCATAAATTAGAAATTTTTAAGTATAATGCACAAGTTACAAAATCTTTGTTATGGAATCAATATCTAGAACTAAATGCATCTTTCTCACTATGGTAATTGGACTTTTCCACCTTGGGGAGTTTGGTAACTTGGAAGTTTCATGTGGTGACTTATTAGTTACAAAGTTATTTTATGGAAGCCAGTAGTATCTTTGATTCATATTTAACTATAGACATTAAATAATAGGTGGGTGATTTTTAGATTCATATTATGTTTTTTTTTTAACTCAATGCCCTGTCT
Organism: Cupressus sempervirens; assembly: GCA_028749045.1. Lineage (NCBI taxonomy): Eukaryota > Viridiplantae > Streptophyta > Pinopsida > Cupressales > Cupressaceae > Cupressus > Cupressus sempervirens. The sequence goes on from CM053784.1 coordinate 424,237,947, forward strand.
ATTTATTCTTAGAAGCAAATTTCCTTCTTCACCTTTTCTAAAGTATTGCCTATCCAACTGATCAACAATCTCTTGTGGTGAAGCTCCTATTAGACCTTCCAATGCAATGGGATTATTGAAATGTAAAGTAAGATAGTCCTCATGCTAACATCAAACATCCAGGGGGAAAATCATCATGAAGCTTTGCATGAGTTTTCCTATAGATTAAGCATTGGGAGCTTGGACAATGTATGGCTTGAACCTCTATTGTTTCAAGGTTAGTCTGCTACCTTTGGCCTACAAGTGTATGTTAAGTTGATGAGTTTTGGAGGTCATTTAATTCCTGAGATGCATGAAGTAGTTTGAAAATCAATAAAATTGACCATATAATGGCATTATTTGGTATAATTCTCATTTCTATTTAGTTAAATAAAATACACTTCATGAGCTGAAAGCAAAGAATCTAAGTAGCCAAGGTCTCACTATGAGTTTCTTGTAATGCATTTAATCAATGTTTTTGAAGTGGATTTGAAGGGTTTCAAAGTAAATTTTCTCTCAAGTCTAGCCTCTTAACCAACCATAACATAGTAGACTACAATTTTGATATTAAAAGCTTTGGGTGTGGAAATCCTTTAATGGTCAAATAGAGTTTTCATAATGTAAGTCATTAGTAGAAGTAACTAGATATTTTAAATTTTTAATATTCCACATTCTTGGTTTCCAATCCACTAGACCCTGAAGAGAATAAAATAAAAATGATAGATCATGAATAAAGAAGAACGATAGAATATGGGATGCAATCCTAATGATTTCATATTTAATTTTTACTTTTTAAATCTTTTTTCTAAAAAAGATTTGCATTAGTCAATACTAATACTAATCAAATATTTGTAATATCAGCAAGAAGGAACTCTTTAATAGTAATGTTGATTGTAGACAACACTGGCAAAAGCTCTAAGAAAATAGGAAAATGAATTGCTTCTAAATTTTTTTGGTCTTTAGGGGATTCTTTAAGGCATGTGTATTCCATATTAGCATGCAAAGAGTGGGAACTTATCATACAGTTGGGTATTTATGTGTCACCTTCTTATACATATAAATTTAAGAGAATAGTTCTTTGTAGTTGATTCACTAAGTAACCAATGAAGCTTGGGTTTGAGAGAGTCCTAGGGCCTCTAATTTGGACACTTTCCCTATCTTTCTATTTATTTATTTTTACTATCTTCTATGATTTATATGATTTTCACCATAAGATATAGATGTTCTTAACATGTGACTAAGTTTTCAAACCTTAATATGACATAACTAGTTTGGTTGAAAAGTATTTTCATTAAGAATAAAAATCTATGTGTCTCTTGCACTAAAATAAATAGATTGATGAGAATTTTAATCCTACAACTCCATGTAGATATGAAGTCCATAGTTCATCTCAATGTATAATTTTTTCTTCAACAAGAGTTTTATGTGAATATGTTAGGCACTATACTCCTAATGTTGTAGTAACATTTTGGGAGTAGAAATATGACTGGCCACCATATGATAGAAATAAAGAATGATTTTATTTTTCATAGTACTAGTATGCTTGTTCATAATAGAGTTACTATGCAATGTGACAAAGAGAAAGTGTGAAAAAGATGAATATCCTTCTTCTAAAGGAGGAACTTGCTTGCATAATTAGGAATGACAATATTCAGGTCTCTAAAGAATGGTTCCAAGAAGAGTTTTAATATGTCGATACAGAGGAAGATAACGGGTGTAGAAATTTGACAAGCTCTTAAGAAAAGGCATCATGCTAGTGGAAAATATATAAAAGAGAGAGTGCAATGGTGATATCAGATAAGTGGTTAAAAATATGTCTAAATTATGAAGTCTTAAAATAGATATTCTATGTCTGACAAGTAATGTTCATTTAGAGCACTACAACTTTTAGTCACTATAATATGAAGTATTTGTCACCATGGTAACTTTCCACTCTCATAGGTCCACACAAATCAGTATGCACTAATTCCAAAATATCATTAGAAGTGTGTCACTTCTTCAAAAAACTTGACTTTTTCATATTATCAAGCTAACATTCTTTGCAAATAACATTCGCTGGTTTACGTAGATTTGGTAAGCCTCCAACTCTTTTCTTTCTACTAATTGTCACCATGTTCTCAAAGTTTACATGACACAATATCTTATGCCACAACCATACATCCTCAACTTTAGCAAACAAACATGTAGCAAAATTTTGATAAAGATAAAAATAGATTACTTATTGTTTTCATTCCAATTCCAGTCAGATTTCCTTCATCATCAATATCTTGACTTTTTTGATCTAAAACTCTAGCTTGTAACCTGAATTATTTAATTGAAAAAACACTCAAAAGATTATATTTAATTCCTTGTACCCAATAAGAATCATCACATTTGATTTTTTCATTCATTATTAATGATCATCTACCTTTAATTGGATATGGAACATTATTACCTAGCTTAATAGTTCCACAATCATCAATTTCTTCAAAAAATTTAAACTTACTTATTTCACCAATCATATGATGTGTGCATCCACTATCTATGTTCCATGTATCATTCTTTCTAACACGTGAAGTAAGGGATATTTCACTTTTATACCTCTCTCCAATGGGATCTTCCTTGATAGCAACATAAAGTATCAAAACTACTTTCTTCACATCATTAGAACTTGACTAAGTGTTCTCTTCTTTAATAATGTAACATGATTTCTATCCTTTGTCTTTTAATTCCTTTTTCTTCCTATACTTGTGATCTTTCTTGTAATTTATGTCACTCTTACTTCTGCTAGGAAACTTAGCTACAAACTGACCAACTTCATTACACTTAAAATAGATCAGGGGTAAATTACCTTTGAATTTACCTTTTCCTCTTGATATTGTCCTTGCAATCAATGCTTCAATATCATCCATATAATCTTCATATTTAGATTTAGTTTCATTTTTACTAGTACTCTTGTCTTTCTTTGAATGACTAATTGTTAGTGAAGAATTAAAAGCATTTCCAAGTGTAATCAAATTTTTATCATAATTTCTCAACTCAAATGCATTCAACCAACCAACTAAACTATCAAGTGTCAAATCATTATCAGGCATAGCTCCAACTTCTTGAATTCTAAAAATACCTATAGTATAGATGGGTAAAAGAGTATTGAGAACTTTACTTATAATGTCAAAATCACTAATGACTCCTTGAGATGATCTTATTGTACTAACAACTTCTTTGACTCGGTTTGCATATTGTTCAACATTCTCACCTTCTTTCATTCTCATGTCATCATACTTTCCTCTTAAACTTTCTTCTTTATCTCTCAACATATTTGGATCTCCATCATGTACACATGCCAGTTTGTCCCACATTTTCTTAGCACTAGAACAATTCTTGACATCATTGAACTCAAGATCATTTAGGGAAAATACAATTTCAATAATTATACTATTATTGTCTTTCTTCTCAGTCTTTGCTCCAAGGCCATAGGATGTGGAAGTGTAGTGAATTCATTATTGAGATAGTATGTGGCATAACCTCATTCTTTTTTTTCATGAGGAGAAATTCTCCTTGCTTAACTTTGGTACCTCTCTCTTATAGAACTTCAAATCTTTAGCTCAAGTTCCTTCAAACTTCTTCCTTCAAGCACTATGCTATGATACCAATTTTTGGATAACTAATAGGGGGGGAATCAACTATGTCTAATTATCCTATAGGCCTTTCAAACATTTCACTACAAATTTAACTTCATAACTTATCAGAAGCAATAACTTGGTGATCACATTCAACTTCATAATTCAATTTTGTAATCAATTTACTTTAAAATGTTGTCTCACAATTTTTTAAATTATCAATTATCAAAAGTATAACTTATTTTATACCTTATTGTTTCCTATTTTTACTAAGTTGCAGTATTAAGTAAACATCATGAAAATCAAGCTGCGACACAAAAACATTCACACATTTGACACCATGATTTAAAGTGGAAACCCTATAAAGGGAAAAACTACCAACAACTAGAAAGCCAAATAATTTCAGCCTTCTAAAGTGAGCTTTTATATGATTCAAACTTTTTGAAGTTTTACATGCACATTTTTAGTGTGACCTAGTTCGAGTGTTTTAACATAAAGATCATCTAGAACTTGTCTCTCCATGACCCTTTGTAAAGAGTGACCTTCTCTATAGGACTTACATACATCACTAATCAATGCAACTAGATAGGATTTTATAAGTTTGTTAGGTCCACTTGGTTAAGATATTTTTATGCTACAATGGTAAAAGAGTAATAATTGAAAATGATCTATAAGATTTAGCACTACCTTGCTTGTTTAGATCACATATATTCTATGTCTTCCTTCTTCTTTGATCTCTACTTGGTTGATTCATTTCTTCACACTTTCACTTTGCCCAAACTCTACTTGATCTTCCTTCTTCTCTTCTCTATTTACCTTGTTTCTTTCTTTTATTTTATTCTCTATTAATAATTTGCATCCATTCAACATTCAACCAATAACCAAAACTTTCTCCAACATCTCCTTAAATAGTAAACTCTCTATTTGCAAATTCTTATGGATTTTGATACTTAACCACATCCATAGATCTTAGATTCATTTTAATTAGTCACTTAGAAAATATAACTTTTATTGAACTTTATTCTCCTCCTTATCTTATTTTAATCTCTTTCATTAGATCTCCATTGTATTTTTCAAGTCATTGATCTTGTAACTAACTTTGACGAGTGCCTTTGACCTTCTTGAACATTCTTTATTTTTACCATAAGTCAGCCAAGTAGATTCCATCTTTCTTAAATTTTTTTTCTAGATCATACTCAATGAACGTTACATTTCACTTAGGTAATACATCACTCAATTAATACATGAGTTGCTCGGTCAACACTATAGAAACTCGAGAAATAGTGTGTTTCTTCTTCCACCTTGTCACTCAGTGTAGCTTGTATAGCTTGGTCAATACATAGACTTCATCCTTACATTACAAGATTGCATGATTGTAAAAGAATCAAGACAATATTACATAATCACTATCCAACTCATGCAGGTGCCCATTGAATACCATACTTGTGAACTCTATCATCAACTTACTTTCTTTAATTCCTCTTCATTAATTAAATGGAATGACATGCTTTTGAATTAGCATAATGTCCATCCAAATTAAACTTTCACATCAATGACAACATAACAACTTATATGACTCTTTCACATATATTCATAGCATTCTTAGTTACATCATTAGTTGGGACTAACACAAAATCAAATAAAAACAAGAACATATAGTGTTTTCTCTTGGAAAAACAAGAACTTCAACCCTAAAATCATTCTCCACACATCCATCTCACAATTTATATATGTAAACTGAAATACTAAATTAACCATATACATCCATGAAAGCAAAAACATTCAACACATGTATGACACAAGATATTGGTTACCTAAAAACCCTCCAAGGGGAAGGTAAAATTAGGGTGAGGATGACACCCACAAATCTTTACTACTACAGTTGTAAAGTGTATCCAATGAAGGTTAAAAAAATTTGATCATGGAACATGATCTACCCTATGAAAGGTTTTCCCTGTTAAAGGCTTACAAGATTGTTAAATCTTACCCTGTTAAAGGATTTCAACACCCTATTACAAGTGTTCCTATTAAAAGGACTTTGACTTACATTGAAGTAAGAACCTTGTTAAAGGATCTAAAACAACTTATTAAGACTACTCTATTAAGAGATTTAACTAATTCACCTATTAAAATGTCTCAACAATGATCCTTTAGCTAGCACTCTATTGTTTGATGATATATCACCTCTTTCCTGATGTATACTTGATCCTTTTTTATCAGATATATCTCTACTGTCTTCTACTTCCTTTCCATTATTGTCCTCTAACTGATTCTACAATGTATTTAAAATCACAACTCCTTAGTCACCATGAATTCTTTGTTTGCGTATGCAAATTACTCTTTTTTCATTCCACATATATAAAAAGTTAGAGTTTGTCCTCCTTAAGAAGACCTAGGTGTCGTATGGTTAGGTATGAATCAATGACTATGATTCACCCATATTGCCACTTAATCCTTCCTTTTTCTAATTGGCTGCATGTAATACATAGGGATTCACATTAAAGATTCGTTCATATCATCTAAGATCATAAAAAAATCCTTAAATTGAATAAAAAATGGTTTTCATAAAAGTTTGTGTCATTACAAAAAATTATGTCAAAATTGTAATACTCGACACTTGAAGTCCCTGATGCTCTGCATCAACTACAACTTCAATGTTTTAACTCGACCTTTGAATGACTTTACATCCATTAATCACTCAACATCTAAATAACTCAGCACATACTAGTTTCTCGACACTTGAGTAACTCAACACTTACTAGTTACTCAGCACATACTAAATATTTGTTGCTCAGTATATACTATCTAACAACTTATGCTTGGCATATAATACTTGTTCGGCATGAACTAAGTAAATGAATTAAGTATATTGTCACTCATATGTCAAAACCAATCTAAGATTAACAATCTCCCCCTTTGACATGAGTGGAAGAATACTTGGTCATGCATGAATAACATTAAGCATTTCAAGCATAACTTAGATAATATACATTTACATACAAAATTTAAAAACTTCAAAATTTTGCAAAACTTATGACCCATCAGTCATACCTCAAAATTCTATAACTCCCCCTAAGTTGATTCTGCATATGTTGACTCCTAACTTTGTCTCTTCTTGATCTTCAAAACTTATTGTTACGTATCATGTATACTCCCCATTTATATATACTCCCCCTTTTTGACACTTATGTCATGGGTTGTACACTTATAGTGTGTTTGTCCAAGATAGTTTTGTGGACCTCAAGTATTATCTTCAGAGCTACATCTTAGTTGTCACAAGCTACCTCCAATGATTTGATTTGGATGGCTAACTTGACAAAAATATGAACTAAGCCTTCATGTGTTGAAAGATGGGGATCTTTCTTCATCAATGTCAATGCAAAGGCTAACTCCTTGTGAAGTGTTTCCATGTGTGGAGTCAACATGGATTGGATGTTGATCAGTATAGCTCAAATGTTTGCATCTTGAGCATACAAAGCTACCAACTGACCCTAGGAATTCATTAAATTCCTAAAGTTCTTTTAACTTTGAGATGGAGAATGAGGTAGAGTTATATCTGTGGTCTTCATATCTCCCTCCAAATTGACAATACGGTGTTGCACTTCTTGTGTAAACAAAGTTGTATCACACAACTTAGTGTAAAGTGAGAAAATATTCTCTAAAACTTTCTTTACACTGTCAATCTTGATTTCTAACTCAACCTGACTAAGTGCAATAACACTTGATATCTTTTCATTAACCTTTCCTTGAAATTTTCTCTCAGATCATTCAAGTAATTTTATATTTGAATCCAAGTTTGCCTCACTGGTTTGTTCTATAATGTTGACCAACTGCTCCATGATAGAGTTTTCTTCTTTAGGTGCTAGTAGGATGAATGCATTAAGAAGGATATCCTTGATGTCTTGCAATGCTTGCTTCTACCTAAGCTCCCTTTTGATCAGTTCTTATTCCTTTTTCCTTTTAAGTACATCATATAGTATGCACGTTTGTTCAATAGTGATAGTTGCAAGGTCAAACATTGGTAGAAAAGTTACTTCATCTAAGTTTACATCACCAAATGATGTAACCTCAACTATCATGGATGCACTATGACTAGGCCTTGATGAATACAATGGTGTAGCTTCTACATTCAGCCTGTGAAGTGCTTGATTTGGAGTAGCAATTCTTGGTAAAGTAACTAGTGTTTGTATTGCTAATTGTTCCTTAGGCTATGTAGTCAAGTCTGACTCTTCAATCATTTTCTCATCTTGCATTTTAACTTTAATTATACCTTGAACTTTTGATTTAGGTGTAGGAGTATCTACCTGACCTACTGGAACTTGTATTGTAACCTGTGCTTCTATGGCAACTTTTGGTATTGACACATTGTGTACCAATTTTCTGATGTTGGTCATGGATGGCTCTTTTCTTTGATACACTACAAGGGGTAATATAGGTTGTATCACAAAAAATTGAGGGATTTTTCATAATTCTTGAGTTTCCACCTCTACATATGTCTTCTCTACCTTGTTAAGTTCATCTACACTCACCAATATTGGATGACTACATAATTGTGCTTTGGTGGTAGTGTCATACAATATTTTCTACATGACCTCCTTTGTTATAGGATTGATGTTTTGAGCCATATCATTAGAAATATCCTTAATTAGTATAATTTCAGTGTCTGCTTGTCTCATATGTTGTGGACTAACACTCGATGTTTTTATATCTTGTATGCTCTGTTTTGTTTGTTCCTCATCTTCAGTTAGTGCCTGTGCATCTACATTTATCTTAGTGTCTTCTACATGTGTGACTGTCTCAATGTCAACTGTAGTACCCTTAGTTACTTCTTGTTCATCCTTTTCATCACCTTCCTCTGCTCCTTCATCAAATTTTTCTTTAAGCTTCTTGAAAATTTTGTTTTTCTTCCAGATTATTACTGATGTTGTCTTCAAGTCCATAGTTATTTTTTATTTAGCTTTTCTAAAGGAAATTGCCTTAGTATCAACATCTTCTACAAGCAAAGGTGTAATTGATGCAAATGGCTCATTCACATTGATTTCATATCCTAGGGGTCTTAACCATCTTACCCTTGGAACTCTAGCTTGAACATATGTGAAATCAATATCAACTAGAAAGCAAACATCATTAAAATATTTCTTAGCTAGTGACACTAGAATCCTATGTCTTTATTTCATGGACTTCTAAAGTCCTCAAAATAACTAGTCATAATTGACTCAAAGTTCTCTCCCATGTGCTCAATGAGGTCACCTATTTGTACTACAATAGATATGTTTTTCTTCCAAGCCACCATTCCAAAGGAAAGGAATATATTATGCACATAGAAGAATATACATACAATAATTGAACCAAATTTGCATTGTGCACTCTTGGTCTTCCTTATTGCTGCCAAATTTTCTTTCAATTGTTGCAACTACAACTCAGCAAGGTCATAAGTATGATCCTTCTTCACTATCTTGTAGCCTACATCAACAATAATATAAGGTACATTGTTGAGCCTACTAGATTTATAGATTTTGTATGTTATAGTCCTTACCACAAAAGCAATTAGGGGATCTGAGATAGTATCAATTGTCATTCCTCTTTTGTTCCACATTGCCCTTGTATTCTTCTCAATAACTTCTTTTGCATCACTCCTCATGGTTTTAGGTCAATCTAGGGTTGGAAACCCTTTTACTTTATGTATAATATTCTTTTTGATCTTGATAGGTCCATTCTCTAGCCATATAGAACTATCATGAATTCTACTCAAGACAATCTTAATCCATTCTATTTTAAAGATGTTTGGAAATTCTAGGGTATGGGTTAACCCTTTTCTCTCTACAATCTTGTATTCCTCCTTCGATATTCTATTTTCACACATTTTTCCATATAGGTCTTTGATTTATAAATCTCCTATGCTACCCACCTTGCATGTGTAGCAACATCTCACATCTTGAATCATTAAAACTTGTGGTGGTAGCATGGATAATGCACTAAACAGGTCTTTTTTATAAGTAATATTAGGAATTGCCTTGAAATTTGGTTGTCTAATCTCATTGTTGATAAGTTGAACATTTAAAACTTCTTTTCCCTCTATGACCTTAGTAGTAGAAGTACTAGACACCATTTTAATACCTAGGCTTTGCACAAATTCAAAATAGCATAGCTTGGCACATGATAAATACCTTCACAAATCTGATGAATAGTTTTGAAGAATGGTTGAATTCACTCTAAAAATTCTTGGAATGTTCTCTTTAATTTTCCTTTATCTCTTTGTGCTCTTTATAGTTTCAAATGATGTCAAATGGGTCAAAAATTGATCATATAGACCTTAAAACCTCACATTTAATGCTTAGTGCTTATACAACTATAAGCTCAACTTGAATGGAAATTTCAACTCACTCAGCTTCCATGAAGTTTCCTTTATTCTCGGCAACCACTATAAGCTCAGTCAACACTATCACTTGAGATATCTCAGAACTAACTATATTTCACTCATAGACCATAGTGAAACATTTCATGCTTGACAGTAACATGAAAACTAACAAAATTTAAAGATTTTTTCTAGATTCTTAACAACACTTTTCATCTCTTTCCATACAAATATAATCCTTTTAGAAGTAAATCATTGGAATTGATGTATAGTATATATTTTAAGTATTAGTCCCACACATTCCTCATGGTTGCTTAATTGGAGGTGGTGTGATCACCTGACCCATCAAGTGACATGATCCAATTTGAACTTGATGTGCTGCAATATTCCTTTTTCTTCCATGTCTTGTTCATCTCATCTCTAATATTTTCAACATCTTCCTTTCCTTTACCTTTTTGAACTCACTTCTTGGTGCTTTTGACCATGTTGGAAAATTCCTACTGGTGACCAGTCTTGAAACAAATAAAACATGTAGTTTGACTCAACCATCTTTTGTAGTCACTTCTGAAATGTGTTCTTATGCAGTTCTTAGGAACATGTCCATACTCTTGATAGTAGTGATAACTAAACCTAGTACTATAATCCCAATTATAAGAGTTTCCATTGTGCTTTACCTTTTTTTTCTTGTTTGATGACCATTTAGGCTTGGATTTGCACTCATATGCTTTATGTCCATACTTTTGACAATTATTCAATATCCTTCAAATCTTTGTGTGCGTATGGTCTTAGTTCTACATTCATGTGCCTGATGTCCTTGTTTGTTGCATTTGTGGTAGTGACCCATGAACTTCTGCTTAGGATTATGATTTGCAGTCTTGCTCATATAAACATCGGCATTATGACCTCTCTTACCATAATTATGACAAGCAAGTTTGGAGTTCTTAACTTTTTTACTTCTTTCTTCACCACTTTTGGATGATTCTTCTTATTTAGTACTAGTGTAACCCAATCCAATAGTATCACTGTTGGATCTAGGAGATCTCATCAATTCCTAAAAGTATTTGATAGCTTCACTAGGTCTATTTAAGCTTTTAGCAAACTCTTTTTCTCTTTTCAGATCATTGTTCAATTGTTCATTCTACAACTTCAATGTTTTGTTCTCAATATCTTTTCCATTCAGTTCATGGTTTGTAATCATCATTCGATTCAATGTTTCCAATTACATGTGAGTAATCCTATTTACCTTTGATTTTTTCTCTTCCAGTATTTTGGTCAATATCCTTTTGTCATCTTCAATCATGAGTTTGTCCTCTTTAGCTTTCTTCTTTTATTAGTCACCTCACATAGCAATACTAATTGAACTTCTTGTTCTCTCTTGAGGTTTCTGACCTCTTTAGTTACAGTTCCATTCTTTTCCATCAAATCTACAACTGCTGCACATCAAATTCACTTTTATTTCCATCTACAAACAATTTAGTAGTGTCAATCTCTTGGTAATGTGTGTCATTCTCTCAATAGCTATTTCCTTCCTTCTCTTCAGTGATCACTTTAACTCATTTCTTGCTTCATTCAGATCATGTAGGGAAAGTTGTATTTCAATCTTCTAGTTCTCAGTAGTCTTTCCCAACTTGTAGACTTCCATGTCCAAGATCTTTCCTCAAAGTTGCAAAGCCTTACTTTTAGAGAACTAGGCTCTAATACGAATTATTGGAAATACAATAGGGAAAGTAAACTCTGAGGAGGGGGGGTGAATCAACACTTAAAACTTCAACCTTAAAATCATTCACCATACATTCATCTTATAATTTATATATAAATTGAAATACCAAATTAACCATATACATCCATGAAAGTAAAAACATTCAACACATGTATGACACAAGATATTGGTTACCTAGAAACCCTCCAAGGAGAAGGTAAAACTAGGTTGGGGATGACACCCACAAATCTCTACTACTGTAATTGTAAAGTGTATCCAATGAAGGTTACAATATTTTGATCATGGAACATGATCTACCCTGTAAAAGGTCTACCTTGTTAAAGGCTTACAAGATTGTTAGATCTTACCCTATTAGAAGTGTGTCTAGTAAAAGGACTTTGACTTGCAATGAAGTAAGAACCCTTTTAAAGGATTTTCAATAGCCTATTAGGACTACTTTGTTAAGATATTTAACTGATTCACCTATTAGAATGTCTCAAGAATGATCCTTCGGTTATCACTTTGTTGCTTGATGACAGATCACCTCTTTCCTAATGTATAAATGATCTTTTCTGATCAGATGTATCTCAGATGTCTTCTAATTCCTTCCACTATTCTTCTCTAACTAATTCTGTAGTGTATTTCAAATCACAACTTCTTAGTCACCATGAATGCTCTCTTTTTTCATTCCATATTTATAAAAAGTTTAGGGTTTGTCCTCCTTAAGAAGACCTAGGAGACGTAGGGTTAGGTATGAATCAATGACTGTGATTCACCGATATTGCCACTTAATCCTTCCCTTTTTTTGATTGGATTCATGTAATGCATAGGGATTCACAATAAATATTCATTGATATCATCTAAGATCTTAAAAAAATCCTTAAGTCAGCTCAAAAATTGTTTACATAGAAGTTTGTTCCATTACATTTATAATTATGTCAAAATCATATTACTTGGCACTTGAAGTCCCTGATGCTTGGCATGAACTACAAATTCAATGTTGTAACTTGGCCTCTGAATGACTCAGCACCCATTGATCCCTTGACATCTAAATAACTTGACATATACTATCTGGTTGGCACTTGAGTGACTCGACACTTACTAGTTACTCGGCACTTACTAAATATCTATCACTTGGCATATACTATCTGACAACTTATGCTTGACATGTATTACTTATTCGGCATGAACTAACTAAATGACTTAAGTATATTGGACCACTCATATGTCAAAACCAATCTGAGATTAACATTTTCATGCAGTGTTTTCCCTTCCTCCTCTCTCCTTTGATCTTTGATTTGGTGTAGAAAAATAATAGTCAATTTTTTTTTTGTACACCATCTTAGTGCACTTACCAACTAATAATAAATTAACCATGCAGAGGCCAAAATTATATTACAAAAAGTGACCAAAATCCTTGGTTATTCTTTCTTTGCAACCAGCTTCTTTGACAATAGAGTAGTAGCCCAATCTTTAGTGAGAAATTATAATACATCCCTATAATATTCATCCTCCTTTATTTGTTTTCACTTCAAATGATCATGCAATAGACACAAGGTAGAAGTGGAAGAGAGCATCACCTTTAGTGTAAACCTACTAAAATCATTTAGGCAATTATCTAATCCCACCACATCATTCTTAGGGTTCTACACAATGCTTTCAAGACTAATAATCTAATTTTTAAATTTATCAATAATAGCACCAAGGGCAAAACCAGAGCTTGGTATCTCTTTGATGTAAATTTCTTAAACAACGATATTAGGGGTAGCCTTCAGGGGTCATTGGTTAGAGGAGGGTTATCTAGAGGGATAGGGGACATGTCACATTTGAGACTCTTTAACACATGGGAAGATGAGCCCATTTTAGAGTCATCCTCACTATTAGGGTAAGTGTACCAAGTTGTGGTGCCAAAAGGGGGGTATAAGTGGACACCCTTTTTCTAAAATAAAAAATTTCTAAAATTCAACAAGAATTTGAAGATAGTTATGCTCAAAATTTTAAGATATGACAAAAAAAAAAGTAGTAGTCCTTTGAATCTAGTTTTTAAACTACTAAATTTTTTTTCAAAATGGTTTAGTTTTAGGTCCTCAAAAAAGGGGGCCACAGAAAGTTGTACTATTTATTCCAAAAAAAATAACAAAGTACATATTGTGCCCCCCCTAAAATTTTAAGTTTTTTTTTTGAAATTCTTTAATCGCTCTAGTCAAAAGTTAACTAATACTATGTAGTTTATCCTAGATTTTTCGGGTAATTTTATAATGTGTATTTTTTCTATGAATTTTTTAATTAGACACATCCCAAAAATGTGAAATATCTATGTGCTCCCCCTAGAAATGATTGAAAACTAATCTAAAATCAAAACTTCTTTTTTTCAAAGTGTGTAGAATGGAGTCTATTTTCTAAAAACTAAGTTGTTGCAAAATTTGATGAATGAGCTAAAATCTATAGCCCAATTAGTACATGTTGGTTTTTGACAAAAATGGACATACATTCAAAAGAAATTATAGATAAAAGGCTTGAAATAGTTTAAATAAAAAAAAATTATATGGTTATATAACTAACACAGAGACCTACAATGTCATGTAACCTGATTTTATTGATGCTCAACCACAAGGAAACTTGAAGGAGAGAACACAAGTAAAATCAATCATTTTTTGTATGTTTGCAGCAAAATATGTCTCAGACCAGTTTATAGACTCCAAACCTTTAGGTTGGATCCCCAAGGCAAAACCAAGACTTAGGCTTGGTACAATGCAAACCTTTGAATAGCACGTGCACCCTATAGTGTGCATGTGCTATTTAAAGCTTTTTAAATTTGAGCCTTAATAGCACGTGCACACTTTAGTGTGCATGCACTATTGAGACCTAAATAGTGCATAGAGAGGGAAGGAAAGAGGCAAAGTGTGCATGCAAGAGAGAGAGAGAGAGAGAGAGAGAGAGAGAGAGAGAGTAGGGGATGGGAGAGGGGAGAGAGAGTAGGGGTGACAAAGAGAGAGTATGGGATGGGAGAGAGAGGAAGTGTGAGAGAGAGTAAGGGTGGCAGAGAGAGAATACAAGATGGGAGAGAGAGATCGAGAGCAGGGGATGGCAGAGAGAGAGTAGGTAGTGAGAGAGGGGGAGAGAGAGGGAGAGGGAGAGAGAGGAGGATGGGAGTGTGTGCAAGAAAGAGAGAGAGAGAGTAGGGTATGGGAGAGAGTGTGAGAGTGTGAGAGAGAGTAGGGGTGGAAGAGAGAGAAAGTAGGGGATGGGAGAGGGGAGAGAGAGTAGGGGTGGCAGAGAGAGAGTATGGGATGTGAGAGACAGATTGAGAGTAGGGGATGGGGGAGAGAGAGAGAGAGAGAGAGAGAGAGAGAGAGAGAGTAGGCAGTGGGAGACAGAGTGGGAGAGGGAGAGTGAGGGAGAGAGAGAGAGGAGGATGTGTGTGTGACATAGAGAGAGAGTAGGGGATGGGAGAGGGGAGAGAGAGAGAGAGAGAGAGAGAGTAGCCTAAGAGAGAAAGTAGGTGGTGGGAGAGGGAGAGAGAGAGGGGGGATGGGAGTTTGTGTAAGAGAGACAGTAGAGCATGAGAGAGAGTGTGAGAGAGAATAGGGGCTGTAGAGAGAGAGAGTAGGGGATGGGAGAGAGAAAGAGAGGAGAGAGGGAGAGAGAGTAAGAGAGAGTAGGTGGTGGGAGAGGAAGAGGGAGAGGGAGAGAGAGGGGGGATGGGAGTGTGTGTCAGAGATCTAGAGAGTACGGGATGGGAGAGAGAGGGGGGATGGGAGTGTGTGTCTATGAAAGAGAAAGAGTAGGGGATGGGAGAGGGGAGAGAGAGAG
The DNA here is from genome assembly GCA_028749045.1 of Cupressus sempervirens. Lineage (NCBI taxonomy): Eukaryota > Viridiplantae > Streptophyta > Pinopsida > Cupressales > Cupressaceae > Cupressus > Cupressus sempervirens. The sequence goes on from CM053784.1 coordinate 424,253,431, forward strand.
TAGGGGATGGGAGAGAGAGTGAGAGAGAGTATGTGGTGGGAGAGGGAGAGGGAGAGGGAGAGAGGGGGGGATGAGAGTGTGTGTAAGAGAGAGAGTAGGGGATGGGAGAGAGAGTAGGGGTTGCAGAGAGAGAGTACAGTATGGGAGAGAGAGAGAGAGAGAGAGAGAGTAGGGGATGGAAGAGAGTGTGAGAGTGAGAGAGAGAGAGTAGGGGGTGGCAGAGAGAGTAGGGGATGGGAGAGAGAGAGTGAGTGAGAGTAGGGGATGGGAGAGAGAGAGAGAGAGAGAGAGTAGGCAGTGGGAGAGGGAGAGAGAGAGAGAGAGAGAGTAGGCAGTGGGAGAGGGAGAGAGAGAGAGGAGGATGAGAGTGTGTGAGTGAGAGAGAGAGTAGGGGATGGGAGATGGGAGAGAGAGTAGGGGATGGAAGAGGAGAGGGGGGGATGGGAGTGTGTGTGTGAAAGAGAGAGAGTAGGGGATGGAAGAGAGGAGAGAGAGAGTAGGGGATGGGAGAGAGTGTGTAGGCGGTGGGAGAGGGACTGGGAGAGGGAGAGAGGGGGGATGGGAATGTGTGTGTGTGTGTGTGTGTGTGTGTGAGAGAGAGAGAGAGGGGGGGGGGGATGGCAGAGAGTGTGAGAATGTGAGAGAGAGTAGAGGGTTGGAAGAGAGAGAGTAGGGGGGGGGAGAGAGAGAGAGAGAGAGAGAGAGAGAGAGAGAGTAGGAAGTGGGAGAGGGGTGGGAGAGGAAGAACGAGTGAGAGAGAGTAGGGGATGGGAGAGGAGAGAGAGAGAGAGAGAGAGGTATGAGTGTGTGTGTGTGTGTGTGTGTGTGTGTGTGTGTGTGTGTGTGTGTGTGTGTGAAAGAGAGAGGGGGGGTGGGAGAGGAGAGAGAGAGAGAGAGAGAGGTATGAGTGTGTGTGTGTGTGTGTGTGTGTGTGAAAGAGAGAGGGGGGATGGGAGTGTGTGTAAGAGAGAGAGTAGGGGATGGGAGAGAGTCTGAGAGCAGGGGTGGCAAAGAGAGTAGGGGATGGGAGAGAGAGAGTGAGAGTAGGGGGTGGGAGAGAGAGAGAGTAGAGAGAGAGAGAGAGAGTAGGCGGTGGGAGGGGAGTGGGAGAGCAAGAGAGGGGGGATGGGAGTGTGTGAGAGAGATCTAGTGCATAGGGGATGGGAGAGGAGAGAGGGGGGATGGGAGTGTGTGGGTGTGTGAAAGAGAGAGAGTAGGGGATGGGAAAGGGGAGAGAGAGAGAGAGAGAGAGAGAGAGAGAGAGAGAGAGAGAGAGAGAGAGAGAGAGAGTAGGGGATGGGAGTGAGAGAGAGTAGGCGGTGGGAGAGGGAGTGGGAGAGGGGGAGAGAGGGGGGATGGGAATGTGTGTAAGAGAGAGAGTGGGGGATGGGAGAGAGTGTGAGAGTGTGAGAGAGAGTAGGGGATGGGGGAGAGAGAGTGAGAGTAGGGGATGGGAGAGAGAGAGTGAGAGAGAGAGATAGTAGGCAGTGGGAGAGGGAGAGAGGGGGGGGATGGGAGTGTGTGTGAGAGATCTAGAGAGTAGGGGATGGGAGAGGACAGAGAGAGGGGGGATGGGAGTGTGTGTGTGTGTGTGTGTGTGTGTGTGTGTGTGTGTGTGTGTGTGTGAAAGAGAGATAGTAGGGGATGGGAGAGGGGAGAGAGAGTAGCCTGAGAGAGAGAGAGAGAGAGAGAGAGAGAGAGAGAGAGAGAGAGTAGGTGCTAGGGATTTATAATAAAAAAAATCTTTTACAAAGTGTGTACGCACTATGGCTTGAGCAGCCTGAGCCATAGTGCATGCATGCTATAGCGCGTACAAGCTTTGTAAAACTAGAAAAAAAAGGTGTCATCTTTTTGGAACCATAACTTGGTGCACTTACCCATTACTCTCACTCTCATCAGAGTCATCAATGCTCAACTCCTTTAAAAAAACTATTTTAGCTTTCGCTTGAGTTGGGGGGAGGGGGTGGAGTTAGTCTTTGGTGAGATATCTTTGGAGACATTGGTTTTAAAGGAGTTTTTTAATATATATGTTTCTACTTGTGCTTAAGGGAGGGATGAGGTTATTTTCTAAGAGGGAACTAGATGATGATGGAATCATCACAAAACTAATCTCATTTAATTAAATCTAATTAAACAAAATTCACTGTAATCATGATAATATATAAAATCCATGAACCATATCAATACTAAAACAAACTTTGAATCACAATATCTGAATGAATCATTAATGCAACATCATGTGATAACACCAACTTAGTATTAAAAAAAAACCAAGAAAATAATATAATCTAGACATCATCATATAAAACCATGTAATATCGTGTCATTATAGATTGATCATTCATATATTATCATTATTATGATCACAAGTACAAAATATTATCCATATTGGTGGTGATGTACAGTCACAATCAAAAGAATATAACTATTTGTTGGTGCATCACATAAGTTTCAATAAAAGAGAATAATATACAAACAATCAAAAGAAAATATAAATAAAGTAAAATGTAGATTAGAATAAAGTAATGATACAGTGAAACCATGGGAGACACTACAAATACAAAAAAAAATTAAAAAAATAATTCGTTATTGAAATTGTAAAGAATAAAATGTAGAAAAAAATATGTATTTCAAATTTGGGTATGTAGGTTAAAAAAAAAACTAAAAAATATTATAGATATGTCTATAAGAAATATAGAGACACTCATAAAAAAATTTAAAAATTGATATCTTACTTTTTCTAAATGAAAAAATTATGGTTAGAAAGGTCAAGAGATACGTGGAATTGTGTTACTAATTTTATAAATACCCACTTGATGATGTGTAAACCTGATGATGATCAAGGAGAGAACTAGGTTAGAATAAAAACATGAAAAAAGGGGAAAATGAAGATCTCAAGATATATGTGTTTCATCCAAGCTCATGTACATGTATGTGTAAAAGCCTATACACAATTGAGCTTTTGGACAAAAAATGTGATTAAGTTTTAACCTATAGCATTTATCAAACATAATATCATATGAATGTATGTGTGTATGTATATATATTCATATGCATATGCATATGTATATGTATATGTATATGTATATGTATATATGTATGTATGTATGTATGTATGTATATGTATATGTATACATATACATATATTTATACCTCTATATATATATATATATATATATATATATATATATATATATATATATATATATATATATATATATATATATATATATATATATATATATGTATATGTATATATATATATATGTATATGTATATGTATATGTATATGTATATGTATATGTATATGTATATGTATATGTATATGTATATGTAAATGTATATGTCTATGTCTATGTCTATGTCTATGTCTATGTATATGTATACATATGTGTATGTGTATGTCTATGTGTATATGTATATGTATAATATAAGTATACAAATATACAAATATATATGTATATATGTGTCTGTGTGTGTGTGTGTGTGTGTGTGTATATATATATATATATATATATCCAAAATCAAAATCCTCAAGTGATGTGCATTTAGTGTGTCTAAGGAAAAATTTAACCATGTTAAGAATGAAGGAATCCAAATATTTAGGTTCCATCTATCTACGTCCTCGAGTGAAAATATTCTATGGAACAAGTGGGTGAAGGGATACTACATTAAATTTCATCAATATTTTGTGAATCTTTTGTATATCTTGTGAGGAGTGGAACAAAGCATTTTTTCTTTGTGAGATAATATTCCTTAATGCACTTTCTCATTAAAACTTCCTCTTACAGTTTTTAATTTATCATCTCCTACTAGTTTTATGGATTCGATATAGGCTCTAAATTTGTGAAATGGATTACCTATATTTAGTTATTTGAGATCCATAATAGAAGAGGTAGGAAAAAAAAACTTAAGTTTCATTCTATGGGCAAGTGCGACAAGCTAATAGGGGACAATCCATTGGCTAGAAAAGGGATTGTTGCACCATCAACTTGTTACATGAAAGAAAATATCAACAGACTTGATTTTTAAATGAGTAATACACTTGGAGCAATGGATAGTCCAAAGCTAAAATGCCTTGATGCATATTGTAAAGACATGAAAAGGGTTTACAAATGTTTGAACACTACTACAATTGGTGATCTAGTTCTTTGAAATCTCTCAAAAATTTATGTCACTCCTTTCTCTTTCTAATTTTTTTTAACTCTCACTTTACATATTGAGAGAAGGTGGAAGAGATGAAGGATAATCATGTTCTTGTCTATCTTGAATTTACTTTTTTCTTAATGTACAAGTCTTCTAGAGCTTAGGAACTATTAAAAGCAAAGAAAAAAGAGGCATTTCTTCCAAGTAATAACTATTTACACAACCTTCATAGAGGAGATTGTCTATCCTAGAAATCTCATACATTAACTATTTCATTGAAAGATTTATTCAAAAAAGGTTTTACAAAGGTTAACTTCTCCTAATAGCCTAACCCTTTGGGTCCTTGGATATTATTGAACATGATTTTTCCAGTGTTCAAGTCTCTTGGAGCTCAAACATAATGATGTATCCCTAATAGGTGTAGAATATGTACATAAACAAATCATATCATCTTTGAATATTGTCAAGTTACTTATAATGACATATAATAAAAGAGGGGCCTATGGAACTACTCCATAGAACTGGGAACAAGGTTGTTGAAGTATAAATAAATAAATATTCTTCAAACTATTGTAAAGTGGTATCATTTAAATGTATATCAAAACTCATTGCTAAGCAAAAGATTATCATATAAAAATTATATAATTAGCAAGAAATATTGGTGTAGACTATAAAAAGGTACAATGGTAGCATCATACTCATCATGTGTATCTCCTTTTAAAGACTTCTAATATTAATAGTCCATACCCTTCATACTAAACAAAGAAACCTTGAAAATTGAGAAGTTAAACACCTTTTGTTCAACATTCAATATAGGAAATATGGATTAATATGAAATAAAATTTATAGGTATTTGTTTTTCTTTTCTTCAATCTCATAAGCATTATAATATAACATGATATATTTTTGACACGGTTTTTCTTTTGCTTGAATAGAAGAAGGGTTGAAATGTAGAAGACCAAAATGATAAGATGGCTTGTCCATTAAACTATTCTAGCCATGTGAATGCTTAAAGATCAATAAATATATCTGGGGGAAGGGGCCCCATTATGATTCGTGTTCCAATTACCATTCATTGGATTTCATCGTTGAAAATCTAACTAAAAAAATTATCCCGTAGACCAATAGGGGAGTATGTGTTACAATTACCATTCATTGGATTTCACACCATTTTAAATCTAACATAAAAAATCATCCACTGGAACAATAAGGCAAAGCCCTAGTAGCCACCCATGCTTACTTAGCGTACCTAGATCTCCTAAACCATAAGTCCTTTTATGACAATTTTTTTGGTGTAGCTCTATACATAAGTAAAGAGATAAAAGTTAAGGTTTCAACATTTGGGTATTCACAGATCTTTCTATAAAGATAATGGAACACCAAGTGGTCAAAAAAGACATTTTCAAAGTGTCCCTTGAGAACTGTTGTGTTTTACACTAGTAGTCATTCACTCAAGAATGTGAGTACTTATGGCCAAATGTTCCAGTAGTGTTTTATGAAATGTCCTAACAGTGGTGCTCAAAAGGGCCAATGACAAACCAAAAAAGCTAAAAGATGATTGGCTATTAGTACATGTGTGATTGACTATTGCTTTTTATGTGTTATAATTCTTGGGGCTCTTTTAAAAAGTTAACTGGGGCTAAACATGACAAAAAATGTCACAATTATTGGACCCCCTAATGATTATTGGAGGCATTCCACTAATTGTTGGTTGGTGTATATGGTTGATAGCATATAGAAAAGGTTTGTAGCTAGATGAATTGTGTAATATACATTGGCAACAATAGTATATGGTTATTAAGATATTTACGTAATAATTAAGATCAAGCATACAATTTTGTGGTGGACAAAACAAGTGGTTAATGAAGTAATAGAGAATATATATGCAAGGTAAACTCAAAATGATCACTTTTTAACATTTACATTCATAATGAATCCTATATCATTCATTACCAATAGCTGCAAATACTTAAATTGCATATACAAACAACAGGAAAAAAGCATACAAATCTGATATACTATTTAAGAAATTAACTATTGACTACCGATACCCTTCCTCCAATCATAGAAATAAGTGCAGCTCATAATTAGGCTTTTGATTGCTGTTGTTGGATTTCAACTAATGCAGCGATAAGAAGGCTTTTAATTGTGGTGATCAGATTCCAGCTTGGTAAATTCATGCCATAAAGCAAGGACTTCCAATAAATGAGCGGTTTATATTCATCCCATGATGTCCCGTACCAGAGACGTGGTTTTAGGGTAATTTCTTAAATAGGGGCTCAAAAGCTGTGTAGGGCGTAGCACTGAATCTACCAACTTGTATTCCATGGTCAATTATTTGTCAGCGGATTTGTAGGATAGCAGTGTTACGTCGATACATTCAAGTGGGATGAATTCCTTTGCTCATAATGCATTGCTCAGAAGGACCAGGCTGATGCTCTATGCATGATTATTTTGTTACAGACTAACTAGATTTGGTCTGTCTTCTTCAATAAATAAGAGCTGGATATGATGTACCTGCTGACGAGGAACAGTCTAATTTCCTTTGTACCTTGTTTATTTTACAGAAGGAACTTGATGCGGCTAAAAAATATCTCCCAACTTGGTCCTAAAAGTTTCTCCATATTGCAAGAAAACTTTTGTGGAATGGACGTGTGTGGCTGGCCTGCTGATGCGGAAGAAAGAAGAAATGCCCATTTCTCTTGATAATAACAGGAAATAAGACTTTTTATCTGTTGATCAATGTGCTTCCAACCCCAAGACTTGCAATCCTCATGGTTGATGGGGATATATATTTGTTGGTATATTGGTATTTTGTTCCTCTCTGGTTTAGTCATTAGAATATAGGTAAATGAAAAGGAGATTTAAATAATTTAGGTCTCTTAGACAAATATGCTGTGGGAATGGTATTTTCATAGACATCTGTTGTATTTACATTTTGAAAAGCTTAAAATTCAAATATTTTAATGCACTTACATTACAAGTTCAATTAAAAAGAGAAGACTAAAATACTGTTTATAGATTTAAAGTGTTTATCTTTTATTTTTTCAAGTTCATTTAAAGAATGACATGGTCAGGAAGTGTTTATGACATTTAGATTGCAGTTTCAATAGAAAATGGGATTTCAAGAATGCTGTGACACTTTTTTGGATAGCTCCACTTAGTGATTAAATTTATATTTACAAATCAATTACAAGTTGCCAATTTCTTATTATTTATATGTTTTATGTTTTATATAATGAAAGTGCAATTTTCATAAGTTCATAATATTGAAAAATTATTTATTGGTCATTTGATTGGCTAAATTCTTTGAGATCTTATTGTGTAGAATTTTATCAGTCCTTCCACATTAATTTTGTTAACATTTTCACAAGTTTTTTAGTGTTATATTAATTGTATATTAAAATTTTAAATATATAGTATTTTAATATTTTTAGAAACACGTTATTTTGTTTATACATTTTAATTTTTTTTTAATATAAATTTTATTGATTGTATATAATTAAAAACTATAATAATAAAATAAATTAAGATTAATAAATAATATAAATAAAATTAGAATCAATTATAAATTATAAATTTTTAAATAATGAGAATAAAAAAATTATTGTTACAAAAATAGTAAAATAAATAATTATAATTATTTAATTAATTCTTTAATTAAAATATATTTAAGATGAACATGACAGCTTTTAGAATTAATAATTAGATTTTCAAACTTAAAATTTAACTATATTAATATGTTTTACTTTTTGGTAATAGTGTTCAAAATGAGACCTTAAGAATTATATTATTCTACAATCTATTGTATTTAAATAAAAGATCAGCAAAAATTGGGCCTCCAAAAAAATTTATTCTAAACATATATTATATTTAATATTTAAAAATTGTATAAATGAAATCATTGTAATGATATCATTGTGAGCCTCTATTATAGTTTACTCAAATTTTAGTTAAAAATGGGACCTCAAGAATTATATCATCTTAGGTGCTTGTTGTGTTTAAATTGTAATCTTGCTAAAAAGAAGAACTAAAGAAGATACATCTTGTATCTTTTACTCTGAAATACTAAAGAATCATTTATTTATTTGCATTATTTTAAAATATATTTAGAAATTTAAAATGTTTCTAAATTTTATTTTATTTTGATTGGCAATGTTAATAATGCATACCATACTATATAATACAAAAAATACTTAGAAGATAATTTATGTTTAGGATATATATATATATATATATATATATATATATATATATATATATATAATTTACTACTTGTCTATTTATTATATTAAGCAGAGAAGGACAATCCATTGTACATCAATAAAAAATCATGAACAAATTTTAATAAATATAACACTAGTCAAGAAATGTAATCCCAACCATATATAATATGTCTCACACATGCCAAAGCCTTGTTTCCTCTTGAGATTTCCTTCTTTGAAGAGAGAAGGAAACCTTATGTATACATTGAAATATGTATTAACAATTTAAAATATAATTTATTTATTTAAATTAAATTCATAAACATGCAAGTTAAAAATATTAAATTCATTATTGATAAATAAAAACAATGATGCACATAATATTTTGTAGATTTGTTAAACTTTTTTATGCAGATTATCCATGCTCCAGCTCTTGTTGTCATTGCAATTACAACCCTTGAAAATAATTAAATTAGTTTTTAATTTTAAGAATATAAAAAACCTACCTTTAAAGAAATGTAGAGAAAGTACACAAGACGATATCATATTTATTTTTTAAAAAAATTCAAAAGGTGATGTGTGTGTGTGTGTGTAATTTTTCTTTTTACAGAGTACTAATTCTAACATAAGGAGCTCCCAGAAAAAAGAACTAGGAAGAAAAATTTTGTTCATGACCCCATTAAGATAAAGAAGAAAAGTTTTTCTTTTTACAAAAGTACTGATTCTAACATAAGGAGCTCCTAAAGAAAAGAACTAGGAAGAAAAACTTTGTTCATGACCCCATTAAGATAAAGAAGAAAAGAAGTGAACGCCTACTATTTTGAGGAGGAAAATAAAACCCCAAAATTAGTGCCTCTAATTCACGTCAAATAGAAGAAAAATGAAGAAGAGCCTAAAACTACAAACTTATTTATACACACAAATATCCCAAAAAATCATAGTTTCCCTACGACTATGACTTGCAAGGTACAAAACCAGAAGAACGCTAAAGAAGAAATTCTTGACTATCATCATCGAGAAAAAAGGAACATATTGTTGTAGGAAGCCCACGTAGATGATAACCTGCACATATAACAATGGGAAAAATACAAGTGGCCAAAATTCATAGCATATTATACGTCTTAATCCTCCGTAAAACTTGTTGTAGGATCAGAATGACCAATCTTAAGAGCAAGATTGGGGAGGGGAGGGGAAGAAGCTGAAATTTGTGGGGAGATGAGTGGTTGTGAGGAAGGAGCACCAAATGAATCATGCTCCAAGAGATCAAAAATAGCAAAAACAACCTGATGCAAACTATTAACACAATCTCTTGACAAGTGTGCACCATATTGACGTAGAGTTGTTTTAACCAGACAAAAAGACTGCCTTTCAAGATCATGTTTAATACTCTCAAAAACCATGTAAATACCATGATTGCTGAGAATTGAATGATGGTGGAAAAGACCTCCTATGAGAGTAGCACCACCCCAAAGGTCATATTTATGACAAGCTTATACAATCTAAATGGTTATTATATTATGATAGTGTAATTAGTATTAAAAATTTTACAAAAAATCTTGTTATTAGATATTTAATATTTTTATATTTTTCTTAATCTTTTTACCAAATCAAAAAATAATTATCAAGTTGGCATTATTATATAATTATATTTTGATATTTCAATTGAACACTTCAAAACTAAAGAATCTAATAAAATCACACAATAGTTTTGGGTTCCATGTTAAATCTATGTTCTTTTTAACTAGTTGGTCAAAGTGCAATTGCTTGAGGTTAATTGTAAAGGTAGGAAAACCCTATCAAAACCTCATGTAAGGTTGTGTGTGCCTAGAAAAACCCATGGTCTATTTTTTGTGTAAGGATGATGGTGCCTTGTAAAACCCTCTAGTATTTTTTGTAAGGCTTAGGCCTTTTCTTGCTATAACATCTTTTATGTATGTCTATTGTGTTTGCATATTGCTTGTTTATTGGTTATAGGCTACTGGTTAGTTATGTTTCAATAATTTGTGATCAGGTTCCAGATCCCTCTCCAACTATATATATATATTTGAATTAATTTACTACATAAAGATGACAAGGGATCCAAATAAAAATTTCATCCTAATTACACATAATCAAAGTAGAGAGGATATTGTTCAAATTGAAGATAAATGGCTTGTCTCAACTACCCATCTTAGTTAAAGAGTTCTTCCACTCTTTCTTCCAAAACTTTTTTTATTTTGAGTTAAATGATGATGCTCTTGAAGATAGTTTTTTTTTTTTTTTTCTTGAAATGACTAGAATTTTCATGAAGACTTGTATAGTCTCAATAGAGATATTATTATTGTAGACATTGAAAATATTATTATGTTATTAAGAAATTTAAGTTTGCAAAAGTTGATGTCCACTCAATTGAAAGTCATATAAAGATTATTAATCTTTGATAGGTTTTAAGATACTAATGGTGTAAATATAAAAATGTTAAGAAGATAAATTTATTTGTACCTAACATTAGCAAGAGAACAATTCTGTTTATTTCTAAAGATGTGGATATAACTTTAATTAAGAATTTGAGGTCTATAATCCTCCTCAATTTTGCTTGTAATGTTATTTTAAAAATCCTAGCTAAGAGACTTAGATTGGTGGTAAAAAAAAGATACAATGACATAGAATGAGTATATGAGAGGGAGATTTAATTTTTAAAATTTGATCAGTAGTTTGGAGGGGTTGAATCAACCTAATTGTAAATGAAATATATTTCTATGATACTCTTGAATTTCACAAGATTGCATGATAAGGTAAAATTTTCTTTTTTTTGCATATAAGTTAAAATAATTTGGGTTTCCAATTGAATTATATAGATTGCTAGATATGTTCTTTAGTGAATCCTCTACAAAAATTATTGTAAATTGAGAGCTTGCATACCCCAAAGTACTTCAAATTTCTATTTGGAAATTATGGTCGATAATTTCAGTGTTATTTTTTTTTTTTTTGATACTATACACTATACTCTTTGGAACACTTTATCATATTTTCTCCTCCAATCAAGGGCATCAAACTCTCTAACCATGGTTACCTTCTTAATTCCTAGTTTTAATGATATGACACTTTTCAATAAAATTTTAAAGAATAATGTTTGACAATATAGTGGATATAATGCAAAACTTATGATACTTCTAGATGTAAATTTTTTTCTCATAAATCCTTACTATGATAGGAAGGCTTAAAAAGCCCATTGATTGACTTTTTGGTAAGGATTGGTGCTAGGAAGACTTCTCTGAGGTCGTAAGGTTTTTCTAAATTGAATTTTCTATTTCTTTCTCCTTAAAAAGCACACAAGAATGGGATTTCAAAAAAAATAATGGTAAAAATGTGTTAAGGAAAATTCATGCGCTCTCCCTAGTAGGTAGAATCCATCTTTCTTAATTTTTTACATCATCTGACTCCATTTATCATTCCTTGGTTTGTATTTTTTAAAGTCTTGGTTTCATCTTCAAATAATCTTGAGAGACTTTCTATGAATTGATGGCAATGATAATAAGCAAATACATTAATTATGAATTAGACTTGGTGTTTCTTGCCAAATGGATTGGATGAATTAGTCTCAAAGATCCTAGAGATCAAGATATGATGCTTCTAATTTGATTTTAAAGGATACTAAATGGAATGATCTATGTAAAATATTGATTAGAAACAAAACATCTCTTTCTAGACCTACTAAAATTAAACATTTAGGTCCCTTAAATCTACGTGATATATTATTTAATCAATAACATAATGAGGACTTGGAAGAAGATCACGAATATACTCTACTCTCATTTAAGGTTTTGAGGGTACTTTCATGAGGTAATTAAATATTGATGCTAATAAATTCTTCATAAGATTCTGTAGAAATATTGTTCTAAATTCCATGGTATGATTGTAAAAAATTTACTCTATGGTAACTACTTGGGGGAATATCTATAATTGGATTAACCTTTCTTAGAAACTTAAGTGGTTTAATGATGATTAGTCTAGAAGACTTTATCACATATGGTATGATTATTTGGAGCTCCAAAACCCTTTCTTTCATTGGTTCTTATTACTTACAAAAATATAATTGGTCATGCTTTGCATTATTATACCCTAACTACCAGAATGTTTTATGTGTGTCATTGTTGGAATTACTAGATAAAGGAAGTTTAGAATTAGTTTATGTCAATAAAACCACTACACTATTTCTATAGTTATTCATTATAAAATTGGTTTAGAATTGGTTGTCATGATTGGTGCTTGTAAACCTATTTAAATTTACTACATTTAATTAAATGAGATCAACAAAGTATTTACCTTATTCTCTTTCAGTATAGGTTCACCTATTTATCTATTATATTGTAGGTCTTATTTATACATGAAATTATTAAGAATTGGTTCATGACTTTGTTTAAGAATGGTATTATCGTTGTTTACTAAATAAATCTTAAATCAACTCATTTATTTCCCTAAGGAAGGAATAAGTTGAATAAAGAACTTGGAATTTCTAGAAGAAATTTATGGAAGAGAAAAAAATTCATAAACTAGCAAAAGATGAATATACTAGAAGAGAGAGAAATATTGTGTATCTATGTATGTTGATCTAAACTGTATTGTGCTATCCCTCAGTGCTTATGGTTATGAGAGAGTTGAATTTAGTGATAGTGTTATTAGAGCTTGGGATTAACTCTCCCTAGTTTTAGTATTTGTACTATCACATTTATCTAGAAAAACTAACTATACTTCATTTTACTAATTTTTTTAAGTGATGCTTATTGATAAGTCTAGAGAGTCCCCTCCTTATAATGTACTTTATATTTTCATAAACTACCATTAATATATATAAATGATTTTTGTATATTAATATTATAATAAAACTATTTTTTTTTCCACTCAAAATCTAATACTAATTCATATGGCTAATCCCTCTTTTCTATACATTAGGTAAAGTATAGGAAACAAAAATGTATTTCAAGTTAAAAACACATCCTATACTAGTAACTTTGAGCAAATTATTTCATAATTTCTTAGCATTTTTTATACTTTTAAAATTGATAAACAACAATAAACTTTCTTAATTTATATCAATCAACTTCTTTAAGTGTAGAATAAAATAGTGAATATTGATTAGTAGATAGGCTATTACCATTATGTGCTAATATTATAATCTTTCTAGTCTTAGGCATGTGGAATGAATATAGTCTAACTAAATATAAGACATATATTTATTTATTGTACTAAATTTAAAAGATATTGATAAAACAATATCTTTTTAGTTGTTAGTTTTCAGCCATTTGGCATATCATAACCATATTGTGATCAGTTATGTTTAATCATAAATTACTCTTCTACCTTGCTAAGTGTGTCACTTAAAATGCTTAGGAATCTTGTATTTTGGGTATGAGTACAAAATATGTCTTCCTATGATTATGGTACTTATATATCTCTTCTATATATATTTACATTTTCATGGCATTGTTGTGAAAACACTAGTTTGAGTGTTAAAGCTTTACACACACTTATAACTAACACACTTAATAGTGCAAAAAAAGATTATACTTTTGCACGATGATGTTAAGTGCTGATATTAATTGTGCATTTCATACTTTATCTTCATTTTTAAAATTTAAATCTATTGTTGGATAATTGAAGCGATCTAGATATGAAAGTCTAGAAATGATTGATAAAATTTTAAGAGACTCCCTCCAACTGATTATTGTGTACCAATTTAAGTTCTTTTTTTTTTCTTTTTTCCTATGTTTTTTAACATAAATAAAAATTGTGATTCACTTTGATACATTTCAACATTTATCCACAAGTCCCCATTTTAATTTGTATGGCCACTCAACATACATCATAAAACATCAATGTTGTGCCATCAAATAACCACACAATAGAAAATGAACAAGGATGGAAATTTAGATGTAGAGAGATAATATTTCATATGTTGGAGTCAAGAAGTTTACATCCAACATGTCGAGTTGTAAAGCCTTCCTAGTTATGGTCATTACACTAAAGAATACAACTTAAATCTTTATAGGAACATCAATCTCCTAGCTATCATTCCTTGGGATCTTCATGCTAACTACTTCCATACTAATAACTGATAACTAACAACTAATGTCTCTATGCAACACAAGACTCTATACTTATGCCTAGAAATCCACAAGTTGGCATGGAAGATTACACTAAATAAATACTCAAGCCATAAGTCAACTTGGAAGATTATATTAAATAAACACTCAAGTGAAAGCTTAGCTTGGAAGAATACATTAAATAAAAAATTAACCACAACTTGGCCTAGAAGATTAAATAAACACTTAGACCAAATCAAGCTACAAGCCAAATAAGACAAAGAACTCATATTAAAACCCTTGGCAAGGAAGTCACTCAAAAAAAGAAGATAAGTACCGATGCCACTTGGTAAAAGGAACTCAAAACAAAGATTGAGCTCATCAGTGAACAGAACTGCGAACTCCATCGAGAACTCCAAAGAAAGAACTGAGCATATCAGTGAAGAACCAAGATTATTTCACCAAAGTAGCTACCAAGAATGTTAGTGAACAAACAATGAACACATCATTGAGCACAAAAAACAAACTACCAAGAACCCAAGATGCTCCTATGTATTAGACTCCTAAGGTAAATAAAAAAGTGTGTCCCACACTTTAATCCCAAAATAAATAGCTACACTCATCTTCATCTTCACCAAAGGCTTCCAATCCATCAAAAACAATAGAATAGATCTGTATATCCAACATCTCTGCTTCATTTCCTGAAACACCAGAATCTTCCATATCACAACCAATAAACATATTCACTCATAGGAATAAAATGACTTATATAGTAATCTACAAATAATTTCTACAACAAGTTATCATCATAATATTTATACATGAGAACCATATCAGTAGCATCATGTAAATCCAAATAAGAAGAATCATGTAGATCCTCAACTATATCAGCAACAAGTGAATTTAACCCCACATTAGTAGAAACACCCATATCCACAACAAAAACATGTAGATCCATGCACATATTAGTAATAATAGAATCTTCAACAATGTTAACAACATGGAATCCAAAGCCATTATCACATCAATGGAAATATGTAACCCCTCACCAACACATGTGAAACTCTCAACATTATTGAACTCATTGTTCATAATAAGATGTTCTACAATTTCCATGTTAGATCCATCAATCTGCTCATGAAAACAAAAAGATACCATATCATCTTCAATAAATTCATTGTTCACTTCCATGGTATGCCTTCTTTCTTGAGTAATCCTTCTAACTGGATAAACAATTTTCTTTCTAATTAGAAGATACCAACTCAAACAAGACTACCACCTATCTTCAATCCTCTTATGAAATTCATCCCAAAATGGATCATGCTTAGCCAATAGGTTCCTCTTAGAGCACTACTACCTCCCATCAATGATCTAATTGTAAGATTCTAGTTGCTTAACACTCAATAATCTACTTTCCATCTTCAAAACTTGTCTCAATTTGGTGACTTGTTTACTCAAGGAAATCTTTATCTTTCACATCAAAGTTTGATGATCTAAAATAATCCATCAGTGTGTACTATATAATTAAAATCTAATACATGATCAACTACCTCACAATAAAGTGATCTCAAACTCCATGAGAAAATAATCCACCACAAGATAAAAAAATCTTCTCTTATACCACTTGATGCAAAACATGACTAAGTGTAACCCCAATGGAGGTAACCTAGTCCCCAATAAATAATCACACAATCTAAAATGAAAAAGAAGATAGAGATTTAGATCCAGATAGTTAATATTTTATATATTAGAATCAAGAAGTTTTCATCCAACATGTCAAGTTGTAAGGCCTTCTTGGTTATAGTCATTAAAAAGAAGAATGCAACTCAAATATTTAGGTGAACATCCATCTCCCAGAAATCATCCCTTAGGATCTTCATGCAAACTACTTCCTAACTATTAACTAAAAACTGACAACTGATGACTCTAGACAACACAAGACTCTCTACTTATACCTAGCAAGCTAGAAGTTGTCTTAGAAGATTAAATAAATACTTAGACCAAATCAATCCACAATTTGACTAAGACAAAGAACTCAAATTGAAGCCCTCAATGAGGAAGCCATCGAGCGTAACAAGGAAGCTACTAAGGCCACTCATTAAAAGGAACCCAAAATAGAGATTGAGCTCATCGATGAATAGGAATTGAGCACTCTACCAAGAACTCCAAAGCAAGCAGCAATCATGTCAGTGAATAACCAAAAAGACCAAAGACATCACCAAGAACAACAAAGAAACTACTAAGAACCCAAGATACTCCTACATCAATCAAGCTACATTAATCTCTTAAACTCATTCTATATGTTTTTTTCTTTTCATGTATGGTCATTTTTCTTTTGTAATTACATTAATATGATTGTAGTTAGAATATAATTATTGTTTACAAGTTACTCAAGTGTCAATTGTGTGTATTTGCATTATCAACTGCATATCAGTTGTATAAACTACACATCGCTTGTACAAATCCTAAGATCGTATTCAAATGAATCTATCAATAATTCAGCCTTGTGTTAACATTTTATATTTGAATGGAAGCTTTCTAGTATATGTTATAACATAGCACATAAAATTGATCATTTTATGGATGGCATGTGGTGGTGCTAAATGGCGTTGACAATATTAAATAAGAATAGGAAATTGACTGAAAGATAATAGCCATAGCCCATGAAAATCCTAAATAATGTATATTGGCACCCCACACTAAAAACATGACAACAAGAAAATTGTACTTCAAGAGTTAGAGTCAACTAAGTTATAAAAAAATTAACAAACATAGAGGCTAGTTTCATTATTTTTTTATTTTTTTTTCTTGGTAAATGACCGAAGCCTAGATTAATTATTGTTATTTATTTTAATTAATTATTTTTGTGTTAAGCGAATTCAAACCCAAGACCTCCCACATGAGAGGCTCACAAGTTACCGTTGTGTTGTAGGCTCTTGCCTAAGGTTAGTTTCATAGTTACAAAGGAGTATCAAACCATCATTCAAAGATTTCACTAACATAATAACATTTGTCTAATTATTTCCAAACCATTGATATATTAGAATTGTCCTTTCATATTAGCACATAATTTTTAAAATCTATTTTTGAGTGTAACCATTATTCTATTTATCTATTTTTAAATATGTGAATAACATAACTGTTCAAATTCTAAGAATCAATTCTCAATCTCAAATCATGAAAAATCAATACTTATATATTAAGAATTTTATATTATTTACAAGATTTTTTAAGATGAAATTGAATGTTTTTATGAATCAAAATTCAGTCTACAATCAACAAACCATCATTAAGTAGTGAAGAATAAAGTGAGCCATTAAATATTTAATCTTAAAAGAAAAAGAAAATAGAAGAAAGAGAAAATAGACCAAATAAACCAAATAAAAAACCCATGTGAAACTGAGGATAGTTCCATTATGCATCCTCCTCACTCTTATACATAATTTTTTGGTTCATTCCCCAGTTACACTTTTTATCATTAAATTTGCACTCAACTTTATTCTTCCTCTTATTAATTACAAATTGCTATAAGAAAATATTTATTCATAAAATATATATACAATTTCTACAAGAATTGAAAACATAAATCTATTTATCTCCTACCTAAAGAATGGTTGGGCTATAGGGTTGGGTCCCCAGTCTCTGCTCAGCTCGGTGGCAGGATATTTTCTCTGGGGCTAAATTGGCTTTACAACCATTAGGCCCCGTTTGGTTGCTGGCATAGGAATAGAAAATTAGAATAGAAAAATGGAATGGGAATGGAAATGAGGAATGGGAATAGAAATAGGCAATTCCAATCATGTTTGGTGCACTTGGAATTCGACTGGGAATATGTTAATCTATTGTTTGGTTGTACAAAAATAGAATAGGAATAAGGTTAAGTTTTGTATTTTTAAAAACATTTTTCCTATTTTTTTTTAAAATTTATTATTTTTTTAGTTAATTCATTTTCATTTTCATTTTTTTAAACAAATAGATATAATTTTAAAAATGTTATTAAAAAAAATTCAAAAAGTAAAAGTAAAAAGAAAAAAAAATTCAAAAAAAAAATTCTTTTAAAAATTTTGAAAAAAAAAAAAATTTTAAAATATTTTAAAATATTTTTTAATGGAAAATTGAAATGGGAATGGAAATGGCCAATTCCAATAACAAATATTTTTTGGCATAGACATATGCTCATTTTAGGGGCAAAATTGGAATATGTCTTCCTATTCCCAATTTCGATTGAGCTTACCAAACAACGAATATAAAACATATTCTAATTTCGTTTTCCTATTCCACTCATATTCCAGCAACCAAACGGGGCCTTAAAGTTTGCGTTTTCTAACAAAAACACTCCTGCTGGTCAACTTGGTGTCATTTGTACTTCATCCAGGCTCTACTGATTTGTCTGGTTTTACTGTAAATATTCATTATTGTATCTAGATGTAGCTTCATATAAATGTACAGATTCTAGTGTTCTGTTCCAGAACAATGCTCAAAGAAGGACAAACAAGAAAGAGCAAAGCACAAAGAAGGACAAGATTTAAAACAAGTAATGAAGCCATAAATAGGGATAGCATGGAGAAGAGTGATGTTTTGAATCGGTGGATAGAATAATTGTGATTATCTACTCTTAAGCATCTTTGATATCTGCTAGTACAAACAAGAGCTCTATGGGAGCAAGAGTCCCTGCCTATTGGGATAAGGAGAAGTAAATAAATTTGATAAATTAAAGAGTTGAAATACTTAAGATAAATTATTTCCAATATGATATAACATTGCCATGATTTAAAGAATCTCTTCAAAATATCTAATAATAAACTCTAAAACATCTCATTTTAAATGTTTGGGAGGTGGTCAAGATTTTGACAAAAATATTTAGAAGTAGAAGATTTTGAAAAAATATTAAAAAGCATAAATTTTTGAAGAAATATTAAAAGTGGAAATTTATAGAGAAAGAAATGTTTAATGCTTCATTTAGAAAAAAAAACAAATAGATTATTTTAAAATTATTTAAGTTAGTTTTAAATATCATTTCTTCTTAAATTTGTAAAAGACAAAATTATTTCTTAATTTTGATTAATAAATTGTAAATAAAATCAAATAATAACAATATTAAGTTACTTATAATTTCATATATTATTAAAGAAATACAATAAAAAAGCTTTTATTAAACCTTCATCTGACATAATTAAACAAACTACCTAATCAAACAGTGAGATTTTTTACTAGTTTTCTTATGAAAAAAATCTATTTTTACAATTGTTCATATGAAAACATAAATGTTTATTTATCTCTAATTCAATTACTAAATCAAGTTACACAATATAATTACCCATAAAAATATATAGAAGAAATAATAATAAAAAATTTTCCTTTGCATTTAAAGAATGTATTTCATTTTTTTTTTAAATAGCTTGAATAATTCAACAAAATATTTTACTTTGTGCTTAACTTTGGTCTTTAATCCCCCTCTTTCTTTTTGGGTTTTTTTCCCTTAATTGTTGTATTAGGTCCAGGATGATTTGTTTTTAAAAGACTATTTTTTTTATGTTGCATCATGACTTGTTTGGTGAGCATACATACCTGACTTAATGTTTTTATTTAACTTTTAATGGAAACAATTGAGTAAGATATAAATCAAATTAAGTCCTGATATTAAATAGTTGTAAATATAGAAGAGACCATAATACTACTTTACCATCTTCTCTCAATTGGTTATAGGAAACCAAAGTACTACTTATACATTTTATCATTAAAACACTAACTTAGTTTACTATTGTTTAATATAGTTAGCTATTTATTATCAATAAGTTTTGTATGTGATAGATATATTTAATAATTATGTTACATTAAGTTTCATAAAAGTCATATTCTAGTATTCTTATAAAAAAATGAAGATATAAAATATTAATATTATTCTTTTATAATTAAAATAATAAATTATAGACAATATATAAATATGTTAATAGAAAAAAATTCTAGAAAAGTAACAATAAATTTTGAATATTTTCTGAAACATATAAAAAGATGTCTCTTCATTTCACTTGTAGAGCAGAAGGCTTAAAAAATCATAATATTGGTACCATTGAGCATATGATCATCATGTTGATATCACTTGAATTCAGTGCTTCAGCCTCAAAAGATTCTGCATGCGTATTGGTGTGATCACTGACATGTAATCAATTTCAACTTGCAGTTGTGGACGTCAACAGGACAATTCGATTCATAAGTAGTTCAAGTCACGGGAAACAGAAAGAAGGCACATTTAAGAAACCCTCAAGTACTTACAATATTTATTTTTATTGATATTTAAAATTTTATATCAATTAAAGATGTCATATTTTTTATAGTTTATAGTTAAAATGATGACTTGACTATATTATAATAATACGATAAGAATATTTTAGTAATATTTTTTTAATATAATTATAAATGCATGTTAACATAGACCCAAAATTACATTTCTATTTTTTTAAATATAATTATTTTTCTTTTTAATTTGTTTAATAAGTATTATAAAATGATAGGAAGAGCCTACAGAACAACACAGAATTGTGAGCCTCATATTTAGGTGGTTTTGGATATATAGACTTAGGACATTATAAAATGTTGTTTATACAAAATATTTAAATAATTCTTATATCTCATAATGAAAATTAATAAAATGATAATCTATATATCCTATAGATACAAATTTGTATAAGGAAATATTATAAAACTAAAAAGAGGCAAAATTTTATTAAGACAAAATGAGAAACAAAAAAGAGATAAATAGTTTTTATATGAAAATTTTTCATTATAAATGATATTATTATTTTATTTTATTTTATTTTTAATTCTTTTCCTTATCATGAATAGTGGACTATTAAAATTTTAAATATACACATCATCATAAAATTCAAGCTACAAATATTTAAAAATTAAAAATAATTATTTTTAAAAAATAGAAATAGAATACTTATAATATATGATTAAATTATACATTATTTTTATTTTAAAAATTCTAATATAAAATTAATAAAATAAATAATATTAGAATATTAAATGAAATAAATAATATAGTTGATATATTAATTTTTTATTATTTTTTATTTATATAATATATTTTTATGATTTAAATCAATTTATATAATTGCAAAATATAATCAATGAATAATAAATAGAAAACTAGTCGTATAAATTAAGAGTATTAATATAAAATAATAATAAGTTACTAGTATCACAGATTAAAAAAAACAAGTTAGTACGTATCTAATTTATATATTTAAAAAAAATGAAATGATATTCATTAATGTCTAAATAATATAATATGAATGCGATTTTATCATCTAAATAATATTGATATTAATATTCACTATATTCGGATTGTTAAGTTAGATTAAAAATAATGTCAACACGGTACATGTTCAGAAGAATGCATAGGTACGATATTACGTAATAATAATATACGGCATAGCGTTTAGTTTCTCATCCAGCCTATTTTTTCATTTTATTTTTAACAGGGCTTAATAACAATAAAACCACTGGAAAAATCCCAGTGGACGAATAGGAACGCAGGGAAATTTTAATAAAATTAAGAAAAAATATGGAAAATAAAAATTGAAAAAGTAAGACACCTCAAACTATAGAAAAACTGTTAATTTTTTATATTAACATGGCTCCCAACGTAAACTAATTGTCTATAAGCGCAGCGAAAACAATAGTCTTCGCCTTTATAAAGGCAGGGACTAATAAGTTGACAGTATTTATGGGATTCGTGTTGTGTTTAGCAATCTATCATTAAAAGGGCACATTGAAGAATTGGTTTGTAAATAGAGATTTAGAAAGGAGGAAAAAATAATAAGAATAAGAAGGGAAGATAATAATAAGAATTAAGAAGAAAAAATTAGTTTTGTATTCTTTTAAATCTTTATTTTAATTTTTGTAATCATTTTTTTAAGTCATATTTTTGAAGTCTTTGTATGCAACCTAATTCTTCAATTCATTTTTCTTAATGATAAATTACTAAATGTAATAGGATATGTCAATGAAAAAACATATGTAATAGATTAGACAATGGAAAATCAATCTTTCAAATCAACTAAAAGTTCTATCTATTAAATATATCAATAAAATATTATATTAAATTTTCACAATATTAATGTCAAGAGGCATCCTAAAATAGGAAAAAAGGGTTTAGGAGCATGAATAGCTTGAATTCTCTTCTCTAATTATTTCATACTAGTAATTAATTCTAAAATGTAAAGAAGAAAGTTTGAAATTATGGAAAGCTAGATTCTCCTATTTAATTATGGTGACTTGATAATAAATTAAAATATGAGAAAATTGTTTCAAATTGTGGATATCTTGAATTCTCTTCTTATATTATGTCATTGTAATTATAGGTCATAGATGTAAAATGAAGCTTATAGATGTGTAAATAGCTAGAGTTCACTTCTCTATCTCATTTTGTAATAGATTAATAAATAGGAAGAAAAATGTTTGGAAGCATGGGTCTATAGAATAATTTTTTCTAAGTACAACATCATGATAATAGATCATTATATGTAAAAAAACATATTTAAAAGTATGAATTTATCCAATTTTCCTCTAGCACATCATAATAATACATAAGTGTGAATAAGTAGAATTCTCTCCTCTAACTATCTCATCCTATCTCATCTTCAAAAATTGATCATTAATGTCAAGAAAAGTGTTCAAAATTAGATGCTTAGAATTCTCTTATTTGACTATCTCATCTAGAAAATAGATCATATAAAGATGAGGGAAGGAAAAAGTCTATCTATCTCATTCTAATATTATATCATAAAATGTGAAAAAAATATTTCAAAATATGGACTAGAATTATCTTCTCATATTGGAAAAGTATTTGGAAGTATAGATAGCTATAACTCATTTTAAAATAGGTCATGCACATGTGAATAGTTATAATTGTCCTCTCTAGTTATCTTCATTATGATAATAGATCATAAAATATGATAAATACATTTAGAAGTAGGATAGCTACAATTTTCCTCTATCTCGTCATGGTTATAGATCACAAATGTGAAGAAAAGTGTTTAGAAGTGTGGGTAGATAGAATTGTGTTCTCTAACTATCTCATCTTGAAAATATATCATAGAATGTGAAAACCATGTTTTGAAGCATGGATAGATCAAATATTCTTCTCTTAGTATCACATCGTGATATTATATCATAAAATGCTAAGAAAATTATTTGGAAGGATAGGGGAAGAGACCTAGTAAGTAATAGAGGTTCAACAATCATGAAAGTTTTTTCATAGATTTGCCTAAATTACCACTCTTAAAAGAGACCTCAAAAAATGAAAACACATGTACTATTATCTTATCACACATTTGGTAATATACTCAATCATTTTTGAGTTTTTTTGGTTGGTGATTGATAGATTTGTACACCACTATTGGGACATTTCATAAAGACTATCGAGATATTTAACCACAAGTATTAGAGCTTTTTGAGTGAGCAGCTATTGGTGCATGGACCTAGGTTTTTAAATGACACTTCTTTGCACTCCATGATCCCTATCCATTAAAACCCAAAAGTTAAAAGTCTTAGCTTTAAGCTCGTCACTCACCTACAAAAAAATTCATTATCAAATATTGGTACCTAGAATTGTCTTCTCTATTTCATCCTAATAACTAACCATAAAATGTAAAAACATTGTTTAAAAAATGTAGATAGCTAGATTTCTCTTCTCAAACAATCCCATCCTAAAGAGTTTGAAATTTGTGATTCTCTTTTCCCTCTCATTGAGATAATAGATTATAAAATGTGATTAGAATTCATGATTAAAAGGGAAAAAGTATATCATGCGGAAGTCAGCTAACTTATTTTTGATAGGTAGGAGATAATTTCCATAGTACATCAAATTGTGATATTACTATCAACATTTAACTATGTATTTTTTGAGTCAAACTCATTGACTCATATTTCATGAGTAGTGATTAAACATGAATTCATCTCTCATGATAATAAATGGAAATCCTAACACTAATTGGATCTAGGTGATGCTCATAGAGGTGAAGCACTGTGACTTCCCTAGAGGTCTTCCACAGTGAGTCAAATGACCTCACAAATGTTAGGAAACCTACTTGTGGAAAATGCCTTCCAAATGCTAATTTATAGGGGAAATATAAAAGATTCTAAATCTACTTTATAATATTGAGATGCATAGGAAAGATGAGAACAAATGTGAAAAATAATATTAATACAAGATAAACATAGGAGACTATATTTAATGTGGGAAACCCTTTTGGGAAAAACCCACTACCCAAAAACCCTTGAGAAACTTTGTATTATAGTAAACAATTCACATACAAAAAACTCTTGTTTCTAGACAGGCTCATAGGCTTAGATTGCCTTTATAATATACTTGAATTTCACAATCCCATTCAACCCAAAAAATCCCATAGATTTTTATACACTTTGTAATTCATTATGGAATCTGATGCATTAACTATCACAAAACAAAAATAGTTACTGATAGCCTTGATAGTCCCAATGATCACTCATCCATCTGATGGTGACTCCTCTAGTTGGTAGTCCCTTTAGCATCAGATTACTCCCTTCAGCATGGGATCTCTCTCTTTGTCCTTTGAAACTCCCTTTGGCATTAGGGCCTCAGATACTCCCTTCAGCCCTTAATCACTCGCACCAACTTTGCCATATTGCTTCACCATACCAAGATGACTCTACACACCACCTTTAGCATAGATGCAAATCCATTTATTAATCTCATAAATATATTTCATCATATGCAGACATGTCTAACACTGCACGATGGACTTTGTGATTCATACGATGTCACCTTCACTCAATACACCGACCATAATCCATATGATGCAGGTAGGTATGATAGATTTTCTATAAGTTGATTTTATCTCCATCATACAGTGGGATCTCCACCTCCATCGTACTTCATTACTCAATAATATCCCACTTGACGAAGTACGAAGTTAAGATCAAGATTAGAATACTCATCAAGATATCCAAGTCTCCAACCAAGACTCAACTAAGAAAACTATCATTAGTTCATATCAAATGAATGCCTCTCAGATTTCCTACACTGACCATTCCAATAGACACATCTCTAATCATAACAGATAACACCATCATCTCCATCTCTAAGTTTCTATGAGCACTTGCAACTAATCAATCCATGCTGACTCTGAATGCAACATTACAATATCACAAAATATCCAACTAAAGATCAATGTACTCAAAACAAAGAAATGAAACCAAGATCAATATGTCCAATTTTTAACCATAGTCTTAGGAACATAAACATGATAAGTATTGGAAATATAAGATAGGCTAGGTTTCTGGGAGGGGAGGGGTGAATCAGGAAACAATAAAATTTAATCTTAATTCACCAATTAATCCTTCGTATGTATTTTGATCTAGTTGCATGCATGAAAAAATGAAAGCATTAAAACATGCATAACACTTTGACACAAAATATGGTGACCCAAAAAATCTCCAAATAGAAAGTAAGACTTAGGTGGGGATGATATCCACAAGTTTTAGTATTGCAGTATAAAGTTGGCCGATTAAGACTTACAATGATCACTTCTAATGATCTTCCCTGTTAGGAGCAATGAGGACTGCTAGGTTCACCTTGTAAAAGGATTTACAAAACATACAATGAAGTATGCACTCAGTAAAGAGATTTACAAAAGATTGTTAAGTCCACCTTGTGAAAGGATTTAACTGTTCCACCTGTTAGGATGAACCAATGGCTAATCTATGATCTACAACTCTAATTTGCTGGTTGAGATTCCTTTGGAGTGTAATGATCACCTTGCTATGATAGTTAAATCTCTGTTGCTCCTTATACTACTTGTAGCATTCTTACTTCATACTTCTGCTCTTAGTGTGTCTCATATATATTCATATATTCTACATTTTGATGTGATACAATACATTATGTATATATACTAATCCAAATTACAATTCATCAAAGTCAGTTATAATACAAGTTTCAGCAAAATACACAAAGTTAGCCCAATTGCTAGTACTTAGGTTCTAAAGACAAACTTGGTGAGGTTTTGATACTTGGCAACCATTATAAACACTTGGCATTGTCATGTTCTTGGTAGACATACAACCTCAGTTCATACTTATCACTTTCAAGTAGTCTAAACTCGGTCAACACTAGTGACTTGGTGAACACTATGAAACTTAGCATATAAACTGAATCACTTGGTTGACACCTCATAGCTTAGTCAACAGTATCACTGCGAGATTGGTATAAACTGAATCACTTGGTTGACACATCCTGGCTCAGTCAACACTAGATTCACATTACTGATGTTGCGAACTTGGTAAACACTGGAGAACTCAATTTTCACTATGCAATTTGGTAAGCACTATGAAGCTTGGTTTATACTGATAATCATCAACTCGATAGATACTACTTGGTGTGAATTGAATACTAATTCTGGAGCTTGGTAGAAACTGTAGAACTCAGTATAACCTAAATTACTTGGTTAATACTATAAATTGCAAGATAATCTCGGTAGCTGGTAACCATTTGATTAAGTGTGTGTTGCTAATAAAAAAACTTGACCATAATGTCAACAACAACATGATCTAAACAATTTCAACTAGAGAGATTGCATGCTTCATTTAAACATATCATAACATGTTAAATAAAAAACATAAACCACACCTTTATCAAAGACTCCATTGAGCCCTCAAGATGTCTCTTCATTCACATGAAGATTAACATCTCCAAATAGTAATTCAACAAATGTGAAAAGATTCTTCTGCAACATCAAAATCTTGTGCCTTCAACATAACAATACAATGAAGATCAGTTACTTTGTCATTGCCAACAACTCCCACTAAATTGTGGTGTTGAGTTACACATGTCATATATGTCACTGGCAATAACTCCCACTATATGGTGGTGCTAAGTCACACATGGCATTGTGAGAAACATCTTGCCCATGAAGATTGAGTTACTCTAACCAATCATCATCAAATGATCAATTAGCCAAAGCAGCACTACTTGCATCTTCAACATCATTCTAAGAAGACTCGGAATCAGAAAAACTTTCCATTTTCTTCTTCTTATCTATGTAATCTTTTTGGATATGACCAGTCTGCTTGCAGTTCTAACACTTTTCTTTGGATTTCTTCCCAGAACATTCAGGCTTCATCTCCTTCTTTCTTTTGTCCTTCACTCTGCCTTGAATGATGAGAGCCTCCTTAGCCACCTCAAGAAGATTTCCTTTACATCTCCTCTAACTGAAGTGCAGCAACCACTTCATCCATTTTTTGTTGGGTGGTAGTACTTCCACTAGCCATCACAAGATGATCCCATGAATTAGGCAATAGGCATAGCAATAGAATGCAACACTCATCTTCACTAATAGATGTTAGTTGTACAACCACCATATTGAACGCATTTAAATGATTTTCCATAGTCGTTCCTCTATCCATCTTCAAAGAATACAACTTCTTTCTCAGGAAGATCTTATTTACCAATGATTTTTCCTAACAAATATCTCCCAACTTCTTCTGCCAAGAATGTGTAGTTTTATCGTCATGAACGTTCAACAAAATAGAATTCACAAGACATAGCCTTATCAATCCTCTAGCCTTTCAATCTACAAGATACTAATCTTCTTGCTTCATGCCTGAAGGCTTATTACTAGACACTCTAACCCATAGATCACGATCAACCAATATATCTTGAATTTTAAGTTTCCATAACTCAAAGTTTGTGACATTGAACTTTTCAATCTCTACTCTCCCTATACTTGCCATCTCAATTACCAGATATACACTTTTCAAAATCCTATTGGAATCAAATTGACACAGAAAACAAACCCTACTCGACAAAGATAACCTAGGCTTTGATACCACTTGTTAGGAAAGCTACTTGTGAAAAACGCCTTCCAAATGCCAATTTACAGGCGAAATATAAAAGATTGTAAATCTACTTTAGAACATTGAGATGCATAGGGAAAACAAGAACATTGAAAAACAATATTGACACAAGATAAACATAGAAGACCATATTTAACGTGGGAAACCCTTTTGAGAAAAATCCACCACCCAAAAACCCTTGAGAAAATTTGTATTATAGTAAAAAATTACATATAACAAACTCTAGTTTGTGGACACACTCATAGGCTCATATTGCCTATACAATCAATCTGACTTTCATAGCTCCATTCAGCTCAATGAATCCCGCTAACATTTATATACTTTGCAATTCGTTATGGAATCTGGTGCATTAATTGTCACAGAACAAAAATAGTTACTAATAGCCTTGACAGTCCCAATAGTCACTCATCATTCCCTTCGGCCTCTAAAACTCCCTTCAGCATGGGATCACTCCCTTCAGCCTCTAAAACATCCTTTGGCATCAAGGCCTTAGACACTCCCTTCAGCCCTCGGTTGCTCATACTAGATTTGTCATAATGCTTCATCGTAGTGAGATGACTTTGCATACTACCTTTAGTGTACATGCAACACCACCAATTAATCTTATAAATATATTTCACCATATGCAGATATGTCTCACACGGCACGATGGACTTTGTGATTTGTACAATGTCACATTCAATTAGTACACCGATGTAGGTACGTACGACATATTTTCTATAAAGTGAGTTCACCTCCACCATACGGTCAGACTTCTCTTCCAGTGTACGGTGGGACCTCCACTTCCACCGTACTTCATCACTCAACACGGGAAAGTCTCGATGCTTAAATTTGACTCAAAAATTACAAACTTAAATCCTGATAGCAATATCATAACTTATTTTTGTAAAGTAGCCATCAAACATAATTAAGACAGGCATTCCTAAACCTAAGCATTCTCCGTTTTGCTGAGGAATGGCAACGATGGATGCATGCGCAGCTCAAACATCTATGCCTCAGAAAGCGATGAATGAGCGTCGAAAGCGATGGAAAGAGAAGAGCACTACATTTTACTCGTGTCAATTTTCTTACTACTTTTTTCAGACTGCAGTGTCAGAGCTTCTATCCGCTGTTAAATTATAAGTCTACGTCACACCTTAGTAACTCCAAATAATATAACTCCCCTGCCCTAAAATATCACTCAGTATTCCTTTGTGTCTGTAATTAATGCGACACCCTTCTCTTCAGCCCGAAGAACATTTCGCTGCCTATGCATCATTACCATCAGCAGAGCCATAACAAGATAAAGGCAACCTTCTCTCTTTCTACAGATTCGATTTCCTTTGTGCAGAAACTTCCTCCATGGAAGCTGCTTTCCCTTACCTGTCGCCCAAGGACGACTACTCTCTGTTCAGTATCTTCTCCAAGCAGAGCTCAGCGGAGCAAAACAATTCGCCATTTCTTGTGTATAAAAGTCCAGTTATGCCCACTCTTGATCTCCCTAACATAAATTCACAAGCAAAACCCGGCATCCCCACAAGCAATGCATTTGTGTTTCAGCATCTTTATGATGGTACCCATTTCCCCGTTAGTCTTTCAAGGTGGAGGGATGTCAGGCTTCCAAATCAATACCTGCAAGCCTCATCTTGTCATCTCAATCATATGGCGCCACTTGTTTCAGATCAGGCTACTGCAGAGCAGAGCAGGAAACGAAAAGACTTGGAGAAAATCAAGGTAATATACTCAAATGTCAAACGTCAAGATTTTATTCTATTTCAAAGTTATAATATGGTAGAATTCGAATTCATTGACCTGTGTTTCAAGTTTCCCGTTTGAAAATTTTCATGTGAATTCAGTTCATATTAAGGCTTCCAATCTACAATATCAGCAAGACCATAGATTTAGTATGTAAGATGATTTCAGACAATACATTTTCACTCACTTTTGTTGGTAATGGATAGTGAAATGTTGTAAGCTGCGCGTATAACAAGTGTTGGTTTGAGTGAAATTGTAGGAGGCAGATATGAGTGGTAAACGAAGCAAGGTGGGTGATAAAAGCAGCAGCAAAAAGAGTGGGAAAGTTACAAGTTCAGAGGCTCCTAAGGATTTCATTCATGTGAGGGCCAGAAGGGGGCAGGCTACAGATAGCCACAGCCTGGCAGAAAGGGTATGTAATCCTTTCATGGATGGAGTTTCTCTGAATTGAATTATAGTACATCTAAGTATAATGGGAATTTATAGGGTTTTCACTGGACTTCTTTTGTCTTTAGCATGATGGATTGTAGGGTGTGCATATTGTTTTGATGGTCTCTTGTAGAATATGATTAAAATTTGATATAAATGGGATATGCAGCAGTATAAAACAGAATTTTGAATTTGATGGTGTAAATCTTTTATCATGGACATTTCCAATCTTATTTTAGGGTTTATTATCAGAATGAATAAGATAACAAGTGCAGAGAAAAGGTAAAGAGGAGAAAATGTCCATCCATCATGAGGGTGAGGTAGCAAGGAAAGAGTGAAATCTGTCTGTCGAAAGATGAGATAGCAAGAGAAGAGAGAAATGGATCCATCAGCAGAACGAGATAGCAATGGAAGAGGGAAGATCAGAATGTTTGACATAATAAGGCACGAGATTAATCAATCAATCCATCATTGTGATGAGATAGCAAGAGAAAAAGAAACCATGAAATTTGATTTGATGCTTCAAATAGAAAGAAAAGAAAGAATCAATCAATCATGAAGATAACTGATAAGATAGCTATAAAAGAGAGAAATCATGACGTCCAATGTTACAATGTTTGAAATAGTAAAAGAAGACAGAAATTTAAACCCAAATTATCAATTATTTCAGAGTCAAATTGGAATTCTGTAGTAAAATGGTAATATAGTGGAAATTTCATGCTTTTTGTCTCAAGCTTATATCACTAGGCAACTGCATTTTAAACTAATATCTGTAATGTATCTAGATGCCTTGAGAAATGTGTTTGTCCACAATCTGAGATTGCTTATCTTCTGATATCCCCTCAAAACATCTTATAAAGTGTTATGAATTAACTGGATGATATTTCCTTGAAAAATAAGCTTATCTGCCTGATCTCTCCTTCAAAACATGTAATACTGATTTAAACTTAACTGGGTGATATTACCTTCAGAATATGCTGTTTAGACTTATCTTGGTGAAATTTCCTTGAAATGACGCCAAACTGGTTTAAACATAACAGGGTGCTGTTTCCTTTAATATATTATACCGGTTTAAACGTAACTGGGTCACTTATTCCTTCAAAGCATTGTTTTACTGGTTTAAACTCAAAGTGGGTTCAGTAGGGTGCAGTCTACATAACCTTCAAACGAGCAATATGTGTGCATTA
This sequence comes from Cupressus sempervirens, assembly GCA_028749045.1. Classification (NCBI taxonomy): domain Eukaryota; kingdom Viridiplantae; phylum Streptophyta; class Pinopsida; order Cupressales; family Cupressaceae; genus Cupressus; species Cupressus sempervirens. The sequence goes on from CM053784.1 coordinate 424,285,096, forward strand.
GTGAAGAGAAGATTCAGTAGTGATACAGTTTAACAGCTGTTGTGTTTTCAGGTGAGAAGAGAGAAAATCAACGAGCGCATGAGAATCTTAAGGGAGCTTGTACCTGGGTGTACCAAGGTATAAGCATTGTTTATCCTGTCATTCTCTAGATTTCCTTACATCTGTACTATCTAACCAAATGTATTTTCTTATTGGTTTTTGTATGTAATTATTTAAGAGCACAGGAAAGGCACTGATGCTTGAAGAAATCATCAACTATGTGAAGTCACTACAAAGTCAAGTGGAGGTAGTTATATTTCAATTATCACCATGGCCACATTGTGATTTGATCGTTGAAGGTAGTATAAAAAAATTTCTTTGTTGTGATTGGCAGTTGTTGTCAATGAAGGTGGCATCTGTGACCGCTTTTTATGACATAAGTGTTGAAACATGCAAGGAATTGTCTAGCGATATAAAGGTAGATTAACACTTGCAAATATTCAAATTTGCAATCCTTGGGTTTTGGTTGTATGAAAATCCTGATACAGGTTTGTTGTTTATTGTTTCTGATATCCAGGAGACAAAAGGAATTCCAGAATCAATTTCACATAGCAGCGAAAACTCAGTTGAAGCACAACAAGCCTCACATGTTTTCGGACTTTCCACATCTTATGAGAACATGCAAGAAAAGCCATGGAGCTCACTTGGAGAAGAAATCAAATTAGAAGCTATGGTGAGGTTTATAAGACCTGTCTCTCTTGGTGTGCTTGTCTATTCATTAAAAGTACGTTTCAAGGCATGGGCTAAAATTGATCTATTTAGCAATTTTATATTTGAATGCTAACTGAGATCTCTGCCATGCTTAATAGGGAGCAAATGAATGGGAAAATGAAATGCAATATTTACTGCATTGAGGCGTCCATCTCTAGTGCTTATATTCATTCAAATAAGAAGAAAAGACAATACATATCAGTATATCCATTCAATATGGTTCACTTATGTTTACGTAAGGTCATGTTCTGAGTAGCAGTAGGTTTTCTTCATATTTCATAATGGAGCTTTAGTTTATTCAGAATTGCTATGTAAATGTTTACAAAATATATATGCCTATGTTAAATGGAGCATATCTTTAATGTCAATAACACTGGTAAGAAATATTGAAGATGTTACTATAATTTAGTATTGACTACTCTTGCCAGGTCTTTTAAATTGATTTTGTTTATCATCCTGCAAAATGATTATGTTTATATTTTTATTGTTAAATAATGAGATATTAACATGTTTAGAGTACTTTGTGCCAGTTATAAATAATATCTAGTTCTCTATTAAAATTTTGGAATTTTGAATTTTGACTATTTTGACAGTTCTTTAATTGAAATTTATAAATTGATTATCAAATAAGCTGGAATTTAAGACTATCTCAAATATTTTTTGGTTTTCAATTTACATATTAATATGCTTGGATCTATTTTGTATTTGTAAAAATGACTTTGATAAGTTATGTAGCATAGATTTGACCTTCTTGTTCAAATTAAAAAATTTCTTACTACTAGCACTTGCACGAGAAGGTAGCATATTCTATACAATTTCTTTTGTAGTGATGATTGCATGGATGTTGTTTTGTTTTGTCTGCATCAAAATCAACAATTTGTAACAAATAAGCATTATAAATCTGTAAAAAATAGCAACTTACTTTTGGATTGTTCGGTACCATGAATTTTCATATAAGCATGTCCTTGCTTAAAGTTTTCCAATAAACTAGTTGTATGTGGGGCTTATTATATTGGTATTTGTTGTACATTTTTAGGCTACATTTTTAGTTTTAAGATTTTCACTTTTAAAATATTAAAATTTGTATAGTTTCTATTAGGTTCAAGTTATAATATTATTTTTTAAATGTCGAATTCAAAATAAATTAGCTATAGTTTGACTTGTTTTCTATTCCTTTTTCCTTTTTAATCATTTTAAGACTTGTATTATTGAAAAACAATGGTCAGATTCTACAAGCCTGCAAATACATATGAGTTATGTAAAAATAAAACTTGTATAGTTGTTATTAGGTTTCGAGTTGTAATATTATTTTTAAAATGTCTAATTCAAAACAAATTAGCTACAGTTTGACTTGTTTTCTATTCCTTTTTCCTTTTTAATCATTTTAAGACTTGTATTATTGACAAACCATGGCCGGATTCCACACAATGTTGCAAGCCCTATAAGTGCATATGAGCTATGCAAATTTTTTTTTTGTAAAGCTTCTATTAGGTTTCAAATTGTAATATTATTTTTTAAATGTTGAATTCAAAACAAATTATCTATAGTTTGACTTGTTTTCTATTCCTTTTTCCTTTTTAATCATCTTAAGACTTGTATTATTGACAAATGATGGTCAGATTCCACATAATATTGCAAACCTATAAGTGCATATGAGCCATGGAAAAATAAAAGGTGCATTCTCCACATATTGAAATTGAATCCACATTAGCCAATGATGAATATATATAATTCTAGTTAAAATATTGGTAGCATCCAAACTTTTTTGGAAACTGTCAATTTGGCAGCATCCATCATGAGACACTATTTCAATGTATGACAATTTTCTGGCCATTGTGTGCCACAATAAGTAAGCCTATCAGCTTAACAAGTTAATCACCTTCTAATCAAGTATTGTTTATCATTTCCCACAACAATACTTTAACCTTTTTTTTTTTTACTGAAGCATATTTTGACATCAAACTAGGCCATTTCATAATTGAATCAACCCATCATTAGAGCAATCCTAAATTATATACTCACCTTTTTTTTCTTGACATAAGCATATATTGAAATCAAACCTAGGTCATTTCACAATTAATCTATTCACAATCAACCCATAATTAGAAAATTCCCAAATTATAGTTCTAATAAAATTGTGGTTCATTCATTTTTCTTCTTTTTCACACAGTTGGTATTATAACAAAGCGAGATAAAACCCTAGTCCTTGCGCTAGGTATCTTAGAGAACTATTAGTACATTAGGATCATTTGGATTTGGCTTAATTATGCAATATTAACCCAACAATAGTTTAATTATGAGATTTTAGTAGTCCATACTATATTATTTTACCACTAATGCATCTAAGATCAAGTGAATTTAAGCTCTAGTTAAAATTTATGTTTACAATAGTCAATAAATATCCATTTACCCTCAATAAATATAAATTATGTTGATTCCTTTAAATTTTCAATGTATACAATTTGTCTTGTAATATGTGGCATCTTTAAATAGGTATAATTAACTTATAATTATTATTCTATTCAATATCCTTAATTTAGAAAATGTAATTCATGTCATTTTAACCTTCTCTCTATTGTATGTTTGGGTCTAATACTTTTATATTATTGTTATTTTTTAATGTTTTGAATCCATCCTTATTTATTCTTTATTATTTATCTTGATGAGGGTTTGGATTGATTAATTTTTCTACCTCATAAAACCTTACCCTACCAAAAATGACACGTGTATATAGATATGAATATGCATTGATTACATATGTATTTTTTCCATTCTCAAAAATATCACTTTCAATGACACTTCTTTAAAATGGTACATTGTCTATAAAGAAAATGAATTTGATGTTATATTTTTATTATATTATTTTTATACATGCACATGAATTGATTTATGTTATGGAGTATCTAGCAAGAATAATCCTTATTTAAATTAATTAGATTTTATTTTATAGATGTTATTTACATAATCCTTTCTTAAACCAATGTTTCATGAGAATCCTAGTAGTGTAGATAAAGATGCTCTATCTTTACATATATGATTTCTATAGATTCTTTTTATATGCTTTTGAACTCATGTTTCTCTGATGATAAGTGAGGAGCATAGTAGATCATCTTTTTATACTTTCATATAAGATTGCATGTTTGAAGCTTGTCAATAACTTTTACCAACCTAAAACTTATTTCAAAAAATATATATATAATAAATCAAAATCCTATAAAATTTTCATCATTTCAAATATTTATTTTACATGTTTATGTTCAAAGTGAAACTTGAAAAAATCTACCAATTTGATTTTCTATGCCTTGGGTCAAGTTTTAGAAACTTTGAAAAGTGTGGAACATTAGGGAACTGATCCTTCTCAACAAGTCTCAAAGTTAGTGAAGTTATGAATTATCCTATTTAAAACTATCATATGTTTAGCCAATATAAATATATTGACTTGACAAAGTATATGATATAAGTATAAGGTGAAGTTGTGGGATTGAAAATATGAGTGTGTGAAGAAAAGAGATTGCTTAGAGGAAGCAGATTGGATGGATAAGTAGAATATCCTTGTTGGGCTACAAAGATTTATCTGATCAAGAAGGATCAAGTATTCAAGCCAAAATTGAGATCTAAATCAACAAAGACAATTGCATCAGAAATTAGGTCAAGTCATTGTTACTCTCCAACTATTGTAGCAGTGAATCAAATCTCTTAATAGAGTTAGCCTAACAAGTATTTGTAAATCCTCTAACAAGGTGGCATTTCTAGATTGAAGTGGCTAAAGACCTCTAACAAGGCCATTCCTAATAGGGTGCCACCTAATAGTGTGTTTTGTAACATATAATAAGGTTGTTCCTAACAGGGCTCACTTCAAAAGAGTGAAAAACAGTAACTAGTTGCAATTGGTGGTTTTTCCAAAATTGGGTTTCCACATTAAATTTTGGTGTCACTTATGTTCATGCTATTTATTTTATGTTTATGCAACCAAGTTAATTAAGGTTAATCACACTTAACATCTTAAGATCCGAATGTTCAATATTTACCGACTTATAGTTGATATTATAGTGCTTTCCGAGTGATAGTAATTGCTAGTGTTCACCAAGTGCCTTTGTGTTAACTAAGTTACATCTAAATTCAATTTTAGTAGAGTTTGTGTTTTGATTTGTATTTACATCTAATGGATATAGGATTTATTTTTGTGGTAGCTGATTCACCCCTCCCCTCTTAGTTGCTCCTTTTATATTGCCAACAATTCTTACCCTAGAGGTGGTTTTCATGGTAATTGCTTTAAAAGTGATAAAGAAGGGCATAGATCCTTCAAGTGTGAATACTTTGGTGAGAGTAAAAATAGTAACATAAATATTGTGATTCAAGGGGATCTTGAGGGTTCACCAACTGGAACTAAGATTGGAGAAGACTTGATGGTAAGGATAATAGTTTGTATTGAAAGAATTGATGAAGAACCTATCCTGAGGAGAAGTATTTTCAAGACTAGATATAAAATGGTAGGAAAATGTTGCAAGTTTATCCTTGATAGTGGTAGTTCAACAAATTTGGAATCAAACGAGCTAGTTACAAAGGTGTAGTTGCAGAGGCTGAGACACCATAAACTCTATCAAGTTTCATGGATCAAGGATGAGTATAAATTGTTGGTAATTAAGAAATGTGTTGTGAAATTCAAGATTGGAAACTACTTTGATGAAGTTATGTGTGATATTATGCCTTAGGATTATTTCCATATTCTATTGGGTAGACCTTGGCAGTATGATAGATATGTTGTGCATGCAAGTAGATTGAATAAATATACTCTTTGGGTGAATGGAGTGAAGAAAACATTATTTCCTTTGATTGAAGTTCCAATTGAGGTAAGTTGAATTAATGCTAAATTTTGTATGGTCAATGAGAAATAATTTGAGAAGGAGATAAAGAAGAACTAAGTTTTTTATGTTGTAATTCCTAGAGTGACAAGAGACAATAGAGGCTAAGTAACAATAGAAGATGATAGTGTTAGACAAGTGCCAACAAAAATTGAAAACTTGTTGAATGAGTACAAGGAGATTGTTGTAGAAGATATCCCATATGATTTACCACCAATAAGAAGTATAAGTCATTGTATGGATTTGATGGCTAGGGCTAGTTTTTTGAATAAAACACCATATTGATTGAAACCTACAAAGAATGAAGAACTTAATAGATAAGTAAAAGATTTTTTATAGAAAGGTTTGATTAGAGAAAGCTCGATTCCATGTGTTGTACCTATTATATTGCCACCTAAGAAGAATGAAAAATAGAAAATGTGGATTTATTATAGAGCTCTTAAAAAGATAACAGTAAAATATGATTTTTCTAGAGCGAGGATGGATGACATAATGGATTGTTTGAGTGGAGTGAAATATTTTACAAAGATTGATTTGAAGAGTGGTTATCATTAGATCAAAATCAAAGAAGGTGATGAGTTGAAGACTACTTTCAAGACAAAAGATGGCTTGTATGAATAATTGGTAATGCCTTTTGGTTTGACTAATGCACCAAGTGCTTTCATGAGGTTAATGAATGAAGTCCTAAAAATATTTTTTGGAAAGTTTGTGATTGTTTACTTGGATGATATTTAGATATTCAATTGAATATGAGAGAACATCTTGAGAATATTAGACATGTACTATAGATATTAAAGGAGGAGAAATTACTGATTAAATTGAAGAAATATTCATTCATACAAGAGGAGATTATGTATTTGTGATTTGTTATTTCAGTTGATGATTTGAGAATGAAACTTGAGAAGGTTAAAGTAATTTTGGAGTGGCCTACACCTAAGAATGTGGGTGAGGTAAGATCATTCATGGTTTGACTAGTTTGTACAAAAAGTATATAAGGAATTTTAATTTTATTTGTAATGCTATGACTGAGACTTTAAGAGGAGATAAAAAGTATTTTAAGTGAACACATGGAGCTGATAAGGGTTTTGAGAATTTGAAACAAAGGGTTGTTGAGTTACCTATATTGGATTTTCCTAATTTCAATAAGCTATTTCAAGTTGAATTTGATGCAAGTGGTAGTAAGATAGGAGCCGTGTTGAGTCAAGAAGGTAAACTTTTTGGATTTTTTAGTAAGATGTTGAATGATGCTAAAAAGAAGTATTCTATGTATGATCAAGAGATCTATGCTTTTGTTCAAGCCTTGAAGAAGTGGAAACATTACTTTATTCCTAAGGAGTTTGTGTTGCATACTAATCATAAAGCTTTACAATAATTTTGAAGTCAACATAAGTTGAATAAGAGACATATAAAGTGGGTGGAGTACTTGCAAAGTTTTACATTTGTGATAAAGCATAAAAGTGGAGTCACTAATCAAGTTGCAGATGCATTGAGTAGTATAAATTATTTGTTGACCAAGATAAAAGTTGAAGTTCTTTGTTTTGATGAGATGAAGGAGTTGTAAAACACTTACCCTAATTTTTCTGAGGCATGGAGAGAGTACAAAGCATTGAGCCTATCAGATCAACTAAGTAAGTGTGAAGATTATTTTATTCAAGAAGGTATGTTGTTCAAAGGAATTCAATTGAACAAAAAGTTCTATGAGAATTAATTTAATTAAGGAAAAGAATTGTAGTGGATTGAATGGACAATTTGGTACTGATAAGATTTTGATTTTTCTTAAGGATAAGTATTATTGGCCACAAATGTATCAAGATGCTCATAATTTTTTAAGGAGTTGTGGATTTTGTCAAATTGTAAAAGGAGAAATTTAGAATATTGGGTTCTATACGCTTATTTCTATTCCTGAGAAGCCTTGGAGTGACATTAGTATGGATTTTGTTCTTGGATTACCTAAGACAAAAAGTGGGTATCATTCCATATTGGTTGTTCTTGATAGATTTTCTAAAATGACACATTTCATACCATGTAAGAAGACATTTGATACAATGCATGTTGAGCTTCTCTTCAAAGAGGTTGTTAGATTGCATGGAGTACCATGAAGTATTATCTCTGATAGAGACATCAAGTTTGTTGGTTATTTCTGGAGGACTTTGTGGAAGAAGATGGATAATAAGTTCAATATTAGTTCTAAATTCCATCAACAGAAAAAGGCTGTGAATAGAAGCTTGTGCAATTTTTTGAGATGTTTAGTTGGAGATAATACAAGTAATTTGGATGTGGTATTGGCAGAAGCTAATTTTGCATACAATAATTTTGTGAATATGAGTACTGGGAAAACACCTTTTGATATTGTTACTAGAATGCATCCTAGAGGTATATCATATTTTAGGAATATTGCAGGTAAAGAGAAGAGAAGTGTTGAAGGAGAAGTGTTTTGTGATTTTATGAAATTTATGGATGACAAAGTGATATTGAGTTTGGAATAAAGTAATCAGAAGTATAAGGAGAATGTAGACAAGTCTAGGAGACATCATGTTTTAGAAGTTGGAGATGAAGTGATGGTTCATTTAGAAAGGTAGATTTCCTATTGAAACATGTATAGTAAGTTGAATATGAAGAATTTTGGTTCTTGTCTAGAATCTTAAAGAAGTTTGACAGTGATAATGCTTATGAAGTTGAGTTTCCTGATGACATAGATATATATCTTCTATATCCAATGTTTCTGATTTGTATAAGTTTCATGAGTCAGATGATGAAGTTGTTGTACCACATGATTATCCTAAGAAGCATATTGAAGAGTTTGAATAGAAATTAGATTTGATAATTGGTAAAAGGACAAGATAAAAAGATTATTATGAACAAACTAGTGGAAGATGCTAAATGGATTTCTCAATCTGAGTTGGATTCAGCTAGGGTTATAACACCTCAATGATTTAGGAGAATCATTTCTTTCAACCTTGGTTGTTTGATGTAGGAGTATCTTGGGTTTCCTTTCTATCCTACTCATCTTTGTGCATTATGTCAACTATTGTTGAGTTGAAGAGTTGGTTGAGTGTAGTATCCCTTGCCCAAACTAACTTAATTTAGCTCAAGGAATATTTTCAAACACTTGTATGATGCCTTTCAATGTTAAGAAATTTAGAATGTTCGCAAATGATATTACAATGCCTCTTATAATGAACTAATATGCAAGTATGGAAACTAGATATGGAATGCATACCTATAGCCAACAGACATTTTAACAAACAATTTACATACAACTATTATGTTGATCATATATACTATTAGATGGACATTTTATCAAACAAATGGTATGCAACATGTGTCTCCTTTGTTGGATTCATTCTCATGTACAATGTTGCTATGAGTTTGCCAAGAGAAATGGGCTTACAATAATGACTATAGTAATGCCAAAATTTGATTCTAAATTATCACAAGAAAATCATATGCCTAAAAATTAAAATGCTAACTACTAATAGTTGCAAGAGGAACTTGATAATAGTGATGCCCGAGAATGGAGACAAATAAAAAATAAATAGTGTAGTGTGACATCGTGCATGCATACTATAGCAGTCAAAATGTATTCTCCAATTTAAGCACAAATAGAACTCTAAAATGAAGCTCTCCTGAAAGCCAAATTCAATGGATATTTCACCACCTCAAATGGTTGTAACACTAAAGAGTTGATGTTCTCCAATGACTGATTGAAATTAGAAACCTTAGTTTCTTCTCCCAAACTTATATCAAATGCAACTCACAATAATCAGATGATTAACAATGAAGCTCTCATCTTTATTTATTCTTTTCCTTCACCCTTCTAGAAGGAAACAAAATATTATTTAATTGCATTCTCTATAAGCTTCACCCTTTCTGATACAATAATTAGTTGTATTTCTAGAAAATGCACTCTCTAGAAGCTTCTCCCTTGCAATACAATAATTAATTGTGCTTCTAGAAAATTAAATCAATTAAATATAAAGTCACCTTTTAATTTTAATTTATTTAATGACTTTATAAGAAATTGATTTAAACAATTTCTCCTTATTTCTACGCTTAGCCTTCAGAAATGTAAAGGCTAAGGGCAAAAGCACAAACCTGTGTCACCTTTTATAAAGAAAAGTGATATCAGAATGTGACAGTTCAACATTAATGACAAAAAAAATGGTATTTACGTTTAAAATATGAAGACAATGTAAACTGATGAAATGTGTAGAATTGTATGAATTTTATGCCTATAATTTTTATTATTTTTTTGACTAAGAATTTATTTATTTTATTTTATTTTGAAGTCCCTTTTCTAACTGTAAAAAATATAGGATGTAGTTCCCGTCAAACAAGTATGTGCAAATCATCTTTTTTTGTTATGATTTGAAAATATTTTATAGATGACATGTATAGCTAGTGCACAAAAAAAATAAAATTATTTTTGATATATATTTTCTTTGTTATAAGTACTCAAGTTCGACCTTGTCAGAATCCAACAATTTTTTCCTCCCGTCAAAACTTCCCTATCAAATCTATACCTTCTTGAAAAAAAATTACATATTCATGAAGAGGATTCTCTCCTCTAGTGATAAATATATTTTTTTAGTTTTTTTGATATGATTTACTATTTTTTTTCATTTTTTGAGAGAGCATCTTCTGAAATGTTGAAATATCGACTTATAATATTTTTAAATTATAACATATTATAACTAATCAAAACACTCAAAAATTTATATAATGATGATATTGAATCTGAAATCTATAAAAGGGTATTTTTAGTTTTTTTTTAAAATTGAGTTTTGATAGAGAAATGAGATTTGACCAAAACAGGTTTTTGTATTACAAACGGTGACATAGATCTATGCTTTTACCCCTAAGAACTCCATTGAGATGCTAAAAAGATGGGGACATTACAGTCTACCCTCCCTGAATGTTCTTGTCCTCAAGAAACTTCAAGTCTAGATGCTGCAAAATCTCCTCATTCTCCCATGTCACATCCTCTACTGGCACGTCCTTCCATTTCACCAAATACTCCCTTATAGTATGCCACCTCAAGTTCCTTTCCCTGAATTCAATGATAGCCTCTAGCACCAATACCATTTTTTCCTCATCATCCAAGGGTAAAAGTACTGTAGAAGGAACAATATGATGTCCTAGCACCTTCTTGAGGTGTGAAACATGAAAAACATTGTGCACCTTGCTCTCCATCAGAAAATCTAACTCATAAGCCACCTCTCCCACTTTCCTAATGGACCATAGTATCATGGCTTAAGTTTCTCGGCATCAGTCTTTTTGAGAGTGGATTAATGCTAAGGCTGCAACATAAGATACACCCTATCTCCAACCTCAAAAGTCCTCTCAGTCCTCTTCTAGTCTACATACTACTTCTATTGATTATGTGCCTTGGTTATATTAGCCTTGAGAGTCATAAAAATGTATTGACTCTCTTGTAAGAAATCACTTGCACTACACACTCTACTATCACTCAAAAGAAGATCCATAAAATTAGGTGCCTCATACCCATACATGGCCATAAAGGGTGACATCTGAATAGACATGTGATAAGTGGTATTGTAGCAATGCTCATAGAGATAAATCCACTTTACCCATGTCTTTTGTTGCCCTGATATGTAATTTCTAATATATCCCTCCTCCCATTTATTCACTATCTCCATCTGACCATCTGTCTGAGGGTGGTAGCTAGCAATCGAAGTGAGCTCTACTCCACACAACCTAAATAGCTCTTGCCAAAAGTGACTCATAAACCTTTTGTCTCTATCACTCACAATGCTCTGAGGTAAGCCATGTAATCTGAATATCTCCTTGAAGAAAAACTCTGCCACCTATGTTGCAGTGATCGAAAAGAAGTGTACAAACTTTGTAAGGTGATCCACAACCACATATATGAAGTCCCTACCTTGGGCTCTAGGTAGTCTTGTGATAAATTCCATAGATAAACACTCCCACTTCCTATTAGGAATCAAAAGTGGCTGAAGTAAACCGGCTAGATAGGAGTGTTCCTACTTATTCTCCTAGTAGGTGGGACACTCCCTAACATGCTGAAGTACCTCTACTTGAGCCCTTTCCATGTGAAGTGCTCTCTAACTTGCTAATATGTCTTGTAGAAACCAAGATGTCCTACCATAGGTGAATCATGAAAATATTTTAGAACCATCCTCCTCATTATTGAGTCTAGAACCAAAAATATTTGCCCTTTGTAAATGATGAGCTCGTTCACAAGGGTGTATCTACTATCTTGAATAGTTCCATCTATGAATTTGGCTATCCATGCATCCTTTGTATACTCTACAAGGACTTGTTGTGGTGTCCACAACACATGCCCCATTACTCACTAGGAATGGGGACCCCCTACTTTTTTTGACTCCCGAACTCACAGTTCGAGAGTCAGGAGAAGAAAATTTTATTAGAATTAGAGTTCTAGAGTAGAAAAATTGAAAAAACACAAAAAAATAGAAAATTTGAAAAAAATATTTAAATTTTTTTTTTAAAAATAAACAAATTATTAATGCACGTGCATGGGAGTGCGTCAAGCACCCCTACTCAGCAAGGGGTTATAAAACCCCTGTGTGGGCTCAACTAAACATTTGTTTCTTAAAGTTTGTTTGAAGGTTTTTGTTGATCATCGTGCAAGGTAATACTCACCGTGCCATACACAAAAATTTCAATGGTGGCAGCGCCTACGCCATATACAAAACCTTGTGTGGTGGTGCTTTGTGGCCACACTCTCTCAAACACTCGTGTGGTGATGGTTGTGACCATGCTCTCAAAGCAATCGCGTGGTTTCGATAGTGTCTGCGCCATATGCAAACCCTTGTGCGGAAACGATTGCACCCACACTCTCAAAACACTCACATGGTGGCAACAATGCTTGTGCCATGTACAAACACCTGTGCAGTGGCACTTTGCACTTGCACCTACGAAACACTTCCGCCATGGTAGTGTCTACACTCCCAAAACACTCAAGTAGTGGCCTCTGCACTTGTGCTCTCAAAATCCTTGTGTTGCAGTGCTCCCTGCCTATGCTTGAAAGACCTTGCACATTAAAAATAAGTTTGTTGGCACTTTACACTTGCGTGCTACTAGCTCGGTTGTGCTTGCACCCATGAATACCGCACTTGAAAAACCTTGCACCTGTGTGCCACTTGTTTGGCCACACACCTTAAAACCCTAGGCACATGCGCTCTGCCCCTCCCCACACTTTCTTTTAATTATTATAAATTTCTCTCTTTTTTTTAATCAAAAATCATAAAAAAAATAAATGATAAAATTAAAAAAATACGTATTTAAAAAAAAAGATTAAAAAAAAGAAAATAATAAAAATAAATGAAAATAAATAAAGTGCCTAAATGGGGGCATTTTTTTTCTTTATTTTTATTTTAATTCATAGTTTTTACATTTTTTGACTAATAACACTTTTTTTTTTCATAATGTGCAAATATTTAAATGGCATCCACATCTAGAGTGGCACCCAAACCATTAGTCTTCAAGTTCTAAGGTCTACCTTGAAAGTCAAGATTCCACGACAATTATGTTGAGATTAGAGATACCGACCTCAAGCACATAGATCTAGGTGAATTCCTAAGAATTTGCAACAAGCCAACAGAGAGGTCAACTTTAGTGTCCGCGTTGATTCATTCTAGGTTAGTGAACACAACATCTCACCCCATGTCAAGAAGACATTGGATACTCTATCATTCTCATGAGTAGTGTCATGGGCTTACCTACAGTAGGCCACCTCAGCACCTTCATGGTCAACTTCATTGAGACCATCAAGACAGGCAAAGATACCATTGGATTGGGCCACCACACGAAGTGAAAACTTGCATGAGCAATTGAGGAAAGTGAAGGACAAGAAGAAGTTTTACATGACTTCTTACATGGTGTACTTACTTGCAGTGAGGGCAACTAACTATCCCAGTTTGTACAAGAAAGGTAGTATGCAGGACCCCAAGGCTTGGCCATACATAGTCTACCCTCAGCTGGTGAAGAAGAAGCTCTTAACGCAGAGAAAAGAATACAAAATTGTAAATGATGTGTTCATCTTTTCAATTATTCAATTGATCAAGGGAGATTATGAAAAGAGGTTATCTGATGAAGCCAAAGCAAAAGTCACATCTCTTGGAGCCTATTTTATCTAGTTCAAAACCTTCACCTATTTGTGGGTAGCCGGTGCATCCATCAATCCTAAGAAGCTCCCAAGATATCCTAGTGACAAGTTGGTACTGTTGGAGATTTCCCAATAGATTGATTCAGCATATGAGAAGATAAAGAGACAACAAAGATGTTGCTTGGCATGGCCATTGATCATAGGACCGTATAAGGTGAAGAGGAAAAAAGATATTTTGTCCTTTGAGTGGGAATGGGAGAACTATCCCCTTGAAGAGTACAACTCTCCTTGGCCATATTTTGACAATGTTGGGAAATTGGACAGCCTAGTAGGAAAAGACTTCCATCATGATGATGTTTTTGAAGATCACTGGATGAATGCCACAAATGATTATGATGTCTGCATTAGGGACTATTCTAGGATGACTTTTTATCTAGCAAAGAAGGATCTCCAATTGAACATCCCAAAGGAGATAAAGCAACATTATTCAAAGGAGTTACTAGAACCCCTTTCCAATGTTGATAAAATTGGTGAAAGATCCGTTATGAATGCTGAGGTTGACAGGGAGGAGGCCAATGATATTAATCATTGAGCGAGGCATGTCATTAGAAGGACAAAGGATTGGATCAAGAAACCTTTTCTAATTTATCCAATTCCTAACACTATGATCTTCCATGCATATTCTCACCCAAAAAGAGGTAGAGGAAGGAAAGTAACAACTCCTACCTTTGCACTCTAGTCTCCTATCAGGCCAAAAATAGTGTACCAGCTTGATCACCTAGTTGGATATTATCACCCTCCTAAAAGGAAGGGAAATAACAAAAGAAAGAGGACCTCACCTCAGAGGATTCAGACAAAATAGACACCTCCCTAGCAATAGGAATAGAGTCCACAAGGGTCTCAAGATACTAGAGCTACCCAAGTCTAGGATGAACCATAGTTGCCTCCTGTTGTGTCTAGCCAACCAGAAGAGGGAGAGATTCTAAAAGTCTCCATTCCTCTTGCACAAGATGAGCTAGCTTCTCTATCTACCTCAAAGAAACAAAAGAAGAGATTAAGATTCAGATGAAGAAAAGGAAAAGGATTAGTAGAAGATTAGTGCCCAATCCATTTATTCCTGAAAGTATTCTGGAAGGAGATGAAGAGGAGGAAGAAGAAGAATCAGAAGAGGAAAAGGAACAAGTGCCCCTATAAGGAAGGACTCAGCTAGCTAGAGCCATAGAGTTGCAAAGGAGAAAGAGTGCCATGGGTACCCTACCATCCACTCAAGCAAAACCATTAGAGCTCTCTTCTTTAGAAGATGAAGTATAGCAATGGGTGGATGAGTATAGTGAAGAGACTGATGACATTTTCTCAATGTTAGATTTTGATTTCATGCTCATAGGTATAGAGTTGATCAGGGATAAGATCAAGGACACCCCTATAGGTGAACCTCAATAGGAAGATTGGATGTAGATGTCGCTAGACACATAAGGTCTTGATCTTACTCCTCCATCTCAACCATGAGTTATAATGGTAGAACAGGGCTCGGTCACTCCCCCAACTTAGAGTTCAAAGAAAGAGCATGTTTAGAAGGAACCAATATCAGAGGAGAGACTAGAACAAATGGTGACTGGTGAAGCATCAAAAGGAAAAGTGGTGGGATTATCTCAACTACTTTCCCATGACACTAAGGTATAGGCTACAGGATCCACATAGACTAAAACTATAGAAGGGGAGTCCTCACAACAAGAGATGACTCCAAGCAAGAATGATAAAGGGAAGGAAGTTGCAAAACACACCCCTTCATCATCAAGAGCCAGGTCCTCAACAGGACACATCCCTAGATAGATTTGAAAAGAAATAATAAGGAGTACTAAGCCTCAATTATGTGCTTTAGAGGAAGACATTTGTGACATTGTAGAGATATTGAACAAACCTAAGTCTCCATCACATGAGGCAGCACCATTGGCATTTGTCACCACCATACAGAACCAAGATTTATTTGCTCAAGTGGCTCTCCCTCCTAAAGGCACATATGCAGAAGACCTTAGTCTCAAAGATTATGAATTGAAGGATGTTATGTTGGGAAGGCCTACACAAGATTCAACCTGACAAATGATGACTATGGGAGTCAA
Source organism: Cupressus sempervirens (assembly GCA_028749045.1). NCBI lineage: Eukaryota > Viridiplantae > Streptophyta > Pinopsida > Cupressales > Cupressaceae > Cupressus > Cupressus sempervirens. The sequence goes on from CM053784.1 coordinate 424,300,938, forward strand.
AGAGGTCCTCAAGTACATGGAACAAGATGAGATTGAACTCCAAGCACTTCAAAGGAAATTTGAGTTCCTAAAGGGATATCTAGTCGAGGTCATTGGTCCTCTTGATCCTAAACACTCGGAGCATACTTTGAACACTGTACTTAGAGAAGGGGGAGGTGTGAAACTTGGCCCATTTTTTAGAGCTTGTCAGGAATGGCAAGAAATTTTTGAGGAGAAAGGTATTACAATCATCATAGGGAATTTGAAGTTGCTACATGCTATGTAGGAGAACATGAATAAGATCATAGAAATTTTGAAGCAAGACTTAAGTATCATGGATGAGGTACAAGCTTGGAGTAAGGATTTGCAGACTCTACAAGCCATAAAGGGCCAAAGATATCAGATTTTGATCGATGTATATACCAGAGAAGAATTATACATGGTAAATGATTGGATAGAGAAAATTACAGATAGCAATAAAGTAATGGAGACATTACATGAGGAGATCCATCATCTCAAGGACCAAGCTCGAGAGAAAATTTTGGAAGTAGAAAGACATTATAGTGATGCATGCTAGGATATTTTTGAAGATGAGGAACAAAAGAGGTTGTTACCTGTAGAGATAGTAGTGGAGAATTTCAAGAAGATTTTTGTGGAGGCTGCTAATGATGAAGACATCCAACAAGCCTTTAGGACAAAAGAAGCATTATTAGAGTTAGACACCAAACTCAAAGATTTTGCAGAGACTCCAATTGAGTTGGACAACTATAGATAGAAGGTCAATGACAAGTATGAGGCTTTATATCTTTTGGATGCTCCTAAGATAACTGAGATGATAGAGAAATTCAAGGGCAAACATCCAAACATAGCTTTGGGATGAAGAAGAACAAAACCTAGATGCCAAAATTTCAATTTTGACACTTAGTAAAATTTTGAGATTTTTGACCCTATTGAGGTCTGCATGTTCGCAGGTCCACAACTCTGCAATTTAGAGGTGCATCGACAGTTAATTGCTTGTTCAAAAAATAGTGCTTTCCATGCATCAAGAATGCATTCTGATGGCAGTTTAACTTCAACACATGCCTAGTAAAGGACCAACTTCTATGTTTGGCACCTCCAAATGCTCCTACTTCAACTAAAGGTTTCCTCCTACTTTCTCTCTCATGCTTTCTCTATTTTTGACATGTAAAGGGATCATGCATCCAATTAATGAATAAAATATGGATGCAATCCCTCTAAACACCAAATTAATTGTTAGTCTATATATATTTAGTTTGTTTTAATGTTTTAAAAGTATTTTATTACATGAAGATATCTCTCACTCTCAACACAAATTGAGGAGACAATTTTTTATAAATACCCTATTGTAATATGTAACAAGGGCTACCATTATTATGCAATAAAATTATGCTTTTGGTGTTCACATTCAGAGTGTAGTGATTCTTGCCTAAATGTGTCATTGTTTTGTGAATTTTGTTCATAGAATTATGATTGAGCTAAAGGTTTATTATGTTGTTTCTAGTTGTGTGATCTTTTAGCTCTAGTGTTTGCTAAAGATGTATGAATTTCATTGACGTAATGAGCTTGAGAAGAGATCATCAAATTGTGCCTACATAGCCTTTTGTCTCGCATGAGTGCACTTTCTGTGGCCTTATGATTTGATGAAAGTGAAATATCATACGATTGTTAAAGTTTCTCACCAACGATTGCATCAATGGATTCTAGGAAGTGTTGCTCCTATTTTCATTGGTTTCCTACCGATCGCTTCAAAATTTTAACTCGCAACATGTTGTTTTTTGTAGCTTATGTCTATTTAGGATTTTAATTTTAAGTTATTTCAATTTCGTGTTATTTTCTTTTAGTTTCATTATTTTCTTTGCTAACCCCTTTTTAGAATAGGAACTCATTTTAGTTGCACTGTTAGAATTGTATTCATTGGAAAAACTAGAAAATACAAAAATATTGTTCTTTTGTGTGTTATTTTAAGACAGCAAACAAATTTACTTCATTCTGAGATCATAGTAGAACCAACAAAGGCCTCCTCATGAACAATCACATTTATCTTCAACTAAGTGGATTTTGGTACGCTGCAAGACAAATACTGAACCTTGAAGTTGATCCCCAAAAGATTAGCTTTTCAAGAGAGGAATTGTACAATGGATTCCTACCATTGACCTTATGCATAACAACCACCCAATAGAAGTGGCACTAGAAGGAGGGCCCCTTTTGACTCCCAGAAATGAAGAAAATTTGTTGAAATTTCAGAATTTTGCAGTTCTACAATAATCTGTGCTTCACAAAAAGTTCAAAAAAATTTCCTAAGTTTTTGATAAATTCAGGTCCATAGGTACACATGTTTGCAGGTCCATAGCTATGTAGATCCATGGATCCATAGTTTCATAGGTTCTCAAAACTCTGTGGTGCACAAAATTCAGAGAGATGAGAAAGTGTACTTCTATAGAGGTGCACTTTTTCTAAATTGATGCAAGCTAGAGGATATTGATCCAAAATCCCCATTTCAGTGAGCATTAAGGTCTACGCTAAGTGCTTATGAGTTTCTCGAGCTCACCCACTTTTGAAAACCATGTAGTGACAAGGGAACATCTCGAATTCAACTACTTCCATTTGAGATTTCATCATCTTCTTCAACTCTACCTCCACTCCAACCACCTGGTGGACCACCACATGTTCTAATAGCTACTCCTTAACAACCACTGGTAGGTCTAGTAAACCCTCCAATGGCCTTTTTTGCAAATGTTGTAGATTCACCAATAAACTTGAGAGGTGTACTCCATGACATCCCTAAGAATCCTAAGAAATTTTGCCCCAGATTCATCTATGGTGAGACTCAAACTACTGAAGATCATGTGAAGGTATTCAAGGAAATTTACAATTGCAAGCAAGTTGCTAATGAGGATGTGGTTCTTTGTTTATTCCCCTACTCTTTGGGAGAAATTGCCTTCAATTGGTATGTCAACTTGCCACTTGGATGCATTGGAGATTAGGACACATTCAAAAAAGTGTTCTTGGAACAATTCAAAACATTCATCAACCTAGCTATGATACATCAAAAAATTATATCAATCAAAAGCAACCTAACTGAGACAGTTTCATGCTTCAACCATCGCTTTCATATGGCCTACTGTAAGTTGGAAATGCCATACACCATACCAGTTGAAGCTACTATTCAGATTTATCTAAATGCTATGGACCATCTTACTGTGATCTTTCTGAGAAGAATTCCTATAGTGAATATTGACACATTGGATAAAGTCTTTGCAGAAGCGATCATGTTCAAAAAGCAGGCCAATCCTAATGGAGGAAGAATAATGCTTCAAATGCAAGCAATCTCTACAATACCAACATACCTTGTGGGAGCACCTATTGTGCCTAGGCAGTTCATACCTATGAATCTAGTTCCATTACAACAGGCACCTGCTCCACAAAATCAAGTGATAACATATCTAGGGTATGAGACTCCAAAAATAGCTTTCTTTGAATAGAAGGTCACAGTTCCCATGGAAATAGACAATAACCTCATTTCAAAAGTTGGTCAAATGAAGAAGACCATGTCACAGATGAACAATGAATTGACATGTCTTAGATTGTCACAAGGAAAAAATAACAACTTCCAAAGAAACAACATTGGCCCCTACAATAACAAATTTGGTCAAAATTACAACAAGAACTTCAATGAGAACAATAACAACAACAATATAGGAAACAATGGAGGAAACAACTTCAATCCTCTTGATTGCAAAAATGGCTTCCAAAAAAAAAATTGACAATGGAACACTTGACTAAATAATGGAAGCATTCCTATTGATAAGAACAAAAACAACATTCAATATGCTAATATCCATCAGTATGATGATAGCCAAAATGTGCTCAACAATGATGGTTCTTACTATAATGGCAATCAGGAGATGAATAAAAATTCATAGGTAAATGACAATCCTCCTCTTATACAATTCAATGCCATGCTATTGGAATCCTACAATTTTGCATAGAATGCACAAGTGGAACAACCAACAAGTGAGGAATTCTCATTCCCATTTAGTCAGGAACATGATATTCAGCATGATGAAATGTTTGCTTTTTGCAATGACAATCGGAATACATACAATCCTAAGAATAGAAAGGAACCTTTGATGGATGGGATTCCTCCAAGTTTACAACCAACTCCACCCAATCCAAGAGTGAGTAATAATCCATCACCGGTAAGACCAGTGCAGGGAGGACAACCGAATCAAAATTAAGTAAATGTACCAACTATAATAAAAAATCCTGCTTGGTCCACTGAAAAGTATAATGCGGTAGAGGATTTGAAAAGGACTAAGGCCAATATGTCCATGTTTGACATGTTACAGAATTTTCCACAACAACAAGAAGCTCTTATGAAGACATTGGATCATACAAAGGTTTCCCACAATACGAATGTTGTTCCTCAAAAGATAGTGCCTCAACAAGTAAATGTTGTAGAAGTGATGCCCACTATGTTCAAAGACAAAGTTGAGGTACCCTTATTTTTGTTTAGCATCAGGATATATGGGAAGAATCTTCACAATTGCCTCATTGATTTAGGAGCTTCATGTAATGTAATGCCATTATCAATATCTTAAAGGCTAGGAGTTATTCCTCAACCCTCTAATCAAGTGGATATATAGTTGGATAAAAAAGAGGTAAAAGTCATTGGAGTATTGAAAGATGTGCGGATATAGTTAATATTTGACCCTTAGATTCAGGATGTTGTCGACATACATGTGGTTGATATCCCAAAAACATATGGGTTACTTCTAAGTAGAGAATGGATGAAATTTCTAAGAGGATGGTTTTCTACAGAATTCACTCAATTGTGGTTGCCATGGAAAGGATTGAACAATCAAATCAAGATAGATGCTAAGCCCAAATTGAAAACAATGATCATAGATTACAATGCCCCAAATGAGATAGCATTCTTACAATTAGATTTGGGTTCATATAAAGTGACGGTATTGGATATGGTTCCAAATAGTACATCTCAAGATTAGAATGAAGAACCTAAGGTGCCGGTACCCAAAAGTGAAACTGTGACATAGTTCATAGATAGTATGGTGACTAATTTACAATGTTTAGGAGAGAAATCTGATTCCAACATCCTCCTCCTTCTAGGATTTTTTTGGTTACACAAATTTAGTCACTCTAAATTTGAATGTTCATCATGTCAAGAAGCAGTTGCAAAGGTATTGACCCACATGATGGAAAACAAGGATAAAAACACCTCAACAGATGAACTCACCGAAAGCCAAAATTCATTGAACTCATCCAACCTTATTGAAAATATTGAAGAAGAAATTGAAGATTTGAATATGTCATACAGTGATACCTCTTCAGATGGGGGAGGTTTGTCTTCTCCTCCTCTAGGGATGATTAAAGTCCAAAGAAGAAGATGATATGTGAAAGGTAAAGGATGGACTTTAGTAGTCATTCATCCTAAACCTAAAGTTGAAGAAATCAAAGAAGTGATAGGGGAAATTCAAGGTAAATAAGAAAAAAATGCACTTCCTCTATCTACAGATTATGAAGGGGACTCATCAAGTCCTACACAAAGAAAGTTACACTGGGTTCCTAAGAAAAAATCATTCAAGGCTCAAGTGAAAGAGAAGTTAAGGATGAATAAGCATAAAGTTAGAAAACCCAAGGAAAATGCAATTTGGACACTCCGCTTCAATGGTTCTAGGTACAAGATGGGAGCCAATGCAAGCATCAAATTGGTCAACCCAAAAGGTAGGTCTTTCTATGTTGCATATCAGTTACAGTTTAGATGTACTTACAATGCTGAAGAATATGAGGTGTTAATTTGAGGACTTCTCTTTGCACTGGAGAAAGGAGTCAAAGCTCTTAAAATTGAAGGAGATTCTCAATTGGTCATACGACAAGTAAAATCCATATACTCTTGCAATGATAAAAGATTACTTTCTTACAGAAAAAGGGTATGGGATATATTAGATGATTTTGAAGCTTTAAACATAAAATCCATTCCAAGAAGAAAGAACATGGTAGCAGATGCTCTGACCATCTCAACAAGTTCTTTGCAACTAGTTGAAAGAACCAAGTTAAAAATATTTTCAGTAGAATTGATCACTATTCCATCCATTCTTGATAATATTACCAACTTTCAAGTCTTTCAAGATGATCAACATATACTTGAGTTTATCATGTGCAGTCACCATTTTGAGGAACAAGAAATTAATGATACACCAGATGACAAACATGAAGATGATGGGCTTGAAGATGAAGATGGGATTCTTAATCTAAAGAACAACACTATTCCAAAAGGAATGGTTGAACTTGAATGTATCTTTGATCATGATGAATCAACACTCAATAGAAGGGAAACTCAAGAAAAGGGAATTGAAGAATTTGACTCCTACAATTTGAGTACTAATGAAGAACCAAGAATGGTATAGATAGAAAAAAATGCAAATCATAAGAAAGGGAGGATGTGCTCAAATTACTCACTGAGTATAAGGATGTCATTGCTTGGAGCTATGAAGAATTAAAGACTTATGATCCTAAGATTATCACACATGACATCCCATTGAAGCCCGATGCCAAACCATTCTGACAAAGACAAAGACCAGTAAATCCTCTCATTGAACCATTGATCATGAAAGAAGTAAAGAAGTTATTGGATGCTAATATCATATTCCCTATCTGCCATTCCACATGGGTGGAAAATTTGGTTCCCATGTGGAAGAAGACTAGAGATATTTGTCTTTGTGTTGACTTTTGCAACTTGAACCTAGCATCCTAGAAAGACAATTATCCTCTACCCTCACTTGATGAGGTCCTAAAAATTGTAAATGGTTCAAAAATGATGTCTTTCCTAGATGGATATTCAAGATATAATCAAGTGATGGTTGATGAAAAAGATAGGTTAAAAATAGCCTTCACAATGAAGTGGGGAACTTTTTCTACATTTCAATGAGCGATGGATGAAGCTTTCAAAGGATTGATTAACAAATGTATAGTCATCTACATGGATGACTTGACTATCTTTTCAAAATATTGAAGTACCCACATTGCTGATCTAAGACAGGTATTCAATAGATGTCACAAATATGACATATCTCTTAATCCCAAGAAATGTTTATTTGGTGTTACTAAAGGAAAGCTCCTAGGACATGTTATTTTTGAAGCCATAATCTCCATTGATCCAGAAAGAGTTGAATCCATTATGAAGTTAGCACCTTGACACAATTAGAAGGAACTAAAGTGTTTCTTTGGGAAGATAAATTTTGTACAAAAATTCATAAGTGGATTTGCAGAGATAGTTCATCCCCTTAATGATTTACTCAAAAAGGGGGCTAAGATGGAATGGGTGCCTGAGATAAAGAAGTCATTTGAAGATATCAAGGGTGCCATTTCAACAGCCCCAATTTTGGTGAGTTCAGATTATGAGTTACCTTTCAAGATCTATTCCTCCACTTTTGAACATTCTTGTGCAAGGATCCTAACACAAAAAAGGGAAAAGGAAGATGAGAGATCAATTTCTTTTATGAGTTGTCCTTTGAAGAATGCAGAGTTGAATTATTCAAACCTTGATAAACAATCCTTTGCATTGATCAAGGCAGTAAAGAAGTTCCATCACTAAATACTAAGAAGTAAGGTGTATACAATTGTGCCTGATCTAGTAGTAAAGACACTTTTAATGCATAATGAACTCAGTGAAAGGAGATGAAAGTGGATGGCCATAATTTAAGAATTTGATCTTAAAATTCAATCTATGAGATTAATTAGATTTCAAGGGTTGTCAAAAATGATAGTTGATAACCACGATGGAAATGAAAAGGAATTCAAGTTTGACAATGAAATAGATAAAGATGATCAGAAGAAGATGGTTATATCACAAGTTGACATTAATCAGGGAGTGGTGATAGATGTTTGGTACCAAGACATTGTTTATTATCTCCTACAAGACCAATGCCCAAAGTGGATGAACAGTTCACAACATAGGGGACTTAAGATGAAGTGTGAATCTTATATGTTGCATGACAACAAGTTGTACAAGAGAAACTATGAAGGGGTTTATATGGAGTGTATAGGCCATGAAGAAGCAAAATAAGTCTTGGAACACTTTCATGATAAGTATAGTACAAGACATGGTTCAGTAGAAGCAACGACCCACATGATTCTAAGATTGGGTTATTTTTGGTTGTCGATATTCAAAGACACTTTCAAACATGTGTGTTCTTGTCATATCTATCAAACCAATGCCAACAAAGAAAGGAATTTGACAATGCCCTTACAGCCTCTGTACGAGATATGCCCCTTCACAAATTAGGGGCTAGATTTCATTGGTCCGGTCAACCCACCATCATCAACTGGACATGTATTTATTCTCACAGCTACATATTACTACACACAATGGATAGAAGCAGATATATTCATAAATTGCACTGCAAAGGTGGTGATAGAATTTTTGGAAGAACACATTGTTACTAGATTTGGAATGCCATTTTCCCTTGTGTGCTATAATGGGTCTTCTTTCACATCTGCATTCTTGACCCAATGGGAATTTGAAAATCAAGTCATCATCAAGTTTTCTTCAAATTACTACCCACAAGGAAATGGGGTAGCAGAATCTACAAACAAGTTGATCACAGTGATAAAATGATTGTTGAAGGATTATCCTAGGGATTGGCATACGCAACTCAAATATGCCTTATGGACAGATTGAGTGAGAGTCAAAAACACTTTGGGGACTTCTCCATATTTTCTTGTCTATGGACAAGAACCAATGTTCTCACTTAATCTAAAAATTATAGTTTTGAAATTCATGAGTGGGTATGTTGAAGATGCTGACAAAGTACAAATCAGATTGATGAATCATTTAGAGATGGATGAAAAACAAATAGCTACATTGGAGGACATGGCTAAACATCAAGCTATTGTGAAAAGATGGTTCGACAAGAGAGCCACGATCAAATCATTCAAGATTTTTGACATTGTTTTACTTTGGGATAAGGTGAAAAAAAAGCTGGGCAGCCATACCAAGTTTCAATGCTTGTGGATGGGCCATTATCAAATTGCAAAATTTTTGGGAGAAAACACTTTTAGGCTCAATTCCTTATAGGGAGAATTTTTGCCCTTGCCCATAAATGGGTAGTTTCTAAAGCATTATTTTGATGCCTAAAAGACAAAAAAAAAATTAGTTAGATTTTATTTCTACATTTAACTTAGATTTTCTTTCCTACAAGTGTGTTTTCTTTCATGTTGTATGTTTGCTTTCATTCATGTGTTTCCTTTCAAAGTTGTGTCAATCCTGGGGGGTAAGGTGTACTTGAGATTTTCTCTTAAGATTTTACTAACCACTCTTTGGTTTCAATTTTAGGAATAGGTATTTCTTTTTTAAGACATTTGGATGATTATGTGTCTTATACCAACTAAGAAATCAACATTTCTTGTGGAAATAGGGGATTTTCAGTCTAGAAATTAGAAGCCTAGACCAACAAGCCCTCAACACTTTGCAAATTTAAAATTTGATTATTTTAAGTGTTGTTTAATTGAAGTTGACGATGATGAGGGGTGATCCAAACTTTGACTAGTTCAAATAGGAGGGGTCTCCTTAATAGGTTGCTAAGATCATTGTTTGGTGCGAGAGTTTTTAAAAGTTCTAAACGAGGAATGCAAGGGATGTTCACAAGAGATTGAATCCAAGAAATGACACTGATGTTCTAACTACATAGTCTAATCATAGTCAAGATATGGAATTAAAAAAGGGAAAAAAAAGAGAACATAGAAGAAAACACAGTGTTAAGTCTGAAGGATTCTAAAGATTTGAAATGGCAAAGGATACATTTTCAAAACAAAGTATCTTTTATTCAAAGTATTGTTTCAACAAAAGAAATTTTTTGAATGACATGGAGCAATTATTCAAGAAATTAAAAAAAAGACGTGGCATCTTGCCAAGAGCCCTTGAACTGATTCTCTCATCTGGTCAAGCAATTGATTGATTTAAAAAACTTTCGTGGAGATTTCAAATGAATGAGTTGGGAGGAGTGGAAGATTGTTTCAAGTCATCATAAAAATTTGATAGACTATATCCTGAGGTGTCAAAGGGAATGAATACACAATGCACACACTGAGTTTGAAGGTTTTGACTTCTAAGGTTTTGATTGTGAAGTCATCTAAAAAATGCTCGAGATGTTCAAAGTTTGGTTGGTGTTTGACACACATTGGAGGAATTTTTGCTGATGAAGAAATGCCCTGGTCATTTCTTCTTTTTTTCTAGGCTATTTGTTGTGGTGTCCACAACACATACCCCATTCCTCACTAGGAATGGGGACCCCCTACTTTTTTTGACTCTTGGACTCATAGTTCGAGAATCAGGAGAAGAAATTTTTATTAGAATTAGAGTTCTAGAATTAAAATTGAAAAAAGACAAAAAATATTTTAAAATAAAATAAAATAAAATAAATTTTATTAATGCGCACGCATGCATGGGAGTGCATGCCACCACTAGTACACATACACCCTCGCTCATTGAGGGGTTTTAAAATCCCTACACAGGCTCAACTTAACATATGTTTCTTAAAGTTTGTTTGAAGGTTTTTGTTGATCACCACACAAGGTAATACTTACCATGCCTGCATACATAAACATTTGTATGGTGACAGTGCTCACATCATATACAAACCCTTGTGTGGTGGCACTTTGTGGCTACGCTCTCTCAAAACTCATGCAGTGATGGTTGTAACCATGCTCTCAAAGTACTCATGTAGTGGCAGCAGCACCTGTGCCATATGCAAACCCTTGCATGGTGGCAATTGTGCCCACTCTCTCAAAACACTCGCATGGTGGTGGCAGTGCTCGTGCCATATACCAACACCTGCGTAGTGGCACTTTGCGCCCTCACCTATGAAACACTCGCATGGTGGCAGTGCCCATTCTCCAAAAAAATTGAAGGGGTGGCCTCTACACTTGCGCTCTCAAAATCCTCATGCGGCGACACTCCTCGTCCGCACTTGAAAGACCTTTTGCATTGAAAATAAGTTTGTTGGCACTTTGCACTCACGCACCTCTGGCTCGGCCATGCTTGCACCCATGAATACTGTGCTTGAAAAACCTTGCGCCCACATGCCACTTGTTTGGCCGCATGCCTTAAAACCCTAGGCGTGTGCACTTTGCCCCTCCCCACACTTTCTTTTAATTATTATAAATTTCTTTTTTTTAATCAAAAATATCAAAAATTAAATTTTAAAAATGATTTTTAAAAAAAAAATATAAAAAATAAATAAATAGATAAATAAAAGAAAAAAATAATAATAAAAATAAATGAAAATAAATAAAGTGTCGAAATGGGGGTGTTTTTTTTCCTCTTCTTTATTTTTATTTTAATTCATAGTTTTCACATTTTTGGACTAATAACACTTTTTTTCATAATGTGTAGATATTTAAATGGCATCCACATCTAGAGTGGCACCCAAATTGGTAGTCTTCAAGTTCCAAGGTGTACCTTCAAAGTCAAGATTCCATGACGATTACACTAAGATTAGAGATATCAAACTTGGGCACATAGATATAGGTGAATTCCTAAGAATTTGCAACAAGCCAATATAGAGGTCAACTTTGGTGTCCATGTTGATTCATTCTAGCTTAGTGAACAGAGCATCTCACCCTATGTCAATACATTCAGCTGAGCTAATCATGGCCTGTCACAGCATTTCATTCTTGATGAAAGAATAGTCAAGAGTGTCACTGAGGAGGTGGTTCTGGATCTATGACCCGACAACATTGAGAGGGTCTTTCATCTTCCTAGAGTAGACTAGTTCAGCCAACTTTCCTATGAAACAGCTAAAAGGTGGTACAAGGAGCATCAACAAGAGGCCATTGACCTAATATAGTCCTTGTATCTCATTGAGAAGCCTCCTCAAGGAAGGATAACCGGCAAGGTAGATATGACTAGGGGATGCATGCAAGAAGACATTAGATACTCTATCATTCTCCTAAGCAGAGTCATGAGCTTGCGTACAATGGGAAACCTCAACACCTTCATGGTCAACCTCATTGAGACCATCAAGACAAGTGAAGATACCATTGGATTGGGCCACCACACTAAGTGAAAACTTGTGTGAGCAACTAAGGACAATGAAGGACAAGAAGAAGTTTTACATGACTTTTTACATGGTGTATCTACTTGTAGCGAGGGCAACTAACTATTCCAGTTTGTACAAGAAAGGTAGTATACAGGACCCCAATGCCTAGCCATACATAGTCTACCTTCAGTTGGTGAAGAAGAAGCTCTCAGTGTAGAGCAAAGAATACATAATTATGAATGATGCATTCATCTTTGCGATCATTTGATTCATCGAGGGATATTATGGAAAGAGGTTATATAATGAAGCCAAAGCACAAGTTATAGCTCTTAGAGCCTACTTTATCCAGTTCAAAACATTCACCTATCTATGGGTAGCTAGTGCATCCATCAATCCTAAGAAGCTCCCAAGATATCTTAGTGATAATTTGGTACTTTTGGAGATTTCTTGATAGATTGAGTCGGTGCATGAGAAGATAAAGAGACAATAGAGACCTTGCTAGGCATGTCCATTGATCATAAAACCGTATTAGGTGAAGAGGAAATAGGATATTTTGTCCTTCAAGTGGGAATGGGAGAACTATCCCCTTGAAGGGTACAACTCTCCTTGGCCATATTTTGATAATGTTGGGAAAGTGGAGAGCCTAGTAGGAAAATACTTCCATCATGACGATGATGTTGAAGATCACTGGATGAATGCCACAAATGACTACAATGTCCGCATTAGGAACTATTGTAGGATGACTTTGTATCTAGTAGAGAAGGCTCTCCAATTGAACATCCTAGAGGAGATAGAACAATAGGATTTGAAGAAATTACTAGACCCCCTATTCAATGCTAACAAAATTGGTGAAAAACCTATTATGAATACTGAGGTTGATAGGGAGGAGGCTGATGATATTAATCATCAAGCAAGGCATGTCATTAGAATGACAAAGGATTGGATCAAGAAACCTTTTCCACTTCATCCAATTCCTGACACTATGATCTTCCATGCACATGATTTCCCAGAAAGAGGTAGAGGAAGGAAAGTAACAACTCCTACCTTTGTGCTCTAGTCTCCTATCAGGCCAAAAATAGTATACCAGCTTGATCACCTAGTTGGGTATTATCACCCTCCTAAAAGGAAGGGCAAGAACAAAAGAAAGAGGACCTCACCTTAGAGGATTCAAATAGAATAGGCACCTCCCTAGCAACAAGAATAGAGTCCATAAGGGTCTCAAGATACTAGAGCTACCCAAGTCCAGGATGAACCACAGTTGCCTCATGTTGTGTCTAGCCAACAAGAAGAGGGAGAGATTATGCAAGTCTCCATTCCTCCCATGCAATATGAGCCAACTTCTCCTTCTACCTCCAAGAAACAAAAGAAGAGGATTAAGATTCAAATGAAGAAAAGACAAAGGCTTAGTAGAAGATTAGTGCCCAAACAATCTATTCTAATAAGTATTCTAGAAGGAGATGAAGAGGAAGAGGAAGAAGAATCAAAAGAGGGAGAGGAACAAGTGCCCCTATAGGGAAGGACTCAGCTAGCTAGAGCCACAGAGTTGCAAAGGAGAAAGAGTGCTACGGGTATCCCACTGTCCACTCAAGTAGAACCATTAGAACTCTATTCTTCAGAAGATGAAGTACAACTGTGGGTGGATGAGTAGAGTGAAGAGACCAATGAAATTTTCTCAATGTTAGATTTTGATTTCATGCTCGTAGGTACAAAGTTGATCAGGGATAAGATTAAGGACACCCCTTCAAGTGAACCTCAACACGAAGACTAGACATAGATGCCACTAGACACACAGGGTCCTGTTCTTACTCCTCCATATCCACCATGAGTTATAATGGTAGAATAGGGCTCGATCACTCCCCCACCTCAAAGTTCAAAGGAAGAGCATGTTGAGAAGGAAACAATATCAGAGGAGAGACTGGAATAAATGGTGACCGATGAAGCATTAGAAGGACAAATGGTGGAATATTCTCAACTACTTTCCCATGACACTGAGGTACAAGCTATAGGATCCACATAGACTAAAACTACAGACGGGGAGTCCTTACAATAGGAGATGACTCCAAACAAGAATGATAAGGGGAAGGAAGTTGTAGAACACACCCCTTTATCATCAAGAGCTAGGTCCTTAACAGGATGTATCCCTAGATGGATTTGAAAAGAAATAATGAGGAGTACTAAGCCTCAATTCTGTGCTTTGGAGGAAGACATTTGTGACATTGCAAAGATATTGAACAAACCCGAGTCTCAATCACATGAGGTTGCACCATTAGCATTTGTCACCACATACATAGCCAGGATTTATTTGCACAAGTGGCTCTCCCTCCTGAAGGCACAGATGCAAAAGGCCTTAGTCTCAAAGATTATGAATTGAAGGATGTTATGTTGGGAAGGCCTACATAGGATTCAACCCAACAAATGATGACTATGGTAGACAAAGAGGTCCTCAAGTACATTGAACAAGAGGAGATTAAACTCCAAGCACTTCAAAGGTAAGTTGAGATCCTAAATAGATATCCAACCAAGGTCATTGGTCCTCTTGATCCTGAACACCCAGAGCATACTTTGAACACTGTACTTAGAGAAGGTGGAGGTGTGCAACTTGACCCATTTTTGAGAGCTTGTCATGAATGGCAAGAAATTTATGAGGAGAAAGGTATTACAACCATCATAGGGAATTTTAAGTTACTACATGCTATCTAGGAGAATGTGAATAAGATCATAGAAATTTTGAAGCAGGACTTTAATACCATGGATGAGGTACAAGCTTGGAGTAAGGATTTGTAGACTCTACAAGCCATAAAAGGCCAAAGATATTAGGTTTTGATCGATGTATATACTGGAGAAGAATTAGACATGGTCGATGATTGGATAGATAAAATAGTGGATAGCAATAAAGTAATGGAGACATTACATGAGGAGATCCATCGGCTCAAGGACCAAGCCTGAGAGCGAATTTTGGATGCAGAAAGACACTACAGTGATGTATGCTTGGATATTTTTGAAGATGAGGAATGAGAGAGGTTGTTACCTAGAGAGACAGTAGTGGAGAATTTTAGGAAGATTTTTGTGGAGGTTTCTGATGATGAAGACATTTGACAAACCTTTAGCATAGAAGAAGCATTGTTAGAGTTAGACACCAAACTCATAGATTTTGCAAAGACTCGAATTGAGGTAAATAACTAAAGACAAAAGGTCAAGGATGAGTATGAGGCTTTATATCTTTCAGATGCTACTAAGATAACTGAAATGATAGAGAAATTCAAGGACAAACATCCAAGCATATCTTTGGGATGAAGAAGAACAAAACCCAGATGCTAGAATTTCAATTTTGACACTTAGTAAAATTTTGAGATTTTTGACCCTATCGAGGTCTATAGCTCTACAACTCTTCAATTTAGAGGTGCATCGATAGTTAACTACTTGGTCCAAAAATAGCACTTTCCATGCATTGAGAATGCATTTTGATGGCAGTTTAACTTTGACACACACCTAGTAAAGGACCAGCTTCTATTTTTGGCACCTCCAAATGCTCCTACTTCGACTGAAGGATTTCTCCTACTTTCTCTCTCATGCTTTCTCTATTTTTGACATGTAAAGGGCTCATGCATCCAATTAATGACTAAAATATGGATGGAGTCCCTTTAAGTTCTATATTAAGTGTTATTCTATATATATTTAGTTTGTTTTAATGTTTTAAAAGCATTTTATTGCATGAAGATATTTCTCACTCTCAACACAAATTGAGGAGATGATTTCTTATAAGTACCTTATTGTAATATTTAACAAGGGCCACCATTATTATGCAATAAAATTATGCTTTTGGTGCTTGCATTTGGAGTGTAGTGATTCTTGCCTAAATGTGTCATTGTTTTGTGAATTTTGTTCATAGAATTGTGATTGAGCCAAAGGTTTATTGCATTGTTTCTAGTTGTGCGGTCTTTAGTTTTGGTGTTTTCTAGTAATTTACAAATTTTGTTGATGTAATGTGCTTGAGAAGAATACATCAAATTGTTCCTACATATCCTTTTGTCTCACATGAGCACACTTTTTGTGGCCTTGCAATTTGATGAAAGGTGAAATATCATATGATTGTTAAAGTTTCTCACCAACAATTGCATTAGTGGATTCTAGGAAGCGCTACTCCTATTTTCATTGGTTTCCTACCAAATCCTTCAAAAGTTTAAATTGTAGTGTGTTGATTTCTGTAGCTTATGTCCATTTAGGATTTCAATTTCAAGTAATTTCAATTTCATGTTATTTACTTTCAGTTTTGTTATTTGCTTTGCTAATCCCTTGTTAGAACAAGAACTCATTTTAGTTGCACGATTAGAATTGCATTCATTGAAGAAACTAGAAAATACAAAAATATTGTTCTTTTGTGTGTTATTTTGAGATAGAAAATAGATTTACTTCATTTTGAGATCATAGTAGAACCAGCAAAGGCCTCCTCATGAACAATCACATTTATCTTCAATTGAGTAGATTTTGGTATGTCACAAGACAAATACTGAACCTTGGAGTTGATCCCCAAAAGATTAGCTTTTCAAGAGAGAAATTGCACAATGGATTCTTGCCATTGACCTCATGCATAATGATCGCCCAATAGGACCAAGTGTCTCCAATCCTCCAATATATCTATCAATAAGCTCAAATGGGGCATATGTGATAAAGCATCAACAACTACATTTTGTGCCCCCTTAAAATATGTAATATCAAAGTCATAGGACTGTGACTTGCTCACCCACTTCTACTACCTATCATTGAGATCTCACTTCCCCAAAAAGTTTTTTAGGCTATTATGGTCAATTTTGATACAAAATTTTCTACCTACCAAATATTTCCTGATTTTAGCCAAAGCATGCATAATGGCTAACATCTTCTTATCATATATGCTGAAGTTCCACTCTGGCCCTCTTAATTTCTTTCTCTCATAAGCAATAGGGCACTTCTCCTACATAAGCACCACTCCAATGCCCTCTCTAGAAGAATCATAGTGTAGCTGAAAAGGTTTGCTAAAATCTTGTAATGCTAACATTGGAGAGGAAGTCATCAACTCCTTAAATTTCTCAAAACACTCCTGTGCCTCAAGAGTCCACAAGAAAGCTCCCTTTCTCATAAAATCTATCAAGGGTGCTGAATGCCTAGAAATCCATCCACAAACCTCCTGTAGAAACCATATAATCCTAGAAAGCCCCTCAACTGTGTAAGGCTCACTAGTGAAGGCCACTCCATAATGGAACAAATCTTTTCTCAATCCATGCAAATGCCTTTTGCACTGATGATGTAACCCAAATACAACAACTCTATCATACCCAAATCACATTTCAACTCCTTTGCATACAAGGACTCTCTGCCCAATATATCCAACACCATGTCAAGGTGAACCAAGTGCTCCTCTCAAGATCTACTATACACCAAGATATCATCGAAGAAGACAAGTAGTAGGTGCTTTAGTTAGCCTAAATGACATTTCTACAAACTCAAAATGGCCACAATGACATCTAAAAGTTGCCTTCTAGTTGTCCTTCTCTCTAACTCTAATCTACTGATAACCTAATCTGAAATCTATTTTTGAGAAGAAGAAAGCTCCATGAATCTCATCTATCAACTTATCAATCCTAGGAATGGGGTACCTATTTTTAATTGTTTTCCTATTAAGCACCATGTAATCAATGCACATCCTCAATGTATCATCCTTCTTTTTCACCAACACCACTGAAGAAGTGAAAGGAGACTTACTTGGTCTAATGTGGCCCATAGCAAGTAACTCCTTTATGATTTTTTAAATTTCATTCTTCAACCTCTTTGAATGCCCATAAGGTGTGATCATGATGGGCTTAGCCCCCTCCTCTAACTCAATGACGTGATCAATACCCTTTTCTGGTAGTCTACTTGGTGGAATGTCACTAAACACCTTAGAGTGTTTAACTCTAAGCTCCTGAATATCAAGAGGATATTCAATCTTCTATTGTCCCTCCTGTGATGGCATTAACATGCACTCTGCTACCTACTCTACCTGATCATGTTGAATCAATCTAGCCATTTTTCAGAAAGAGACCATTCTAAAATCACTATCCCTGATTGCCTTAATAATTTGTGTCTTCTCATTCACTTTAAATCTCATCTCCATATCCTTTAGATTAAGAGTGAACTCAGTTGATTTCATGCAACCAACTCATTCCAAGGACTATATATGTATCTCCCATAGGTACAACATAGAATTTTTCCTTAAAGGCATAATTATTAAATTCCAGTGGGAGTCCAGTGATCTTACAATTGCAATTGAGGACATAGCCATCAGCTACCCTCACTCTACCTCCCCCAAACTCCTCTATTCATATTCCATGCTTCTCCACCAACCTAGCATCAATGAAGCTAAGTGGCACTAGTATCAACAAAAGTTATAACTTGTTGTCTAGTAAGTACTCCTCTCATTCAAAATGATCCTTCCTGCTTAATACTAGTGAGACGAGATTCCCTAAGTTGCCCAACTCCTTCCCCATCCTTGGACTTTATTTTAGAAAAGTTTTTAGCCTTGTCTTCCTTTTTTATACCATATATTTCCTCTATATCAAACTGCTAGTCTGAATTATCTAATTTTGATTCCTCATAGTATGCCCACATAACTCTGTTAGCTTTTCCCTTTGGTCTAAGAGAACAATTATTGTTTGCATCATAGGGTCTCTTATAGTAGAAACATAATTTTTTCTTCCTCAAATCATTTAATGTTTCCCTATCAAAAGGTGCTAGAGTTTTATCTTTAGAATCATTTTAAAAATCAGTCCTCTCTATTTTTTAATAAAATGGTTTGTTATCCGTACTAGAAGATGCTCCTTTGGACTAAAATTTGTTTGTTGGAATTGCATGTTCCATACTTCTTTCCTTTCATAGCTTCTCGTAAATAAATGGGATCAAATGCCTTTATTCAACCTCTTAGTGGTTCAAATAGACCTTCAATGAAAAAACTATCAATTTATGCTTTGAAATGTTTGGTACCATGATTGCCAACTGTTGAAATTCAACACTGAAATACTCCAAATTATCTATTTGTTTCAGCTGTGCTAATTCTCGAAAGTGAACCTTTGGATCTTTCTTCTCAATTCTTTCAACCAACCTATCCACAAAGTCCTAGTACTTTATCACCTGATTATATTGAAGTGTTACCATACCATGTTACCACCAATCGTGTGCTACTCCCTCCAAATGAAAAGTGGTGTATTTGATAGCTTCAATCTCTATCATTGGCCTCAGTGCCAAGAATGTGTCAAGATTATGAATCCAAGCTTGAGCTATCATCTTTCCACTCCCATCAAATGTAATCATTGTAAGCTTTCCTCTATCCCTCTTCAACTCACTATTTTGACCCCTAGGTCTCCTATCCTATTTGAGTGACCTGTAATGTTCTCTCATCTAATTTACAAAGTGTTCAAAGGTCATCCTCTCCTAAACTTGAGTAACTAATAATTCCCATTCATCATTTGTATCCATAAGCATATCTACAAATGTCTCATTCCCAACTTCCTCTATTGGTTCCTATACTGCTTCTTCTCTAACAAAGGTAGGACATGTGGGTCTGTCTGCTATTTTGGAAAGAGTTTTATGAGCTCTTGGTGATCCCATTGCACTCCTATTATCCCCTTTCTCTTGATTCCATCTGTCCTATGGGTTCATGCATTCAACCATGGTGGTGAGTGTCTACAAAGCCTAAGCCATCTACTCTTGTCCTATAACTATTGCTATATAAAATTCCCTTGTTTCCTCATCCTCATTCCAATTGTCTCTTGGTGGGCTACACTCTTGCCTATCACCCATGGTGTTTGGCTGCCTGTCAAAATCTTGTTCCCTATCAAAAAAAGCTCACCTAATAGTGAAAAATCTGTGAGAGCCAACCCTAGGTGGCTTGTGATTGGTAAACCCTCAAGATGACAAGATTTAGCTCTGATACCAATGTAGTATCCCTTGCCCAAACTGACTAATTTGAGCTCAAGGAATATTGTGAAACACTTGTATTCTACCTTTCAATGGTAAGAAATTTAGAATGTTTTCAAATGATATTACAATGCCTCTTACAATGAGCTAATATGCATGTGCAGTTCTTTTGGTATTTTCAATGCATATACATGGAAACTAGATATGGAATGCATACCTACAACCAGCTGACATTTTGACAAACAATTGACATACAACTATTATGCTGATCATATATGCTATTAGATGGACATTTCATCAAACAAATGGTATGCAACACGTGTCCCCTTTATTGAATTCATTCTCATGTACAATGTTGCTATGAGTCTACCAAGACAAATGGGCTTACAATAATGACTACAATAATGCCAAAATCTAATTTTGAATTATCAAAAAAAAATCATATACCTAAAAATTACAATGCTAACTACTAATAGTTGCAAGAGGAACCTGATAATAGTGATGCCCAAGAGTGGAGATGAATCAAACATAAATACTATAGTGCGGCATCACGCATGGGTACTATAGTAGCCAAAATGTATTCTCCAATTTAAGCACAAATAGAACTCTTGAATGAAACTCTCTTGAGATCCAAATTTGGTGGATGTTTCACCACCTCAAATGGTTGCAACACTAAAGAGTTGACATTCTCCAATGGTTGACTAAAATCAAAAACCTTAGTTTCTTCTCCCAAGTTTATGTCAAATGCAATTCACAATAATCGGATGATTAATAGTGAAGCTCTCATCTCTATTTATTCTTTTCCTTTACCCTTCTAGAAGCAAATAAAATATTATTTAATTGCATTCTCTAGAAGCTTCCCCCTTTCCAATACAATAATTAGTTGTATTTCTAGAAAATGCACTCTAGAAGCTTCTCCCTTGCAATACAATAATTAATTGTGCTTCTAGAAAATTAAATTAATTAAATATAAAGTCACCTTTTAATTTTAATTTATTTAATGATTTTATAATAAATTAATTTAATCAATTTATCCTAATTTCTTCACTTAGCCTTTAGAGAATGTAAAGGTTAAGAACTCCACTAAAATGCTAAAAAATGGGGACCTTACACTGAGATCATATTTTGGATGAGTTTCTACAATGTTGTCCAAGTTCATATTTTGGATGAGTTCCTACAATGTTGGTCAAGTTCCTATTTGGCCTAACTTCCTACAGTATTGGCCAATTTCATATTTTTGCCAAGTTTTGTTGTTGTCAAGTTCCTTCATGTGTTGAGTAAGCTTGTTGGCTTGCTGATGCTTAGTTCCTTCTCTAGCCAAGTTTTTTTGTGGTTACTTCCTAGTGTGACCCAACTTGTTCATTTATTTCAAGTTATGAATATAATAAAATGATTGTGCATTCAGATCCATGTAGACTATTATGAGATTAGCCTTCTCTTATGTAAAGATCTAGAATTTTCTATAAGCCATTTTGGCAAGTATAAGTAGAGGTGTCTAGGCTTAGGTCATAGTAGTGCTTAAGGAGTTGAGAAAGAAATACAAATAATCATAGAGGAGTGAGTCTAAAGTTAGAATTTGTAGAAATTGTGGGTCTTGAGGTTGTGATTTGTAATCACCTTATTTTGGTTGCAACCCAAAAGGCATCACCACTAAGAATGTTTGTGGATAATTTGATGAATCAATAAAGATATCTTTTAGTTCTTCTCTACTATGTTTTGTTCTCTATTGTTTTCGTATTGTAAAATTTGCAAGGTGTTTGGACTATTAGGTATACCTTTGTCCCTAATTTTCCAACCATCCTTGCATCAAAAGCCCAATATTGATTAAATGAAAAATCAAACATACAACAGAGGGACCAAATTAATCTCTTCATTTACAATATAATCATATTATGGTTGGTACACCAAAAGGATGAAGGAGGAGGATTGATCATGTCCAAGTACCATAATCACACTATGTTCAAGCTGAATTAAATTCAAAATAACTAATGTTAAGATTGGCAATGGTTGTTCCATATTTTCCCTCTTGTGTCTCACTAGAAACCCAACATCAACTCCTTCTCCTTCTCCAAATCTATAGTCCCTTCTCAAACTAGCCACTTATATTCATGAAAAATATTGTCATTAATGTCAGCATACTCATTATTATGTGAAAACTAACAGAGTAGAGGATAGGGTTTGTCTTTACACAGTTTGAGGATTGAAGATCATCTTATGTACACATGAGATTATGTTCTAGAGTATGTCTAGATGTTATAGTTAAGAGTACAAATAGAAATATGAATACTGGATAGAGTTATGATGTATTTGGTGAAGGAAACTTTTAGACAAATTTTTTGGAAAGTGGGTACTAATGTTTATATTTTATCTCCTAGCAGAAACATAATCTAGTTGAGAGAATTAAGACATAGGTTGAATACATGCTAAATATGCTTTGGATAATCATGCATATTTAGATGATCAACTAATGAAAATTTATTATGTAATGTTGAATGTAATATGTAATGTAATATCTTAAGTTAGTTCTATATTATTATTTTAAATTGGGAAATCCTCAAGGATGACTCAATAAATTATTCTAGGACTAAGTATAAAGGAAAGGTCATTTTTTTTGATGTAAAGTGTGATATGTAATCGTTTATATTTGATGTATTCTGTGAGATTTCATGTGAATATCTTTTAGATTAGAGTAGATATTGGTGAAGTTGAGGAACAATAAGCTTACAAGGAAGCATAGTTGGAAAGAGAAGTTGTTGTTGGATAGTTTTTGATGTACACTTGTATTATTCAGTGAGTATAGTACTAAAGTTTCTTGGCCAATACGTCCATTTGTCTTCCTTTCAAATCCTAATAAGATTGACGCAACTCCTAATATTGGGTTGGAATCTTCTATCAGGGATTTAAAATCTCCTAGTAGGGACCCATATATAATGATTGTACTTCAATAACTCCTAACATGGTCCATGTCCTTCCACAAGGAAATATTATATTAGTACATCATCTTGTGAATGACATCCCAACTAGTGTTTTCTTTCTGATCAAGGGTTTCCCTGGTTAACATATTTGGTGTTATTGTGTATGGTTATTGTATCTACTATTTATATGTTTCAAAATTAAAAAAAGATATAGAAAGTTGTTCTAAAATTTCATTATTAATTCACCCCCTCACCTCTTAGTTAACTTGGTGGACTTTACTTTCTAACAATTAGTATCACAGAAGTAGGTCCTTAGAGGGATAGCTTAACAACTTAAGGGTATCTATGGCACACTTCAAGAAAGAAAGTACAAAGTTTGATGGAGTTAACTATGATGGTTGGAAATAGAAGATGAAGACACATTTGTTACACATGGGTTTGGGTTAGTGTTTGATTATTGCAAGTAAAAAGGATGTAATTAAAGAAGACAAGATTGAAGGTTGTAATGAAATAGAGAAAGACACCGTCATGTACAATATGCTTCCTAGAGAAGCACTATTATCAACTCTTTCTTAAATTGAATTTGGTAAGGTAAAATTTGTAAGGCTTTGTCATGAAGTTTTCAAATCTTTGCAAAGCACATTTGAAGGTGATAAACTTACTCAGATTGTTAGATTACAAAATTCTATATGCTTATTTCAAGATGCTAAAATGATGGAAAATGAATCAATAAGAAGTTTTTTGGGTAGAATAGAAGAGATTGTTATAGAAATTAAGACCTGTGGTGGAGAGAAATTAAAAGATGAAATTATATGGAAGATATTAAAGACATTTACACATGCATACAAATAGACAACATAGATGATTGAACAAGTTATTCCCTGCACATCTGATTCTACAAGAGAGGCTCTTCTTGGAAGATTGAATTTAGCTAATATGTGGATGATACAAAGTGGAGAACTTCCTAGAGTTGAAACCTCTTTAAAAGAAAGTTAAGTGTTAGACTTATATTGACAAAGAGTGCAAGTACAAGTGGAGATTATGCCAATAGTTGCAAAACTAAAGTGGATGAAGACAAGAAGATTTAGGAATGACTTTCCATGCTTATGAAAAGAGAGCCTAAAGGTAATACAATATTTAAGTGTTTGACTTGTAACAAATATAATCATTATTCTTCTAAATGTCCTGAGAGAGTAACGAAGTTTAGGAAGCCCTATAAATCAAGAATGCATAAGGAATTCCTTTTACCAATGAAGAAGAATTTAATTCTAAACTAGAAGAATTCTTGAGAGAAAGTGATGATGAGAATGATGAAATAAGTTTTTTTCTATTAAAGAAGAAATCCCTAAAAAAGAAGAATTTAGAGAAGAAAAAGCATTAGTTTCACAAGTTGAAAAGAAGAAATCTGTTTGGATTAGGGACAGTGGTTTTTCCCATCACATGACTGGAGATATGAATAAGTTTTTTGAATTCAATAGCTATGATAGAAGTAGTTAGAGTTGGAAATAATGTAGCCTACCATATAAAAGGAAAAAGATCTATTGCACTTGATGGAAAGGCAAGCAATGCTAATGTTTATTTTGTTGATGGTTTGAAACATAATTTTTAGAGTGTTGTACAACTAGTAGAGAAAGGATATATGTTGTAGTTTACAAAGAATACCCACATTATCAAAGACAAAAACACATTTATATGCACTGGCAAAAGAAAAAGACTTAATGTATTTCAGTTGAATCTTATTTAGATGATACACTTACTTGATAAGGTGGATGATAGTTGGTTATGACATAAGAGATTTTATCATATCAACCTTGATAACATTGTAAAGGTCAATCTTACATTTACACTTAGATATTCTACTAAGATTGTGAAATGTACTAATATGATGCATAAGGAATGTGTAATGGAAAAACAAAAGAAAAGTTCATTTGCAAGCAACAAATTTACTACTTTGACAAAGTTGGAGATTGTGCACATAGATTTGAGTGGTCGTACAAAGACAAGGGCATTCTATGGTGAAAGGTATTTTATGACTCTTGTTGATGATTTCAGTAGAATGATGTGGGTAGCATTTCTTAGAGAAAAATATGAAAAATTTGAAAAGTCAAGATATTTAAGAGTAGAGTTGAGAATGGATATGGTTTGAAGACTAGATGTTTGAGATATGATAAAGGAGGAGAATTTACTTCAAATGAGTTTAAATTTTTTTGTAAATATAATGGTATGTAATGAGATAGATTTTAGCCCCTAAAACACCTGAAAAGAATAAAATTGTAGAAAGGAGAAACAAAATAGTGACAAAGGTAGAAAGAGAAATGATGCTTGAAAACAATGGGAGATAAGAAAAAAATATAACAACATACACTATGAACAAAGTAAAAATCAAACAAGGCCCTAGTGAGACACCTTATGAACTTCAGTTTAGACATACACCTTCTATTAAGTATTTTAGAATCTTTGGACGCAAATATTAGATTAAGAAAGATGATGTTGGAAATTTTGATTCAAGAAGTGATGAAGGTATGTTTCTTGGATATTCAATGGAGAGTGAAGCATATATATGTTGTAATTATAGAAGTAAGACTATTGTTGAGAGCAATAATGTGAGAGTTGATGCAAATTTTAGAATTTAAGAAAGGATACTTGATTATAATTCTAATGAAGAGATTAATCCAAAGAGAATGCTGAGTGAGAATTATCTTATGAGTCTAACACTTATTTGAACACTAAAATTTAGAGAGAGGTATAGAGAGAAGAACCTAGATTTGAACCTAGAGAAAAAATTAGAGTTGAAATAGTGACACCTATCATAAATTTGATAAAGAACTACCCTACTGAATAGATAATTGGAAGCAAAGACAAAAGAGTGATGGAAAGAAACAAGGTAGAAGAACTATGCTTAATTTCTCAAGTTGAGCCTAAGAATGTTGATGATGCTTGTAAGGATGACTATTGATTAACATATATAAATGAAGAACAAGAGAAGATTGTGAAGAACAAAACATGGGAATTGGTTCCTAGACCTAAGGAGAAGAATATTATTGGAATTAAATTGGTATTTAGAAACATGATGAATGAAAAAGGTGAAGTTGTTAAAAACAAAGAAAGATTGAAATGTAAGGGTTTCTCACAACAAGAAGGAATTGACTTTAAATAAATTTTTGCACCTGTTACCAGATTAGAAGTAGTAAGAATGTTTTTGGTATACACAACTAGCAAGAACTTTAAAGTTTATCAAATGGATGTCAAATCAACTTTTCTAAATGGGGAACTTGAAGAAGAGTATCCATTGAGTAACCTGATAGTTTTCTTTTGACAGATGAAGATGACATAGTTTGCAAATTAAAGAAGGCATTATAGGGACTGAAACAAACACCTAGAGCCTGATATGCAAGATTGGACATACACTTGACAAATTTGCAATTTGTGAAAGGTAATGTTGATATTAACATGTATCTAACAAAAGATGATAAAGGATTACAAATTGTTGTAGTATTTGTGGATGACATTGTATTTTGGGGTAACGATGAAGCAAGGTATTTTTCAAAGAAATGAAGTTTTTTTTTTTGAAATGAGTATGATTGGTGACATAAAGTACTTCTTGGGATTATAGATTATATAGAACAAAGATGGCATTTTCATAACACAAGCTAAGTATTTTAAAGAATTATTGCAAATATTTGGTTTAGAAAGTTGTAAATCTATTGGAACACCTATGATAATTGGATGCAAATTACCTAGCAAAGATGAATCCTCTACACTTGAACAGAAAAGGTATAGATCTATGAAATGTGGATCACAATATTTGACACATATTAGACCTCATATAGCTCTAATGTAGTTGGAATTGTGGCAATATTTAAAGGAAACCATAAATAGAAACATTGTAGAGTAGTAAAAAAAATCAAATATTTGAAGAGTATGCCTATTTATGGATTATGGTATGATAGATCAAATGATTTCACTTTATGTGTAAATATTGATGCAGGTTGTATAGGAAGTGTAGATGATTGAAAAAGCACCAGTGGTGAAGAATTTTTCTTGGGAGAAAGATTGGTTTCTTGGCTAAGAAAGAAACTAGATTATAATTCACAAAGTACATCAGAAGTAGTGTATGTAGTAGCAACAAATAGTTGTGATCAAATTATATGGATGAAGCAAATGCTGAAAAACATTAGGATTGAATTTACTGAGCCTATTATCATATGTTGCATGGTAGTACAAGTATAGTGAGTATGTCAAAGAATCCAATTTTACATTCAAAGACAAAGCATATATATATATATATATATATATATATATATATATATATATATATATATATATATATATATAATCACTTTTTGAGAGAAAAAGTTGTTGAGAAAGAGATCATATTGGAGTATGTTAGCAAAAAGGAGAAGATAGTAGACATATTTACAAAACCTTTGTCAAAGGAAATATTTGAGTACTTGAGAGGTATGCTTGAGGTTATACCCCATCCTACTTTTGATTATTTTATGGAGAGATTGCATCATTCTAGTGGTAATAGAGCATGATTTCTTTATCTAGACTAGATGCTTGATACTTCCTCTGTGGGGGAGTATCTATATTTGAGCTGAGTCATGTGCTCTTGGTAATTGGTATTTTACAATGTCTTTGGATACTTGATCTTATTGTAGATATTACTTAGATAATTGACATAATGATACATTTTTCATTGATGTAAATGGGGGAGAATAACACATGAAAAAAAACATTTGATATGAATGAGACATCTTATGAAACAATATAGGAGAAATATGCTTAAGGAAAAGAGTCATGTTGATTGATGAAGAGAATTTGATTGATGGGGAATTTTAACACTTTCCTTGTGCATGATGATAATAGTATTGATGACATTCATTGACAACATGAATGAGGGGGTAGATGAAATCAAGTCACATTTAGTATTCATGGAACTTAGATGTTTTTCATCTATGTTTCCATCAATGCCAAAGAGGGATATTGTTAGCATGAATCATGATGGTATTCCTATAGGGGAGTATCCTAGTAGTGTTGGAGACATATTTTAGTGGTTATATGTTACATTTGTGAAATTTTTTATCATTTGTGTCTTGACATACTGGTTATTCTATGAAGACTAGTAGAGCAGAAGATAAAGTTTGGTTGCACATAGTTCAAAGATTGAAGATCATCTTATACACACATAAGATTACATTCTATAGTATGTCTAGATGCTATAGTTAAGAGTGAATAAAAAAATATGAAGACTAAATAGAGTTATGATGGATTTGGTGAAGGTAGCTTTCTAGCAATGCTTCTGGAAAGTGAGTACTGATGTTTGTATTTTTCCTTCTAGCATAGATAGAATCTAGTTAAGTGAACTAAGACAAAGGTTGAAGAAATCTCAAAGATACTTTGATTAATCATGCACGTTTAGATGAACAAGTAGTAAAATGTTATGAAGAGTGTGATCTGATAGATTGCTTGTAATTATGAAAGGGATGTAATATTGAATGTAACATTTAATGAAATACCTTAAGTTGGTCCTATATTATTATTGTACAAATTGGGAAATCCTCAAGATTGACTCAATAACTTATTTTAGGACTTGGTATAAAGGAAATTTCATTTCCTTGGATGTAAAGTGTGATATGTAGTCATATCTATTTGATGTATTGTGTGAGCTTACATGGGAATATCTTTTGGATCATAGAATGTATTGGTGCAGTTGAGACACAATGAGCTTACAAGGAACTATATTTGGCAAGAGAATTTGTTGTTGAAAATTTATTGATGTAGACTTTTATTATTCAATGAGGATAGTATTAAAGCTATTTGGATAGTGGGTTTGTTTGTCTTCCTTTCAACTCCTAATAGGATTGGAATCTCCTAACAAGGATTCAAATCCTCCTAATAGGGACTCATATGTACTAATTATATTTCATTGACTCCTAATAGGGTTCATCCTTTCATAAAGAACTTTAATATTGGTACATCATCTTATGGGTACCATCCCCACCAACAGTTTTTCTCTATTTAAAAGTTTTCTTAGTTGACATATATGGTGTTATTGTGTAGGGTTATCTTTGTATGACTTTTGCATCTATGGTTTATATGTTTCGGATTAAAGAAGATATTGAGAGTTATTTTAATTGCATAACTGATTCAGCCCCCCCTCCCCCCTGAGTTATCTTGGTGGACTTTACTCTGCATCTATGATGTTCAGTATTGCTCAAAAGAGTGATAGTTTGAAGAAGTGGGTATGCTTGTCCAAAGAGATTCTAGTGCAGATAACTTGAGTCCTAAATTTTGTGGTCAAAAAAAGAGAGAAGAATGAATTATTGACACTAGGGAGAAGAGGGGGAAGTGAAGAATGTGAAAAGAAAACATGTGGGCATCGACATTGTAGAATTGCATCCATTGTAATCACCTATATGGGAATCCATGACATTGACATCAAATTCAAGTGAACTATACATGTTCGATCAACTATGACAATTGGTTTAAATCTTTGTAGATCTATGGGCATTAAAGGAGCCATCACAACTACATGTTGGAGCTCAAGAAAATGGTTCCAAGTTCAACGTATGTGGGATTTCCTATAGTAATAGGGAATTCATACAAATAAAAATATTTATCATTGAGGTCGCTGTCACAAGAATCTATGAATTTGTCACAGAAAAAATTGTTGGTCATTGGGACTAACAGACATGAAAAATTAATATTAAAAAAAAAATTTCAATCCACAAAAAAGTGTAACCAGGTTTTGATTTTCAATTCTAGTTAGCTAGTGGGAAGTCTAATAACCAAAATTTGAGGTAAATTTATTTTTCTATAATTCTAATTCCATTTTCAAATTCTGGACACAAACACAAAATTTTACAAATCCAATTTTTGCAAAAGCCAATTCGAGTCTAATTCCACAAACCAAATGGACCCTAAGGGTTTGTATCAATGGATAGTTGTCGATCCTTTACTTTAGTGGACAATAGTGAGGAAAATAGTTCTAAAGCTAGCAATGAGGTCAAGGGGTATCCTAGCTCTTTCTCCATTTTGGTTTCAAATGAGATAGATTTGTTTTGGATTTCTTGTATTATAGTCCAATAGGATAAGTTGAAACATTTTTTAAAAATTGGGCCTAATAGATGTTTCAAGGGGAATGAGATAGTGAAAGTATGTGAAATATATTGTAATATACAATGTAATAGGTAGAAAATGCATTAGTTGTAGGATCCATTTTGAGAAGGGTTCGGTTGGACATAGAGGTGTAAGTGTAGGTGTATTGGTGGTTGTAGATTATGTGCATATAGGGGATTGCTGTAAATATGCAATTTTTTTGAATATCGATGTACATTGTGTGGCCCCAAAAGTACTACATTTATCTATTAAAAAGAAGCTACTCATAGCCTCATTCATACTATAATATTAATGATAGAAGACCACGACTAACATTATCATGAATTATTACCTAAACACATGAGTGTGCTTTATTTGAAAATCATTATTTTAAATATAAAACCAACTCTGTCACTACCCTTAAACTTATGAGTTAATGTCATTGTTATATTTAGATGATGAGAGCAATGAGAGTGTATGCATTGATTATCATCATGTATGAATCAAACCAAACAAAATTTGAAAACTTATTGTATTAGAGGAGCATAAAGACATTATGTTTGAACAACTTTTATAATATAATATTATTACTTTACCTTAGAGAAAATATCAACATGCATAGATCAAAGAAAATAAATTTAAAAAGTTCAATACATAATAAGATCTTACATTGATTATATTAGAACTACTTTTAGAACACAATAATATTTTTGAAAAATTAAATCAATAAATATATGAAAGATTGCATCACACTTGTAAATATATAATTTCACACATAAATATAACAAATTCAACTATTAAAGGTTGGATTCGTGATCTTTTATTAAAAAAAATATAGAGGCTGAAAATAACCTTCTAAAATTGACTGACCTCACTAAATGTTCTACTAACCACTAATGAAAATTGAGCTCGTTAGTTTAAATAACTATACTAAGGGTCCGTTTGGTTGCAAGCGTAGGAATTGAGAATTAGAATAGAAATTTTGAATGAGAATGGAAAATGAAGAATAGGAATGGAAAAAGGCAATCCAATCTTGTTTATCCCTTGTTTGGTTATGCAAGCTTAAATTGGAATAGGGTTAACTTGCAATCGGCGCCGTTTGAAAATATTTTGAAGATGCAATCGCCACCATTGGAAAATCGCTGAAATATTTGAAAATATTGAAAACAAAATTCCCGCGCTCACCACAGGTCAAAGCGGATTTGAAAATTTAATCAAATTTGAGAAAGAGAAAATGAATGCAAGAATAGCAATTCCAATTACAGGTATTTTTTGGAATGGACAAAAGCTCATTTTGGGACTAAAATGAGAATACGTATTCCTATTCCCTATTCCTATTCCATGCACCAAACAAAGAATACAAATCATATTCTAATTTCCTATTCCTATTCCGGTTGTATTCCAGCAACCAAACGGCCCTAAAGGAATCAATCTTCTGCTCTTTTGAAAAGTAACATCTCAGAATTATAAATATCTACCATTTTAATAAAAAGATGCATACATACAGGTATATTTACATATCATTTCTACTAATATCCATTAAGCTTTATATGAATATAAAGACTAATTTAAATGATATATTGAATACAGGACATGATGCACGTGAGAAGTTCAACCAGTAGCCTTGAATAGCTTTTAAAACCATACGTACAATTTCCTGAATTTTCTGAGGTATTTCAAAGCAGAAACACTCATACTTGAACTCTCCTATTTGTTTGGTTGCCTCTCATCTCAGCAATTATTATTCATTTTGTCCTGTCGCTCTATAATTGCGGTGTCACGGAAAACCTATTCTTAAATGTATTACAAGGATGTATATCAACATCGACAAGTATATTCCACCAGGAAGATTTGACGGTCAAACACGCTCATTTCCTTCACACAATCCAACTGTAGGATAGCAGCAATAGACAATGACGGTGTGGAAATTTGGGACACTCCAGCGCCTTCACACAATGAAAGCAACACAAAAATCAACATAAAATGAACGTTTTGAAGGGCCAATAGAAAAGAGACAATCTAGGTGTAAGAGAACACAATCCAATTGTAAGAAAGTAATAGAAAATGATGGGGTTCGGAAGATTGGTCAAAGAGTCTCACCTCTTTCACATAATGAAAGCAATGGAACTGTGTGAAGGTTTTGCGGGTCAAATATTCTATGTTTGATGGTCCTTTGATTTAGATGGCACATCAAACAATTCAAAGAGACACAAATAAGAGAAGATTTTACATTTATGAATGTAAATGGAAATTTTGTTTTTTACAAAATGGATTTATGTATTTGTGTTTGAAAGATGTAATGAAATTATGTAGAAACTCCCCTCTCTTTCAATTGTGTCACTTTCGATCACATTCTAATCATACTAAAATCACTAGCTTTGAATTATTTGAAGGAATCAATTGAAAAGGGTTGGATCAAAGCTTCTATACACTTAAATCATTACAAAATTGGATTTCTTTCACACCTATTAAAATATTGATAAAAAAAAATTTAGATATTAGTTTTTAAGGATCAAATGAATTCATTTGAATATTTTAATAAATATTTAAACCTTATTATTAGCTTTATAAATAGTATAATATTTAATATACACTAGTTGATGAAAACACACACAAAATTTATATATAGACATACATCTATATATGTTTATATATACATCTCTAGGTGTGTATATATAATACAAAAATAGAAGAAAATATGATGATTTAAGCATTAAGATGTCCCATTTGAAGGAGTAAATTGAAAATAGTTAAATAAAAGTTTTTGGGATCAAACTCTCTTTGGTATAATCTCTCTTCACCTTAGTTACACCTATAACTGTGTCTCTTTTCAGCCAATTGAAATGGTGACAAAAAAATACTTTGAAAATAGTTTTTTGGGGACCAAATAAATTTATTTGACAAACCCAAATCTATGATGACATTACTTAGAGAAATGTTCAACACTTCTATAAAAACAATAAATTAGGAGAAAGAATATATGAAAAATATCAAGGACATAGGCGTTTATGTTATCTTTCCAACAAAAAAAATCAATATATACATATTAAGTTTGAGCGATCAAAATGAACCTATGCCAAATTATAGTTAATGTCACTTGATAATTCAATAAACCACAAAATATTCAACCAAATTGAACAAAACTAATTGCATACCTTGAATATTGGTGTTATAATCCCAACTTTATTATATATATATATATATATATATATATATATATATATATATAGTATTCTTAAAATAGTGAATGCCACACCTTAAAATGTTAATTTTTTATATGAATGACCTTTTGAAGGAGAATGGAAAATGGATACAAATCAGTTCCAAATATTGTAAAATCATTAGTTTACATTGTCTTCAAATCCTTAATTGTTTTGTAGTGATAGGTATTTGATTTTTTTGTGGGGTTATTTGTCTTAGTGTCAAAGTTAGCCAGAAGTGGGACACACTATTCTAGGATAAAAAAATTAAATAATTTTGCATTCCAAAATTCACATGTACCCTAATTAGAGCTACTCTAATTTCAAACATTAGCTAAAACTAATATATAGAATAAAATAATTTGAGAGAATATCCATACCCTAGATATTAGCATGGAAAATCTTTTATTCAAAATTATAATGTTGAAAATTAGAATGAAGTTAGGTAGAAGAAAAATAATAAGCTTTGGCTTTGTAAGCCTGAGCTTCTAAGCTTGTTGATTCTAATTTGATTTTTATGACTATAACCAGGTAGGCCTTATGCATGGCATGTCAAAAGAAGATTGTCTCACCATATTTGCATTGAATTTAGTATAATGTCTTGTGCTTTTTCCTATATATTGTGTGTATTTAATGTGTTTAAATCTAGAAAGGGTAGCTTGGGAGTAGTATTGGACCCTCCTACCTTGCATCAAGTGGTATTAGAGTGAGGTTTCTTTCTTAGCAAAGTTTTCAGATCATGGAGAACCATAATTGGATTAGTTGTAGGGTGGAAGAAGTGATTCTGACCTATCACTTGTAGAGTGTTATGATTTTTGAAGGAACTATTCTCACATTATCTCTAGAGCTTTTCTTCTTGTTCACACCTAGCAAGTCTAAGCCAGGACTCATTTCTCTTTTCCTAAATAATCTAACAAATAATTGTGTTCAAAAAATTTCTTCCACATATTTTTTAGATGTAGCTTAATTTTACTTTTAGGCATCATGTGTTTAGATGATTTAGTTTCTCTTAAAAGAGGGTCTTCGTCCATCTCCATCAAATTTTCTAACTATAAACCATATTTTCCAAATGTCCTACTACTTCCGAGAACTTCAACAGGATCTTCTTCAACTTCAATCAATGGGTCTTCAATTGATGGCTCTATATTATGTTTTGTCTATCCTTTCTTTTGGTCATCTCTAACTCAATCATATCTTTTTGCTCTTTTCACTTTATTCCCCATTGCACAAAAAACTGAATAGAGAGCTTGATATCACTTGCATACAAAAGACTTCCAAATTTAGTTACATAAATACTAGTAGATCATAGACAATTCAGAAAAAACTTTCAACATTAGAAGGTTATTATATTTCATTGTCTGTAACACTACAAAATCTTAAGACAAGTAGTTGCATTAAAGCATTACTGAATTTAGATTAAACAATTTATTAAATAATTTAACTATTTAATAAATTTAATACATTTCATTATGTTTTAAAACACCTAAATTCATTCTAATAATTTATTTAAATAAACTTAATTAATAAATTTTAAATAAAAAATAAATTTAATTAATCGATTTCAACACAAAAATAACTTTAAAAATCTAATTCCTAAATATTTCTTCAATAAAATTTCATTTAAAACTTTACTTTTTTACTATTACAAATGCAATTATGAATTAAATATAATAATTGAAAAATAAAACTTTACCTTTAAAATAAAAAATCTATTTTATTGATTAAATATAACAATTTAAAAATAAAACTTTACCTTTAAAATAAAATAAAAAATATTTTATTGAATTAAATATAATAATTAAAAAAATAAAACATTACATTTCAAATAGAAAACCTATTTTATTGTTTAAACTTTATTGAATTAAATTTAACAATTTAAAAGAAAAACTTTACCTTTAAAATAAAAGAACCTATTTTATTGAATTAATAAAAAATAAAATAATACATTTAAAATGCACTTGCGCATGTGACCTTGCACAAGCAATTTTTGTGTCATCATAATCCAGCTAGATCCGGTATGACCAGATCAGATCTAGCTAAAACTGTCTAGGTGCCATTTGATGTGGCACTTTCTTTCATGTTTTTTACAATTCTAAAAAACTTAACACTTCAAAGCCCAATTTCATCATCAAAATTAGGGTTTCAAAAAAAAAAAACCACTGGATAGAGCTTGTAGTAAGAATTATGCCAATATAATTTTTTTAATATAGGTGACCCAATATTTATTACAATAATTGCAAAATAATGCAAGTAGGTATTTCAACATTGAAGATGATGCACATTCAGAAAAATATAAAAATTAGAAGATAATAATAATTTTTTTATAAAAATGGTTAATTGTTCTAGAGAAGAGAGTCCTCTTCAATAATATAAAACATTTGTAATTCTTAACATAGATTTACTAGGGAAGAGATGGTGGGAATGAAAAACCATTAAATTATGAAAATTTCAACTTTAAATAGCTATAATAGACAAAATATATAATATTTTTAAAAATTTCTTTTTGATGGTTTAGTTACACATGTCATCAACAACATAGTTCAAAATTAGATGAAAATACATTTATTTGTAGTTATTTCTGCAGTGGGAACTATAATCCTTAATTTGCTCAATTTTTAACACTGTAAAAAAAGATCATTGAAAATTATAAAACATACTATATTTATTTTTTAAAATTAAAAAAAAAATAACATACATAAACTTTATCCTTTTATACACATTTCATAAGTTTATACCA
This sequence comes from Cupressus sempervirens, assembly GCA_028749045.1. Taxonomy (NCBI): domain Eukaryota; kingdom Viridiplantae; phylum Streptophyta; class Pinopsida; order Cupressales; family Cupressaceae; genus Cupressus; species Cupressus sempervirens. Next base: position 424,336,879 of record CM053784.1, read on the forward strand.
ACTTAAAATTCAAAACATAAATATGACTTTTACATTGTTGAAGTTTAACACTTTTTTTGATGTTAGCCTTTTCCTTTGTAAAAGGGTGACACATGTTTGTACTTTTACCCCTTTGTCATTATTTTTGAAACTTCTCAAACATTCTTAAATTTCATCAAATATCAACATCAGATTAAATATTTTCTCAACTTGTTCTTCATCTTCATGCTCAGTGAACACCACAACTTGCTCAGTGAGCACTTAACTCAGTTGACAATGAAATTTCTTGTTTAACACTATGTTCATTCACCTCTTTATTAGGTGTTTGGTGACAACTACGGTAGCTCAATTAATACTATATTTCCTCATTCATCATGCATTCTAGTCCATTTAACTTGAATTGAACATATATCTTTCTTAAGATCATGTAAAGAAATCAAACTAATAGTATATTTTCATAGTATAACTCATTCAAGTTCCCATTGAATACCATGCACTTATAAAAACTTATATGATCATCATACTTTCTTCAAATCTTCTTCATCTATCAAATGAATAGATACTCTACTGAAGTAGCATAATGTCTAACCAATTAAGACTTGACGTCAATGACAATAAAAAAAATAATATGACTCTTACAGATATGTTAACAACATTACACATGCATTAATAACAACATAAAATAATCAAATGTATGCATTGTCAACAACACAATTCTTCAGCTCTTAGACTTAATTCAAGTTTTGTGGAAAATATTTCACTTTGACAAATTTTCCCCCTTTGGGTGTACTCACTTTTTATTTAGTACCATCTTCAACATTTTATAGAACTCCCCCTTAGGATATACCATTTCTTAGAATACTTCTCTTTGACAACAATATTTATACTTCTCATTTATCGCTTATCTCCATTCTTATAGGATTCTCTCCCCCTTTGACAACAATATCAAAGGTAACTATAAGATCCAATGAGAAAATTATAAAATATTGTGTATTGTGTAGATTTGTTTTATTACAACCACTTTCACAACTTCATAAATCAATCCCTAAAGATTAAACTCTTGCATAAACTCTAGAAATATATATCTGATCATCTATGAATTGATACAACATGAATCCTTGCATAGTTAATCTTGGATAGGGGAAGGACACCTAACTTACATCTTAGATACTCAAAAGAATCCTTAGAAAATGTCTACATTTTCTCCCTAGATTTCACATACTCTGGCCTCTCTTTCTTCTCTTGTACTTCCTCTCTCAATTAGTGATACAATGTTTGAAAATTTAATTGTAACAACAACATACTCTGCTTTAGTTGTAGACTATGATATGTACATCTCTATTTCTTTCTTAACCATGTAATCAATCTATTTCCTAAAATGAAATCTCCACCACTTGTACTTTTCTTATCATCGGTATTTATATCCCAATCAACATCATTGTATACTCTAAGCTCAAAATCACCTTCCTATTAGTACCACAATCCATAGTGTTATGTTCCTTTTAAGTGTATAAATATCCTTTTAATAATAGCCATGTGTATTTCCTTAGGATTAGAGGAAAACCTTGCAAATGCATGTGCAATTTAAGGTCCACTATGCACAAAATATTATAAATTCCCAATCATTGATATATATTATCTATGTTCACTTCAACAATAGTATCCCCCTTAGATAATTTTCATAGAGTCACCATAGGTGTACTGACTAGCCTTGACTCATCCATACCAAATATCTTCAAGATATTCTTGAGTCACATATATACCATATTTTATTTGAACTTGTAAACCAATGATAAAATTGATTTCACCAAACATAGACATCTCAAACTTCCTACTCATTTGATCAAAAAATTATTTGCAAAAAAAAAGATTCCCACCAAATATGATATCATTGACAAATATTTTAGCAATCAATACCACATTTTCAGCTTCACTCTTCAAGTACAAGTTATTGTTTTCAATTTTTTTCACAAAGCCAAATTCAATCAAGTATGAATGCATCCTTTCATACCATGCTCTCAGTGCTTGCTTCAATCTATATAGTGTTTTTTTTAATTTGCAAACTAGGTGCTTCTGATCTAGCTCAACAAATCCTTATGGTTATTTTACATAAACATCTTCTTCAAGTATTCCATTCAAAAATGTAGACTTAACATCCATTAGATATACATTCAATTTCTTGTAAGTTGCATATGCCAATAGAGTTCAGATTCCTCCCAATCTTGCTACATGTGTAAAGGTCTCACCATAATCAATTCTTTCTTCTCAGGCATAAACTTTACAAACTAGTATGGCCTTGTTCCTTATTACTTCACCTTTCTCATTTTGTTTGTTTCAAAAAATCCACTTGGTTCTAATTAAATTCTTGTACGTGGGTCTCAACATGAGTATCCATGTATTATTTTTCTCAATCTAATCAATCTCATCATTTATAGAATTTATAAAATCTTCATTATCAAGTGCAAATTTCATAGTTCTTAGCTCAAACTCAACAATCAAACATGAATTATCCCTTAACTTACTTCTTTTAATGACTCTATCTCTTTTATCTGCAATGATTTGTTTAGGAAAATGGTTTACTCTTACATAATTTACTAGGGAAAGTTTAGCTCTATGATCTACAACATTATCATTGCTTGGTTGGTGCTCAACATCCTATTGGTCATGTTTTCACTTCATTCTTTTCTGAGTGTTTTTTCTTAGTAAATGTTCCTGGTTCCTTGTGTGAAAATTATGGTTTGATCTATTTTAATTTTTGTCAACCCTAAGAAAACCATAATTAGTATTTTGCAAATTTGTGCCCTAAATAATTCTTTTAGGTCATTTGTTTCTTCCTTTTAATTAGGTGGGAAAATCATTATAAAATAACCTTTTATCCCATAAAAATCCTAAAATAATCTTTACCATCCGATCTTCTTCCAAATCTACAGTGGTAACCAAGTTGTTATAGGAACTTACATGCATTTTACTGCACATGACATGGTGACCAAGAAAGTTGGAACATGCAGGACCCACTTAGTAAATGAGCATTGTTTCAAGGTAAATTTCCTATACTGTCAGATCTTTTGAAGATCAATAGTGGTCACCATGTCACAACTAGAGGTTGCAAGGTTTTCACTACATGTAACATAGCGACCACTGCAAAAGAAACATGGTGGGACCAATTTCAAAGATGGGTGACAGGATTTGCATTGCCATTAATAAAATTCAGTGGTATGATGGAATGTTAGACATTTTAGTTGTAATTAAAGAAATATCATAAGGAGAAAATGCTATTGATACTGTTAGATTTTCTTGACATCAATGGTAGTCGCTATGTTGCCATTGGAAGTTGCAAGAAATTTTTACTAGTCATGACATGGAAACCTCTCATGAAAAGAGAATATGGTGGGAACTATTTTCAAAAGTGGCATTGTAAATATTACCTATCATAAATGGCCCTGCCAGTATGTTAGGGTGATATGATGTCACATGCCACTATGGAGTCGCAATCAAATAAATATACTTGTTGATTTGTGCCATTGGATCTCTCCTAAATTGATGAAAATTGTTATGTTGTCATGGATATCTACTCGATCTTTAGTTCTCACAACACAACAACCAAAGGGAGGATAGAAGGACCCACCACATTTGTGATAAAGTAATCATGAAACATTCATCGTCCTATCAAGGCAACATCAACGGTGGTCACTATGTCTCTATAAGATGTTGCTTGATATTTATGCTTAGTGACATAGCAAGAGCATGACATGTGTTCAAAAGCACTAGTGGGTCCAATGTAACTTGTGAACAGTAAAATGAAAGGCCTATGTGGAAGGTTTTGACTGGGTTGACTGCCAATGTGGAGGATTCAAATTGAGTCATTAATAGTTTTATTTCTAGATCATCAAATTTTAAAAAAATCAAAGGCTTATTTTTAAAATTAGAAGGTGGTGCCACCCTATTTTTCCTTACAATCTATTTATGAAAATTAAGGCTTCCTTTGTGAAAGTAGAATGAGAGATATATTGCAGGATTTTACAAGCTTTTCTCTATGCAAACAAATTTTAGATTTTCAAAAAGCCAAGAGCTTGTTGAAGACTTGTTTCTTGCCTGATCAAAGTTGCAAAAGAATTTTTAGTATCCACCATTTATTGTAGAGCTTTCATAAAAAGTAATGAAGAGCCAAGTAAGTATCTTATTCCATCAAAAAGCTTAAAGAATTTTGGTATTCTGCATTATTGTTAAACATGCCTCCAAAGAAAGGTTTTTTGGGAAAGGTAGAATATGAAAATAGGAGTATAGATGATGACTTTCTTGAATAGTTAACTAAGTTGACAACTAAGTTAGCCTAGGTTAAAAAGCTAATTCCTGTGAACCCTAGGCTCAAAATTGCAAATGGCTGATATGATAAAGGGATTTGGATTAGAGATGCCACTACTAGGGCTCCATGTTTTTAAGAAATGGTTTTCAGAAAGGAAGTTGCGCCCCCCCCAATGGGAATATTTAGAAATTTGATTTAGGTAAATTAGTGGTCCTTAGGGTTTTCATGGACTTAGATCTTCTTATAGCCATAGCCAAGAATTATGACCCCATGACCAGGATAGTAAGAAAAGTGGATGGGGAACCTTTGATAAGGATTAATGTTGAAGAAATATGAGAGGTTTTGTGTCTAGAGCCATTATCAAATTATCATGAATCCATTGACTTTCTGGGTTTACAGAAAGAATATTCATCCAAGAAAGATTAGGTTAGGCAAGGTGCATTCAAAGAACAACTTGCCACAATTGGGAACTAATCTTTTGTTACAACATCAACTAAAGAATCTTTTAAGAAGGAATTTTTCACTAGCTAGGGACCTTGTGTAGGGCTTTGGGTGAGAACGAACAAAATATTATGCCAGTAAAATTCATGTACATGATGACACCAATCTCTTCTTTTGGTGTGGACATCATTTTTTTTTGCATCTTATATAACAAAAGAAGTCCATGTAGGATTAAATGGGATTGCAAAAGGAAAGGTGGAGAAGACATTTGGTCATTATTCATTGTTGATGCACATGTTCTTGTTTAAATGGGTTACCTATTTTGAAAAGAAGATGGTTTTGAACAAAGAGTATGAAGGAGAGGCTCTACCAGTCTAGTTATGGAGTGCAGACATGACCTGGGATAAAGATGAAGCTAGTTTTGTTAGATTTGATAGATATTTTGTATCCAAGTTAAGATGCATCATATTGAGGGACAATCCCAGAATCCCCAAGCCTCTGTTGGATTTTATCATGCCTATGGATAATCCTTCTAGTTTTAAAGTATCCCACAACTAGGTTGACATTATAGCTTACCCTATTTCTACATTTTTTAGGGTTTATGGTTTCCAAGGGACTCCCCATGTATTACCCTATCAAGTACCTCTAAAAGTAGGGATTACTAAAATGTTGTGGTAGATAGATTACTAAAATGTTGTGGTAGATAGAGGGATTGGAGGAAGCACAATTAATTGATAGATCTAGGGGCTCAATTTTTCGCACTTATACTATAGCTCACCAGTTCATAATCACTAAGGGTGGTTGGGTATTCTTGTAAAAATTCTTGGATTAGTACAAGATGGTTGTATCCCACACCCATTTTTGTGATACTGGGGGATTTTTTGATGTGTTTAGGTGAAGAGCTAAAAATGGTTCAAAAAAGCATCAACCTTACTTCCCCAGAGATATAATAAGAAAATTGAATTCTCTTTGCAAGAGCAAGAGATAAAAAAGAAGTGGAGGGTTTATTCTAGGGTTCTTGAATTCATTAACTATTTTCATAACAAATATAAACCTCTAGATGATGTAAGAACAGAGGCAGATAAATTGAATAAGCTAATGACTAATTTTCTTGAGATTATGGAAGTCATGAATGAGAAGAAGTTATTCTTTATTAATTCTTTTCTTGATAAGGCCTGAGAGATCATGAGGAGGCTGTCTTTCACCCCTATAGTAGGATCAGGGCAATTAATTGTTCAAAAAATACCTAGTTATACTGTGATAAAGAATAAAAGGGATATAATAGATAAGGGAAAACAAATATAGGCTCAACTAGTGTTGTTATGAAGGAGAGACCTAATGAACCCATGCCCAAGAGGTAGAGGATAGAAAAGGAACAAGTGCCTCAAGAAGAGGAATATTTATCCACCCAATCCCCATTACACATAGGAGATGATTATCTCACTAAAGAGTAGGTGGAAAAGTTGGGACCCTAACGGGGAATTTTAATTACTACTTTAGAGTTGGAGGAGGGAAATCCCTAGGTACCTCCTATGCAAAGCCTTGATTTAACCATTGTTGATTGTAGAGGAAGAGAGTTGGACCCTGTGATGGAATAGGCCAATCAAGAATTCATTTCTAATGATAATTTTGTCAAATCTTGAGCCTTTTACCAGTTCACTTGGAGATCAAACATTGGATTGTTTGAAGAAAGATGTAATAAATTGAAGATAAAGCATCTAGAGATGGAGGAGGTAGATATGCATAGCCAAATAAAAGAAGATATGATGCAAGAATTTAAAAGCTTGACCCTTGAAGAAGGGAGGCAAATGATAAAATCATTTGAGGTTCTACTACTGCCTAATTGGGACGTTGTAGATGCAATGATTTTAATTTTGTTACAAAGAAAATGAGTACAAAGGAGAAAGGGAAGAAAGAAATGAAAGGTGCCTAGTTCAGTGAAGACCATGCTACACTCATAATATGGTCAATGAGAAAAGGATCTAGGACCAACTCTTCCCAGCCTAATGACACCAACCTAATAGGAAATCTAATTGTGAAAAGAGTGGAGGACACTACTAGTATAGAGGCTATAGAGCTAGGTGTTGGATCAACCAACTTCACCTTAGCCACAACTCAGAGAGACCAAAGGGAAAGGTTGGAATTACAAGAGAGGATGAGAAAGTTTCAGCTACTTACAATAAAGAAATTCAAAAAAGGATTGAACTAGAAAATAAATTGATGGGACACTGAGGATAATCTAATAGGCCTAGAATCACCTATCCCTATCCTACAGTGGAGCCTTTTAAATCCACTCCTCAAATTGAGATTCTAGATACACCATAGAGACCTTAGTACTACACTGCAAAGGATTTTGAAGAAGAAAAGGCTAAATTTTGGGCATTACATGTAGAGTTAGAGATTCAATATGAGGATAGGCCAAGGGAAGCTATCATGTATTAATTAATAAACTTCTATGAGAAATTAACTAAAGTAATAAGTACATGAGAGGAGCTGAAGGCAAATGATGATGCCCTGAAGCCAATTGTCAACAATTGGAATAGTAGGAATAAGGAAGTTACTCTTTTTTGTTTTTCCTGTTATTAGTTTATCCTTAGAGCATATAGGAAAAACTTATGATCTGACCAATTATATATCAGAATTTGATGATAAGAGAGTTGAATTGTAAATAAGGATCATAAGTTATCTTGACAAGTATAAGAGTGTTAACTTCAAACTATTCCCACATGCTTTAGATGAAAAGAATAAGTTGAAAAATAAGGAGGATTGACTCCAATAATTGAATGATCTATTGTGCCTTCAAATGAATAAGGTTATAAATGAAAAGGGAAATGCATGGTGGGAAACCACAACTGAAGAAGTTGTGAAAGTTTAATTATTCTTTGATTCTTTGAGGCAAGATTTTGTTGAGATTGACAAAATTTGAGAGTATGTGATGAAGAAGAAGCATGATATTCTCTACTTTGATTGGCCAAATGACACACATTTTGACAAGTGGATGGCAGAATTAGTTCATGCAAAGTAGTTAGAATATGGTGAAACTAATGATGATGAAATGGAACAAGATGAAGTACAAATAATTGATACATCAGTAAAAGTAGAAGAGGATAAGGGAAAGAAACCAATTGTAGTTACTAGAGTAGAGCCCCAAAGTGATGACTTGACAATAGGACAACTGATGGTGACTATTAATCTATTAGTACAAGAGGACACCGATGGAATACCTCAAGTCCAGCTCAGCCTACGAGTGCCAGAACAAGGTCCATCGCATGTAGAATTAGTAATCACACATTCTGAGGAAGAACAACAACAACAAGTCCAATCATAAACTTCTCTTGGCAACAAAAGATGTAACAAAAAGTGGCCCCCACAAAAGAATATACATGATGAAAGACTTTACGTTGCACAATTTCTTTTTTATGATAGTGACAATATAAATATCTTCTTTTCTTAAGGATAGCTGTTAGTTTCTCTATGCCTAAATCTCGTTGCATCTCTCACTATATAAGTGAGATTCTAGGGCTAGAGAAAGCATTCGAGTCATTGTACACTTTTAGTTTTTATTAAGCTTTGTTTGATCCAGTTCTTGATGTAAAATTTATGATGTATTTTCTCTATCAAAATATGAGAATACATTAATGTTACAGGATCATAGTGTCTTATTTTTTGATCAGTTTTGAGTTATACTCTAGTTGTTACAAAATTTCCAAAGAGAATTAATACAAAGATGAACTATCCCCATACTTTTCTTCTTGAATCTTGTCTCCCTTTTGTTAGTTGGTTATCTTGAGATTTCATGAGCAAAGCTTGTTCAATTGAATGCAATTAGGATAAATTGTATATCATTTCACTATTGCTTTTAATTCAATGAATTAGGTAAATGCTTCAGTGAATATGATAAGATATCTAGATAATAGGAAGGATATATGTAAGAATGATTTCCAGCAAGGATTGATGATAACATTGATTGTAAAGCAATCAATTAGGTCAAGAAATTTGATAGACTCTAAAGCCTAATGGATGAGGCATTGATCAATTAAGTTTAGTCTATGATTATAGAAACCATGAATATGCATCAAGCTTGAAACTTAATCAATTTTACTTTAATGTTTGAAGAATATCAAATCTGGTCATCACTTGTTTACATTTAATTTTTGAGTCTTACGTAGTTGCTATTGCCTAGAATTATCTGTAGATCTAAGGAGAATTATGACCAATCTGCCATAAGGGATGATAATTTTTGTAAATGTTATAGAATGAATGAATTATGAGTATAATATAAGGTTATTAATATTGTATCCCTTAGCTGCACCCACCTTGGTTTTGCAAAGCCAAAAGAGTAGAAAATCTCCATAGATTTTGTTGAAGTTGGGTCTAGATTTGAAGAACATACAACTATTTATAGGGAGTAGCTAATCCTTAGGGTGTTTGTGATCTTCATCATCTTGGTACTAAGTATTTTGTTTCTTGGTAGTGTAAAAACACCAACACATCCCACTAAGGTTATTTTGTCTATGACTTAGGTAATGCAAGTTGTCACTCAGTAGATTTTGGTTATTTTCTAGGCATTACACCAAGTGCATCTTCATATACTTAAACAAACTTGTTTTAATCATCTAGTTCCTATTTTCTCTCCTTATCCTTCTTATCTACAAACTCATCAAATTTAACACTTGCACTTTCAATCATTTTGTCAATTGTTACATATAAACATTTGTAATCCTTGATCTTAGTAGAATAACCAAGGAATATACTTTCATCACCTCTAGAATCAAATTTATCATTCCTTGTGTTAGATAACTAAGAAGCGATGGGGGGAGGGTTGAACCAGTTATGACTATTTTTCCTACAAGCATTTCAAACACTCAAGTACTAATTCAACATCATAAACATCAATACAAATAAATTAGGGATCACATTCAACTTCACAATTCAGTCTTGTAATTAATTTACTTCAAAATTTGATCTCATTATTTTTGTTATTACTGAGTATCATAAATATAGCTTATCTTTTACCTTATCATTATCTAGCATTTAACGAGTTCTAGTGTTAAGTTAATACCATGAAAAATAGCTTGCAACATACAAACATTCACACAATTGACTCCATGATTAAATGTGGAAACCCTGTAAAGGGGAGAACCACCTGGGACCTACAACCCAAATAATTTTTACTCTTCTTAAGTTATCTCTGCTAGGAGCAACCTTGTTAAAAGTTACATGCACTTTCTAATGTGACATGGTTAGAGGGTTTTAACATAAAGATCATCTAGACTGTATCACTCCTTGATCATGTCTAAGAGTAGCCTTCTCTAAAGGACTTAGAAACATCACTAATCAATGTTACCATATAGGTTTTCATAGATTTTTTAGGTCCACTAGAGTGGGATAGTTTTATGTTACTATGGTAAGAAAGTAACAGTTAAATGGACTATAAGATTTAGCAGTACCTTTTTTGTTTAGATCTTTGTTCTACTATGTCTTCTTCTTCTTTGATCTCTACTTGATCTCTATTTGGATGAGTCACTTCTTCACACTTTCACTCTAATCTAACTCTTCTTAATATTCCTTCTACTTTGGTCATTCCACCTTGTTCCTTTCTTTCTCTTTGCTTTGCACAAATATTAAACTTAACAATATTGATCAACAATAATTAGCAACAATTTTTTTTTCTCTAACTTCTCCTTGACTAGTAAACTCTCTACTTCTAGATTCTTCCATACTTGGCCACTTAACCACATCCATAGATCTTAGATTCATTGTACTTATTAACTTTGAAAATAAAACTTTCCTTAAGTTTTGTGCTCATTCTTATCTTGTTTCAATCTCCATCGTCATATCTTCATTATATTTTTTTATCATAGATCTTGTAATAAAATTTTACTTTAGCCTTGAGCTTCTCAAACATTCTTTCTTTTAGCCATAAGTTTGCTTCAGATTCCATCTTCCTTAACTTTTTCTTCCATCTTATAGTCGATGAACATTACATTTCACTTAGTCCATAGAGTACTTGGTCAACATATGTTTTACTTAGTTAATACTGTAGTAGCCTAGGAAATACTATACTCCTTTCATCTTGTTACTTGGTTTAGCTTGTATAGCTCGGTGAATACATAAAATTCATGGTTAAATTATAGAATTATATGATTTTAAAACAATCAAACCATTATTATTTTATTACTATCCAACTCATTTGAGTGCCCATGGAATACCATACTTATCAAATCTTTCATCATCATACTTTCTTCAAATCATCTTCATCAATCAAAGGATATGTCACTCTATTGAATTAGTATAATATCTAGCCAACTTAATGACAATATAACAACTGATATGAATCTTTGACATATATTCATAACATTCTTAGTTACATGTTGAGCTGGGGGTGATCCCACAATAGTGAGTGCCACTTTTGTGGCACAAAGAAATTTGTTAACCAGTGCAAAAATTCAATTCTCAAATTTCATACATTTGCATGAACATGTGTATAATGTTCGCGCTAAAACATATGCAATATATGTTAGCATGAACATATCTTAATAAAAATTATTATGTTCATGCGAATGTTATAAAATTGTGATTTTTAACTTTTATTCACCATTTTCCATTTTTAGTGTTAATTTTTACGATGCAATAAAATTGTTTTGGACATTGGAGTGAATGTGTTAGAGTGCTAAGTGAGTTGCATCTCTTTCCTCTAGATTTTGGTCATTGCGCTATTTCAAGTATGTTTATATGTGATTATTTGAATATTTTTTTTAATGTTTTTTAAGTTTTCAAGGAATATTTTAATGTTAATTTAATATTTTTATTGCTTATTAATGTTAGTTAATTATATTATTTTTTCGTTTATAGTTTTTTATTTGTTAATTATATTAGTGTTATTAGAAAATACATTAGAAAAATATTAATTTAACATTAGGAAACAAATTTAGAAAAACAAGTAGTGTTAAATTAGATAATAACATTAGAAAATATTAGAAAAATAATAGAAAATATTAGAAAAACATTAGAAAATATTAAAAAAACATTAGTCTAGAATATTAGAAAAACATTAGAAAATATTTTTAAAATGTTAATCTAGAATATTAGAAAAATATTAGTATAGAATTAAGAAATTTTTAAAGAAAAATATTAGTGTCATTATAAAAATATTAGAAAACATTAGAGACAATATTACAAAATATTAGAAACACACTAGAAAATATTTAAAAAAACATTAGTCTAGAATATTATAAAATATTTTAAAAAAATTATTGTACAAAAATATTAGAAAATATTAAAAAAATTTAACAATAATCTTCAAAAAATACTAGTATAACATTCCAAAATAAATTTAGAAAAATATTAGAAAAAACATTAGAAAATATTAGGAAAAATTAGAAAATATTATAAAAAATGTTAGAAATTATTAAAACAACATTATTCTAGAATATTAGAAAAATATTAATTTTATATTAGGAAATTTTTTAAGAAAAAAATTAGTATACAATTAGAAAACACAAAATAACAATAAAAAGTCTAACCCTAACCCTAACCCTATATATAGCCCTAGTTCTAATCTTAATCATAACCCTAAGCCAAACCCTAACTCTAGCTCTAACTCAAACTCAAACCCTAACTCAAACCCTAATTTTAACCCTAACCCTAACCCTATTCATAACTCTATCTCTAACCCTAACCCTAACTCTAGCTATAACTCAAACTCAATCCCTCACTCTAATTTTAACCCTAACTCTAATTGTAACCCTAACCAGGTAATGAGCTAACCCTAATTCTTATTCCAATCCTAACCCTAATTCAAACTCAAACTCAATCCCTAACTAGATAACTATTTAATTCTAACCCTAACCCTAACCCTAGTCCTAACTCTATCTCTAATCATAACCCTAATCATAATCCTATCTCTAATTTCACCCCTAACCTTAACCCTAGAACCTTATATATAACCCTAGTTTTGTAACCCTAACTCTAATCTTAATTATAACTCTAACTCGAAATCTAGGTTGAACTATAACTAGCTCTAACTCTAAATTGAATCCTAATTATATAACTCTGATTACATAACATTAACCCTAATCTTAACCCAAACTTTAACTATACCCCTATTATTAACCCTAGAACTCTGATTCTAATTCTTAACCCTAACCCTAAGCCAAACCCTAACTCTAATTCTAGCTCTAACTCAAACTCAAACCCTAACTCTAACCCTAACCCTAACCCTAACCTTAACTCTAGTCCTAACTCGATCTCTAACCCTTACCCTAACTCTAATTCCACCCCTAATCCTAACCCTAATGGGATATATAACCCCAGTTCTGTAACCCTAGTTCTATAATCCTAATTTTATAGCTTTAACTCTAACTAGATAGCTCAAACACTAACTCGAAACCTAATTATATAACTATAATTGTAACCCTAACCCTCATGCTAACCCAAACTTACACTATAGCCCTATTCTTAACCCTAGAACTCTAATTCTAATTCTTAACCCTAATCCTAAGCCAAACCCCAACTCCAACTCAAAATCAAACCCTAACTCAAACCCTAATCTAATCCTAACCCTAACCCTAACCATAACTCTATCTCTAATTGTAATTTCACCCCTAACCCTAACCCTAACCCTATATAACCCTAGTTCTATAACCTTAACTCTAATCTTAATTTTATAACTCTAACTCTAACTAGATAGCTTGAGCCCCAACTAGCTTTAACTCTAACTCTAACCCTAATTTAACTCTAATTTTAACCCTAACCCTAATGCTAACCCAAACTTTAACTATACTCCTATTCTTAACCCTAGAACTCTAATTCTAATTCTTAACCCTAACTCTAGCTTTAGCTCTAACTCAAAGTCAAACCCTAATCTAGCCCTAACCCTAATCCTAATGATAACCCAAACTAACCCTAACCCTAACCCTAATCCTAACTCTATCTCTAACCCTAATCCTAACTCTAGCTCTAACTCTAACTGAAACCATAACCCTAACCCTTGTCCTAACTCTATCTCTAACTGTAACTATAACCCTAATCCTAACTCTATCTCTAACCATAACTATGTCCCTATATATAACCCTAGTTATGTAACATGATTCTAATCTTAATTATAACTCTAACTCTAACTCTAGCTTGAACCCTAACTAGCTCTAACTTTAACCCGAACCTTAATTATATACTCTCTAATTGTAACCCTAACCCTAATGCTAACCCAAACTTTAACTATAGCCCTATTATTAACCCTAGAACTTTGATTCTAATTCTAACCCTAAAGTTCTAATTTAAACCCTAACTCTAACCCTTTAATTCTAACCCTTACTATAACTGTAATTGAAACTGTAACCCTAATCGTAATCCTATCACTAATTCTACCCCTAACCCTAACCCTAATCCTATATATAACCCTAGTTTTGTAATCCTAACCCTAATGTTAACCCAAAATTTAACTCTAATTCTAATTCTTAACCCTAATCCTAATCCAAACCCAAAGCCAAACTCTAACTCTAGCTCTAGCTCGAATCCTAACCCTAACCCTAATGAGCTCTCTTTCTCATATATGATATTGATGTGTAGATTAGATGATGTACAATTTGTATCTTTTAAATATAAATTTGTGTACTAGATTACATGTATGTATATGTTTTTTTATAATATATATTAGTTTGATTATTGTAGATATGACTTCACATGATCAACATGGTCATCGACCTTAGGGTGATGAGGCTCATGTTCTGACTCTTGCTAGTGTAGCTCATGTTGTGGCTCATGGCACAGTTTGTGGTACAAATTATGGTGTGACTCATGTGGGGCTCATGGTGCAACTCATAGTGGGGTTCATATTGTGACTCATGGTGTAGATCCTACTATGGCTCTAGGTGTAGGTCCTAGTGTGGCTCTTGGTGCAGCTCTTGATATGGCACCTCCATGCATTGATATTGATGCACTATTTTCATTTGTAGAGTAGGAGGTAACTAGATTAGAGTAGTCTATACTCTCCTCGGATAATGGTGTATATAGAGACATCTATGCAACCATATGTAGGAACTTACAAGATCTAACTACTAGATTTAGAGAACAACATTCTTTTACCCCTGATGTATTAGCCATCATATCTAGGGAGTTGAGAGCTGAGATTTCAAGAGATGCATCTTTCGATGACGTCAAGAGGGTGGCCCCAAAAGATGTCATCAAATGAGAGTTTTTTTCATCATGTGAGGGTACCTAAGGTAGGGTGAGGGGCTATCAAGTGACATGTTGCATGGATCCTATTATCACTAACATGATCTATCCTCATTTCTTAGCCATGCATGGTCATTATCCTAATAATGATAAAATACTTCTTTATTTTGCATAATAGTTGTATGTTGAGTTTCATGTGGGGCTCAATATCAACTATGTTGATATTCCAAATTATTATGGATAGGGGCTTGGTCGAATTGTAGATCATGACCAGTATCACAGTGAAGAGCATATGCCACCTCTAGATGTCAAACAATTCATTGGGTAGAGACTTCCTCCATTAACTCCAACACTAGCTCCTATTGCTGATAGAGTTGTGATTACTTCCTAGAGGGGAGAAATTGATAATATTGGACACATCACATCTTTTGCTTCCAGTATCAAATTTGACTCTCTTGGTCAGTATATTCACACTCAATAGAGTCATCTAGGTTAAGCATCTTCAGAGGCATCGAGTAGCACTTTAGGAACCTCCCTTGATGAGGCATATAGAGTTGTTGGAATACCATTACCAAGTGATGTTTTTGCTCTTTCTAGACAACACACACATATGGATCTAGTGCTATAATTTTTGGAGGACCTATTGTAGGGTATCAATTATATTTTTGATATATAGAGGATACTAGTTCACTTACTGATGGACACCATTAGACTGCATCAGGGCCCTACAATTCCACAAACACAAACCACACTAGTAACATTTTCCACACAACATTCTACACTAGGCTCACGACACTCTATAGATGGCTTGGGCATACGAGTTGGAGATGTCAGGATCACAACTGAGGGCCTTGATGATTTTAGTGAACAGTTGTGAGGGCTATCTAAGATTAATACTATTCAGAGTATGGGATCATTGTTTATGGACATGTTATTCCAGACCAACACTAATTCTACACCATTACCCAGCTAGTTACACAAGCCACTTCACTGGTCATTACTAGTAGCTATAGTTGCATACATTGGGTTTGGCATGGGTACTTCAAAAGATTGAGGCACTAAGGGTGTTGTAGTAGGTGTTGGAGCTTCAGGAGATTATGGTACTAAGGGTGCTTGAGTAGGTGTTGGAACTTTAGGAGATGTTGCTGGCATATTAGGATGGGATGTTGACACTAGTACTAGAGGTGCATTGAAAAATGATATGATGGAGTCTAATGATCATCCTCCAGCTCCTGAGATCCAAGTACATATAAAATATTTTTAAATTTAAATATAAATTTTTTTAAAATAGTTCAGATAGATATTAAAAATTTATAATATATAATATAAATTAACTAAATTGTGCAGGCACAGGTCATCGAGCACATTATTATATCTAGTGTTGGGTCAGGGCATGTACGTTAGAGAGAGGATTCTACTGAGACACCTAGTAGTGCTCAGGTACAAGTTTTAAATAGTTTGTAAAGTTAAATTTATGTTTCAAACTATATGCACTCATTTTCATGTACACATGTATATATATGTTTAGATAGATCTAATGTATATGTATTTGCAAGGCTCGATCCTGTGAATGTTCCAAGGGGTGCTTGCACTACTCCTCAAGAGACCTAGCTTGTCTCTTCTAGGCACCTAATCCACATAGGTCCCTGATTGGTTTAGATTATTAACTAACACCAATCCAAACTCTTCTCAAAAATTTTGATCCTTTGTACTTACCCTTAGAAGAATAACAAACTTAGTTTAGTACTCTTCTACACACACACTTATAGGGATCTAAGTGCAATTTTTTCAAAAACTTGATCCTTTGTTTTAGGTTCATCCATCAACATGAGATTACTCCATTTTATTCCATTTTTGTCCATTTGGAAAGATCTTTAAACCTCTTCCTTAATGATTTCAAGTTTTTGTCTCAAAGAAGCCTAATTAGGCCTAGTTCCAATTAGCCCTTGGAATCAACTAATTTCTCTTTCTTGAAAAAAATCTCAAAACAACCTGGTTAACAAACTCTAGATTCAAACACCCTTTTGGATTCCTTAAAGGATTATGTAGGTCTTGAAACCTTAAGTTGTCCGTATAGGCGATTCCTATTATGTAGGCCAAATAGGACAAAGGCTTATTTCCTAGGACTAGACTACAAATTTTTTTGGCCTAAATGGATTGTTAAGACCTCAATCTCCAAGACATATCAATATATGACTATCCACTTCCTAGAAATGTACTTGTTCCATAAATCCCTTTCATTTCCTACACCTAATCATTTGTTTTAGCACTATCAATCCTCTAATCGGACATTCCTAGCTCGCCTCGGGCTTGAGTTTAAAAATAGCTCCAAAAAATTCCACAACTCCTAATCCTATAAATATGTACACTAATAACTCCCCTAACCTTTCCATCTACCCTCAAGTATTTCCCATGGTTGGATTTCATGGGGGAGCCATTTATTTACAAACTAGTCAACACAGATCTAGTGAACAGGCTATATGCAAAATAATTTACTAAAGCAACTAAACTATCTCTACCGTCAAAGTAAAAATAATGTAAAAAACTTAAAACTAATCCTATTACATGAATCCAATGCAACTTTTACTCCTTCAATCCATATAATATCACACAAAATAAAAATGCTTGATCTGCACACTAATCATAGTCACAGTCACTATTGTTTCTACAAAAACTTTTTACAATCCAACCTCCCAATTCGAGATTGAACCTTCAATATAGGGTGTTTTTTAGTGGTGAATATTTGTAATTTTGTGAATTTTAATTTTTTTTTGCTAGTAATTTGGCTAATAATTTAAGATTTAATCTAACCTAAATCACCACATTTTTATTAAATTTAGTTCTAAAATATTTAAAATCACTCAATAAATTTTTTTATTAAAAAATTTAAATTCAAAGATTCACCACAATATTTGATACATGATTAGATTTGATTCACCTAAATATTATATATTATCAAAGGAATTAAAATTAATTCTCGAATAATTATCGTAATTATTAGTTACTTTAGGGATATATTTCCAATATTTAGTTTTCGCTATTGATTTATGATATAATGTAATTATCCTCATAATTTCCATGAGATAAAACATGTTCAATTTTGATTTGTAATATTCCATGATGATTAGCGACTTCCTATTATTATTGAGATTCGCCTATATTTTCTTCTAAAAAATTATGATTCCAAAATAATCGCTAATGTAAATAATATTTAAAATAAAAAAATTGAGAGATTCACCGATAAAAATAATTTGGTTTTTCAAAATAATGAAAGATTTGCCAATAATTTATATCTTTTTTTCGAAGGAGTTACTTAAAGTTTACCCTGCTTCAATAAGTAGTAAATGCCTTTTCCCTATATTTTAGGCCATCTTAGTGGATTTTCCACTCATCATACTTAGGGGATCCAAGGTAATTGAGTTGCATGCAACATTTGCAATAAATTGCAAATGTTGTCATAACTTTTCAAGAACATTTGGCATCTTTGCACTTATGCCATTACCCTTGTTTCTAGGATCTCTAACCCCTCTAGGTCGATGCATAAGCAACATAAATGGCCTTAAAGCATCTTTTCCACCTATTATATGTGTTAGAACACATTTAAAGACTCCAACTCACTATTTCCTCTACACACTAAGTAATTGAAATAATGACTAACAATGGCTATTTGTGCAACCTTAGTCCTAATGACTAACTCAC
Organism: Cupressus sempervirens; assembly: GCA_028749045.1. NCBI lineage: Eukaryota > Viridiplantae > Streptophyta > Pinopsida > Cupressales > Cupressaceae > Cupressus > Cupressus sempervirens. The sequence goes on from CM053784.1 coordinate 424,355,477, forward strand.
CTAGCCAACAATGAAAATGACCTTTTAAGGTCCACAAACAACTGATCTATACTCTTGAGGGCTAGATTCAAGTAGCCAAAAATCTTTCAAACAATGGAGGTAGCCTAATGTGTGCTCCTACACCACTCAGTTGTTGCACCTCAGCCATAGGATGTACATGAGACTCGATTAGAGGATTTTCTTGTTCATATGTGTCTTAAGGGCTCCCTCTAGTAGTACTAGATATATGTATACTTTTATGCATTTATATATTCAATACATTGTATACATGTTTACCTATTCTAGAGATTTACATACATGTATTTCAATACCTTAATGACATGCATTTCACTATTTATTTTACTATTTAGCACTTTAGTACCTAGATGACATGTACTTCACTTTTTATATTTTTATGTATATATGTTTATTCGAGAATTATATGCATTTGTATACATATTTCACATAGTTTGTATATATGTATTTCAGTATAGATATTAGATCTAGATGTTCATTCTTGAGACATACATGTATATTTTTGTATTTTAGTAGAACATTCTTCAGCGTACATAGAGTATAAAGATTAAAGTAAACACTAATACAAGTATTTAACTTGGTAGATAAATGCAATTTCCCCATATTATATATTTGTGTATTAATTTATTTGTGCATCAACTCATATATATAGGCAAATATTTACTAACTAATTGAACAGTTAAATTATTTTTCATGCCAAGTATTTTAATATAGGTGCTTAAAACTACAAGTGAAATTTAAAAAGATTTAGATTTTAGATTTTAAACTTTAGATTTGTTTGCGATCATTATAAAATAATCAAATTAACTTCTCTTTACCTACTTTAATAGTTAAATCTGTAGAACTTCCAAATTACTCTATGAACCTAATTTATAATTCTCTATTAGAAATAATAGTAATATAGGGTGATTGAATTGAATTCATTACTTGTTTTTTTAATTACATCTAATTAATGTTGTACTGTTATCATTACTAGCTTATCCGTATGGTTAATTATATTTCATGCTAAGTATATTAATATAGGTTCTTAAAACTACTAAATAAACCCAAATGAATTATATCATAGATTTTAAACATTTTATTTATTTGTAATCATTATAACATAATCAAGTTAATTTCTCTTCGCCTAACTCAATAATTGAATATTTAGAAGTTCACATTGGATATATCAAGCCGAATACCTATAAATTAATTCAAATTATTATAAAATAAATCTTAAAAGGAACTAATAGATAAGATAATATTATTAAATTAATATAAATTTCATTCCTTATAAGTGCTAAAGAAATTAGTAGGACTAAAGATACATATTTGTTTTATGTGGATAAAAATATTCTAGTACATAAGCCAATACATTATTTTTAAAAACTCTTACAAAATTTAATATTCTTAAAATCTTCATCGATGGTAATCAATATTATTAAAATTTATATATTTAAAGGTCTTGAAATTGTATTTAAATTAAATTAGACCATCTCAAGGTCTCGCTCAACCATGATGTTCACTTATAACATGCAATATCTTCTCATGATATTCATTGTCTAGTCTCCACTTGTGACATCCACACTTAAATTTGACTAGATGTAGACAAAGCCTGGTGGCAACAACTAGGTGGTTGTATTGTAAAACCTTTTTCTCAGGTTGATAATCAACAAAGTGTATTCGATGTTGGAAAATTTTGATTTTCTTCAAATATGTTCCCTGTATCACAATAGAACATGCACCACAAATTTAAATATTTTTAAATTTGATTGATATAAAGTTATGTAGATATATATAAATTCATATATGTATGTGCACATGTATCTATAATATCTATGGGGAACAACATTTCATCACTTTATTTAGGACCATATAACTTTGTCCTCTCTACAGTACATATCACAATAAATAATAATTAACACCTTCATGATTTCCAAGCTTAGGAATCACTACAAAGACATCTCCTATAAAAAAAGTGGGTGTGTGCACCAAGATGGTGTACAATTTAGTGGACACTACACACAAAAAAACCAAAACTGTTAACCCGATCAGGTTGTTTAAAATTTCAAAAAGCAGCTAGGCTTGGTTACCAAGCATGGCCAAAATACATAAAATACAAAACCCAATTGGATTTCTAAGATTCAAATAACTTGATTGGCTTATGAAATAAAAAAGTACATTGAAAACCTGATCGGGTTATGCAAAATCTAATTGGGTTATGCAAAACTTGATCTAGTTTTGAAGAACTAAATGTAGGCTTTACTTTGGAAGGCATAACTTTCACATCCAGTGTCTAATTGACTTTGTTCAAAATGAATTGGAAAGTTATTGAAGAGCTTTATAACATGATGTAGATAAATCTATCCTATATATTCAAAAGTTTATTTGTCATCAATTTGAATTAAGCATAATCTAAAATAGGTAGTCATTATTTCCCAAATGCGTAATCAATAGGTAAACTTGAATGCTAACATATTTTTTATTCTCTATCTCTCAAAAATACATAAACACACTCAATAACTAATTAAATAACTCTTAATATCTATTCCTTACTAACTCTTAACCTCTCTATGTGTTTAACCTATTATCCTTAAGCATTGTCCCTCTTCGAGTAATCCCTAAGCCTCTCTCTCTCTCTCTCTCTCTCTCTCTCTCTCTCCAATATATCCTTCTATCTCTCTCTCCATCACTTCATATTTCTCTCTCTCACTCTCTCCATCTCTCTCACTCTTGATTATCCTCTCCCCCCTCTATCTCTCTCAAACATCTCTCTAACCCCTTACCCATATCTCTCTGACCCCTAATCCGTAATATCCCTACTCTCTCTCCCTAACCTCTAATCCTTGAAGTGCGAAATTCACATAGAGAGATAGGGGTTAGGGATTAGGGGTCATATAGAAATGAGTAAGGGGTTATAAAGATGTTTGAGAGAGAGAGTAAAGGGTATAGAAAGAGGGAGATGGGATAGGACACAAGAGAGTGAGAGAGAGAGATGCAAAGAGTGAGAGAGAGATGAAGTGATGGAGAGAGAGAGAAATAGGCAATAGAGATTAGGGGATAGGATGGAGAGAGTGAGAAATATGGATAGAATGAATAGAGAGATGGGATTGGACACACGAGAGAGAGAGAGAGAGAGAGAGAGTGAGAGAGAGAGAGAGAGAGAGAGAGAGAGAGAGAGAGAGAGGGAAATATGAGATAGAGATTAGGGGATAGGATGGAGAGAGTGAGAAATATGGATAGAATGGAGGGGGAGAGAGGGAGAGAGAGGGGGGGGAATATGATGGAGAGAGATTAGGGGATAGGATGGAAAGTGTGTGGTGTGTGTGTGAGAGAGAGAGAGAGCGGGGGGGGGGGGGGGGAGGAGTGGGGTAGTAGTTAGTTCAATAACGTGAGAGATTAAGATTTAGTAAGAGAGATATCTTAGGGGTTATTTAGTTAGTGATTGAGTGTGTATGCATTTGAGAGAGAGAGATGGAGTGATGGAGAGAGATAAGGGGATAGAATAGAGAGAGATTAGGGGACATGATGGAGAGAGTGAGTGAGTAAGTGTGTGTATGTGTGTGTGTGTGTGTGTGTGTGCGCGCGCGCGCGCGCGTGTGTGTGTGTGTGGTGTGTGTGTGTGTGTGTGTGTGAGAGAGAGAGAGAGAGAGAGAGAGAGAGAGAGAGAGAGAGAGAGAGAGAGAGAGAGAGAGAGAGAGAGAGAGAGAGAGAGAGATTAGGGGTCGGGATGGATAGAACAAGAGGGGATTGGAGAGAGGGGGGGGAGGATTAGGGATTACTCAAAGAGACAAAACTTAAGGGTAATGTGAGAGATAGAGAGGCAAGGGGTAGAAGTTAGTTAAATAATGTAAGAAATTAAGATTTAGTAAGAGCTATATCTTAGGGTTATTTGGTTAGTGATTGAGTGAGTGTGTATGTGTTTGAGAGAGAGAGGGGGGGGATAGGATAGAGAGATAGAGAGAGTGTGAGAGAGAAGTGGGTTGGATAGAGGAGTGAGAGAGAGAGAGTTATGGAGGGAGAGAAGGGGATAGGATAGAGAGATATTAGGGGTATGATGGAGAGAGTAAGCGAGTGAGTGAATGAGTGAGTGTGTGTGTGGGGGGGGAGAGAGAGAGAGAGAGAGAGAGAGAGAGAGAGAGAGAGAGAGAGAGAGAGAGAGGGAGGGAGGGAGGGAGGGAGGGAGGGAGGGAGGGGGAGGGGGGAGAGTGAGAGAGGCTTAGGGATTACTCAAAGAGAGAAAACACTTAAGGATAAAATGTTAGATAGAGAGAGAGAGAGAGAGGTTAGGAGTTAGTAAGAGAGATATATTAGGATTTATTTAATTAGTGATTGAGTGTGCATGTATGTGTGTTTTAGAGATAGAGAATGAAAAATATGTTAGCATTCATGTTTACCTATTGATTATGCATTTGGAAAACAATGACTACCTATTTTAGATTGTCCTTAATTGAAATTGATAGAAAATAAAATATTTAAGACATAGTTTATTTATTTGCATCATGTTGTAGAGCTCTTCAATAGCTTTCCAACTCATTTTAAATGGAGTCAATCAGACTCTGAATGTGAAAGTTATGGCTTCCAAAGTAAAGCCTACATTTAGTTCTTCAAAACCTGATTGAGTTTTGCATAACCCAATCGGGTTATTTGAATCCTAGCAACCCAGTAAACTTTAACATTGTAAACTTTAATTACTTTTTCCAATGTCTTGACATTCCTCATAGACATATGTCTACCATTTTTTTTATTAGATTTGTATTTACTTAACCAAATTCAAAATATATATTACTATTCTACACTTGATTCTATACATTTTTAAAAAAAAAGGTTTTCATTTTTTATTATTTTGATGCGAGTTATGCTTAGCACACAAAGAGGTACCAAAATTTTAGGATGTAGTCAGTTTAGTAATTCACAATGAAAAAAATACTCATCATAAAATTTAAAAAAATACACAACTTCTAGATATGAATCTTAACTATCCTACTAAAGGGATACACAAGATGCTAAATATAATTTGGTCTTTTGTGTTGCACATGAAAACAACTATGTTATGTTTTCTAAAAAAATTAGGAACTATTTTTTGTGTGTGTAAGGTTTGACCCACCTAATCTTATCCATTTTGTAAAAACTCTAGTAGTTTAGAAAGTAGGTTCAGAATACTACAATTTATATGTTTTACACATCTTGTCATTTTTAGTGGATCACCCTCAAATGTCTCATCCAAGTTTAGGTTTACCTGATTTCAAAAAAAAGGTGTCCACTTATACCACCCTTTTTGCACACAATCTTGGTTCACTCACCCAAGTATGTACATGTACATTATATAAAATAGTTCATTGATAATTAAAAAGAAAGTTGATATTAATATGCAAATTGTGATTAATTTTTATGATACTTACCTACTTTTATCAATCTAGAGATATGATTATAATCATTAGAAATCAATGGAATATCATCAAAATTTTCATCTTCATGTTTATAAAATATATCCGTAACATCAAGTGGTATTGAAAGTCATGCACCTATATATCCATGCATTTGATTGATGCATTCTTGATAGTCTTCATCAATGCAACCTTCACAAAGACATAAGTATTCTCTTATCTTCAATGTCCAATTGCGATTATATGTACTCATGATAGAATGTAGGGAGCATGTATTTTGTATACTCTTACAACCATGCATGTTTTTTTGTTTACCTAATTTTAGAAAAATGGTGTCCACTTATACCCCCTTTTTGCACACCATATTGGTGCACTCACCCAAGTATTTACATGTACATTATATAAAATAGTTCATTGATAATTAAAAAGAAAGTTGAGATTAATATGCAAGTTGTGATTAATTTTTATGATACTTACCCACTTTTATTAATCTAGAGATATGATTATAATAATTAGAAATCAATGCAATATCATCAAAATTTTCATCTTCATGTTTATAAAATATATCGGTAACATCAAGTGGTACTGAAAGCCATGCACCTATATATCCATGCATTTGATTGATGCATTCTTGATAGTCTTCATCAACGCAACTATCACTAAAACATAAGCATTCTCTTATCTTCAATGTGTAATGCCCCACTTGAAGATCCTTGGAACAAGGATTCAATTCAAGCCAAAAAAAAAAAATTTACAAGTATGAATGCACATGTCAACATCATATAGGGATCACAAAGATCACAATAGAAGACTTAACTACAATCTCGACAACCAATGAATCTCCAAATGCCACTACCAAACTAACACACACAAATCAAGAATAAAAACCAAAGATGGTATTAGAGCATAAAATCTCTGACCTCTCAAAACTTGAAACCACTAGCATTCCTATAGGGTACTCAAAAGTCCAAGTTGCATTCCTTGAAGAATAGTGGAGAGGTCCCCTATTTTTCACATGAGAGAATAACAACTGAAAGTCTCATGCAAGGAAGCACCTCTTCACATAAGAAAGTACACTGAGCCATGCAAGGAAACACCATCTCATGCTAGAATATGCTTGGTTTGACAACCAAAACACCTAAACTAGTGTAGGGTTTTGTGTGAGGATTCACCAAGCTATGCAAAGAAACCCAACACACCATGAAAATAATTGCATTCTCGCATGAGAAAGTACAATTTCGCATGAGGATACAATTTAGCAAACTAGAAAACAAAAAGGTAAAAATCTAGGAAATAGATTTCCCCCACATTGAGGAGTACCAGATCTACATAAATCGAGGAATGAACACTCGAGTGCTTAAACAACAAGATGCCATAAAACAAGAAAGAGGAATAGCTATCCATCTAAACCATAGCAATAAAGAACATACTGAAAGCAAAATCATAGTTTATAGAAGTAACATCACAATGTACAAAAATAACATCACAACAATTGAACAACCAAACTAATTATGTTGTTCCTCCCAACCATTAATAGCATCATAAGACCATCATGGATCCTAGCCATCCCCCATGCGTAACATCCCAAACTACCAACCAGATCATTGGTGTTATCTTATAAGAACGTCACTACTAAAATGTTCTACAACATAAGATTAAGGGAATCTAACATGCTAACTGTAAAGCATTAGATAATCTAATAAATCAACCACATCATCTATCATATGCTAACATCATATGAATAGGAAATCTAACATGCTAAACCAATAAGCAATAGATATGCTAATAAAGCAATTCACACCATCTAATCATATGATAAACATCATAGTATGGGAATGCATCAAATAAATTAACATCATCTAAAATGAAATTCAAGCATTCCATTGAAACCATAAATCATAAAAAAGAATACTTTGAAACTCGAAGCATCAAGTGAAAACATCTAACAATGGTCATACTAGGATAAAAGACTATCTCTATACACTAGTCCCTGGTAGTGGTATAGGTAGCTACACCTCCCAACCACATGGTACCCACAAGACCACACCTATCATGCTGATGGAGATCATGATCCAACCACAAACACACCCAAAACAACATCCATGGCTAACACACATGCTACATAGTATGATGATTGAATTCAAGACATAAACAATGCATAACTACATGCCCTAGTCAGACATCTCAAAGACTACTAATTAGGGGCTAACATCAAGGAGAGTCACTTGGCATTGAAAAGCCCAAGCTTGGATTGTACATTTCAAATCCTCAACAAAGGGCCTTGCACACACATTTTATTATCTTAAGTTTTATTACAACCCAATGTTTTATTTAATTATCACTTACTTAAAAATTCTTCACACTAACCCTATGGGACAAGGTCACCAGGCTACGAGGTAGAAGCCCCCTCCATATGCTATGCTAACCTACCCATGCTCATGCAATGATGAGTGCCCGTAGGCATGCACATTTCCAACCCAACCCCAATGATCATAACTTTTGGAAGTACCACGAAAGATTGGGACTCGCAAGCCACCTGACAAGTGTACGCACACATACTCATGTGCGGCACACCACCATCATGGGGATCATAATATAAAGATAGGTTGAGAACACAATGCAAAAAAAACTCAACCGCAAACAACTCAGGAGGATGGATTCTACACAAATCCCAAGAACCAATAAAACCATAAATCATGAAATCACTCAACTGGCCTCAATTTGGGAGTATGGATTCTACATGAATTTCAATGATGCAACAAGACCAAACATCATGAACTCACTCAATTGGCCTCAATCCAGGAGTATGGATTCTACACAAATCCTAATGTCCACAAAACAAGACTAAAGGTCCAAAAGAAACCATAACAATAGGTATAAAATCACTCAACCAAAGAAAAAGTCAGGAGTACGGATGTGACATGCATCCCAATGAAAATACAAAAGTGCAACAATGGTTTGACTGATATCCAAATAGATAATCCAGGTCCACAACCCAACTCATGCCAAGAAAACCCAAAAAAACAAGATGACACACAAAATAAGGTAAAAATCCCTAAATTTTGAAAAACTTCAAAATTAAAACTCATTTGGCCTTTGGGTATAAAAACCCCCAAAAATCCAAAAATAATTGAGTTCGGACACCATATGCAAAAATGGCCAACATAACAATGCAAAAACCCAAACCCTCAACCTAAAAAATAGGGAAATGTTCATACCCAACCAACCGAGCAGAATCAACAAATAGAAATAGAGGGGAACACTAGTTCTTAGCCTCCTAATAAATGGCTACCAAAAATAGAAGTAGAAATGAAGCAGAAACAATACAATAGGAGAGCCTTACCTCACAACCAAAAGGGCAAAACAAAAATCTGAGCCATAAAATAAAAAGCCCACAAAAGTGGCTAAAAATCATGGAAATCCAAGGTCTCTCTGAGCTGGATCCAATGAGACCAACCTCGTGATGATCCCATGCCCATAGCTCTCGCAAAAAACAAAATAGTAAATCCTTATGAAGAGGATTTTGGGGTTTACTCTCAAACTTTCTAATTCAAAAGTGAGAAGTGAGGAATTTAATTTTTTGTTGGATATTTATTCACTTTGCGAGTGAATAATCAATTAGGGCAACTAACCACCCAACCTAGTTAAACCTTGAATTGACCCAAATGAAAACAAGCTATTCCTTGAAATAAGAATTCATCTTTGGAAAAGCTACCAGAAATTAAAATAAATCAATTAAAAAGCTCGAACACCCAAAACATAGAAATTTACTTAACTACTTTCGTGACAATGTGAAACTCTAAATGAAAAGACACATTCACTAGTTTAATCACATAATGCAAATGAATTTGGATTTAATAATCATTCAAAGGTTTAATTAAATAATTAAAATAAGGATACATTGACCATACAAGGATGACATTGGTAAAATAGGAATGGCTGAATCACTAAGTCCATGTACCACTGCCAGGGATATAAATCCTACACACTAAACAACATGATCAAGTGCAATTGCATATAATAACATGGCCGAAGAAATAAATGCCTTAAATCATCTAATTTAATCATTTATTTAATTATATTAATATAATCTATTTACATCACTCATGTTCGCTTAAAGCATAACAAATCAAGGATGAAGTAAATAACCATACCATTAAATCCATCACTTAACATAATCAGAGATATGTCCAAATACTAGATAACCATATATTGTCTTAAAAACACACTTTCATCTCAAAATGGCATCATCATGCAAATATGATCAACTGAACATCACAATAGTCTAACATCTATGATACTAAAATCCAAGTATAACATCTGACCCTCAGGTCATCTCACATGTAAAACATAACACAGATAAATATCCACAACACATAACCAATGAATCCAACAAGGAAAATCCATTCCTAATTATTTAAAAAATTAATAAATATAGTTTAAACAACATGAAAAGGAACTTAAAACACATAAGAAAACACAATCATAAACATGACTAACCACTGCTACAGGAACCTAGTCTAGTGTTGTATGGTAATAGTACACAGTGCAATCTTTGCACACATCTCAAGGTAATCACAAAATAACATCATGATACCACATTGATCTTGATAACCACTAGCACAGACCTTAGTGAACCATAAATCACATCATGATCTCATAAATTAATCATAAGAATAATCAAATCAATTGATATAGTAACATAAATCTAAATCACCTCAAGGGTGTAGACCACTCATGGTCCCAATCATAATCCATCACAATGAAAGATCAACAAGGTTGCATCCATCAGGATGACTTACAAAAGTCAAATGGGAGAGGCACTACACAATGTCTAATTGTGATTATATGTACTCATGACAAAATGTAAGGAACATGTCTTTTGGATACTTTTGCAACCATGCATGTTTTTTCTATTAACACTTGAAAGTTCATTAGAAAAATATGGAAAAATTAAATTTAAAATTCAACGAATCAAGATAAAATTTAAAACTTAATTGCATAAAATTTAAACAAATGTACACATCCATACCTATTATCTCCCAGAAAACTCTATATGGTATCTGTCAACTCATTCTTGATGATGTCGCAACCTTGTTTGATGCAAAATGTGTCTTAGACCATTCAACAACATCATGTGCATTATTTATACAAACTAAATTATAATTCATTTGATACTTTCATAGAGCACATTTGATGCAAGCTCCAATACCATCATGTTCACCTTTTCCATGCCCACTCTAAAAAAAACTCGATGTGTTTTATATTTTCATTACGATGATATCTACATAATGCATAAAATGGTTGAGATGATTGGAACTATGGGGCACATCCATTAGACCAAAAATAATTTTTATCAACATTTATGTTTCTTTCTTTCAAATAAGAAAAAAACATATTGAAAAAATGCTCCAAATAGTGAATGTCATGTTCTTTATCATCACTTATATAAAAGTGATATTCCTTTTTAAAGTGTAATCTGAACACCATCCAAATCTAATTGTGCATGTCTATAATGAATATATACCATTATAGTGATGTTCTTAGAAAAGAAATAATCTAATTGAATTTCTTTCTGATGAACAAATCAATAGTTCTTTGCAAAATCAATGACTGATACAATTGTTACAAGTGGGAAATTATCTATCAATGTTTGAAACTAGTGTACTTGCCACTTTGCAAAAAATGCATGGCAAGAATAAAATTCTTAAATCTATCCATAAATGTTACAATAGGTAAATCCTCTTAAACATATTCTGACCTTTTTGTCTCTTTCCCCAACTTTGTTTAATTCTTCACATACTTGTAAGTTTTGCAATTCACCTTTTTTTTAACATCAATATTTTCAAATTTCAAAGGAAAAAGGCCCAACTCACCACATGTTTCAAATATTCCTTTGATGTAATTTATTTGACCAAATGGATCATCTATTTTTTCCTCATAAAATGGATGATATAAATTCACTTCACCTACTAGGAGGAGCAATGTAAAAACCATATGTGTCTTCTACAAAATTTTGAAATACCTAATAGTGGAGATCAAACTCAATATGATAATGACAACAATAAGTTTCAAACCCTTTGTTTGACATCACAAAGTATGGCTTCAATCTTTCAAACAATGTTTGCCCAATTTTTACAATAGGATGTTCACTACAAAATGACACATATAAATCATACTATATTGTGTCCAACCAATGTTTTTTATGATGTTCATATTGACTAGATGCAATCCTATGCATGATAACATATCTACTATTTGATGAAGGACAAGTGTTATTGATCCAAAATGATATGACTAAATTTTTGAATCCCTCATCAATCCTATTAGAATGAGGTGCTCTACACATGATTTCCCAGTTGTCTTCCATAGTACTATCATCCAGAATTAATCTTCTCTTAACATATTCTCTCATTGTTTTCCTACTAAAACCCATTTTATATGAAATTGAAGATATTAGTCTATTTTGGGTCATATTCTTATTTACAACAGACATCAACATCACTTTTCTTGCCATGGACTTATCTTTAGTTTGAGACCACTTTCCTATGTTTCTCAAACCTTGTTTACCATTTTCAATCACATTAGTTTGCATGTTAGAAAATCTTCTCTTCTTTGATGTTGTGTTCGCACGTAACAATTTTAATGCTTCTTGCAACTTCTTTTGTGTAAGAAAAAGTGAAAGTAGCTGAGTGATGTAGGAGCATCTAGAGGTATAAGTGCAATCTTGTGTCACCCAAAAAAATGTACCGAGACATAGTTTCTATTTCATGTGTTTTCATTTCTGGATACCCATTTGGGTCAAATAAAGGTTTTAGCTCTCATAGTTCTAGTATCAGTGTTCTAGGTTAGAGTATTTAAGCACCTTGGGATACATGTAAATGCTAAAAAAATAGGACTATGTAATTGAGCCATAATTATGGTGAATCAAAAGGTTTAAATTGGAGGGAGGATTAAAATTGTAATTTAGAACATTCCAGAAAAAGAATTAGCTTAAAAAGCTGCACAGTTTGAAAGTTATCGTAGTTTTTCAATTTTTGGAGACCTCCTAAGAATGCTTCAAAGTCAGGTTTGAGGCATTAAATGACCTTGTACAGGGCCAAAAATGGGGGACAAGCATAGCTTTTCCATAGGCTATAGAGCACTCCGAGAGGTTTTCGAAAATGTAAACGGTTCGTCGATCAGAGCTATGGTTCAAAAGTTATGCCTCTCGAAAGTTCGGCTACCATTTATGGATTCTTCTAATTTTGTACCAACTTCTAAAGTGACTTCTAGAGCCTTCCATTTTGGCGATGGACGCCAACTAGCACTTTCTAGAATGTATTCCTAATCCTTAACCCTTTGGGGTCTATTTAAGGACATTTCTGGCATTGTAAAAGGCAGTTCGGAGTGGAGTTTGAGAGAAGGTACTAGGAGAAGAAATTATCTCCAGATTTATGCTATTGTAAGCCCATAGGGCATGTTTTGGAGTCTATTTTCTTTGCACTAAGTGTACTAGCATATTTTCATAGTTAGTAAAGTTTTCCCTTTCCTATTGTGTCCATTCTGTGCTTGGGTTGTGTCCCCATCACTGAGCTTGTTCAAGTATTTTGATTTTATCAAATTTAGTCATTATTTCTCTTATCTCCTTATTCATTGACCTTTTCTTAGATAGGAATAAGGGTTGAATAGTAGCTACAAGTGTTCTCAATTTATCTACATCCATTTTAAATAAATGATCTAAATTTTTATGAGAAATTCCATTCTTTATAGATTGAGCAATATTTATGAGTTCATCCATAGTAGTAGGAGCACCTGATCCCAACCCTTCTTTGACTTCTGTTACTTGATTTCTATAGGGAGTAATCTTGAGCCTTCTCCAACATTTAGTGTTTGAGATTCTGCAGGGAAAGATTTTGACCATTCTTTGACTTCTATTACTTGAACTTTTGTAGGGAGTGATCTTGAAGCTTCTTCAACATTCATTGTTGGAGATTCTGTAATATCCCCCTTCGGCATTTATGGAAACACATAAAAATATTATTTTACTTTATAAAATATTACATGAGACAATCAAATGTATGTATTGAAAATCAATTTTTTTTTTGGTTATTTGACTCTATTTAGGTTCTCTACAACAAATTTCATCATCACATGTACTTAGTTTGTATCTTCAATATCAACAATCTCCAACATTTCTCCCCTTAAAACATGATTTATCTATGTTCATTATTATTCAATAGTATCTTCACTACCCAATTCTAATTCATTCCACCTTTTCTTGTTCTTTATCTCATTATCTTATTCCTCATCCCCCCTTCGACTAATCTATCCCTTAGTGTATCACTCCCCCTTTGACATAAATGCCAAAGGTAAATATAAGTTCCAATGTAGAACTTATAGAACCTTGTATTTATATCTTATACCTTGCATTTACTATTTAGGTTATTTTCATTCCAATCATATTCACAACTTCAGAACTACTCCTAAAGTGTGAACTCTTGCATCACCTCCACAAAGATAATGGAACATGCATCTTCTCTTAGTGAATTTTGGATAGGGTAAGGACCCCCAATTTACCTCTTAGACACTTAGAAGAATATCTAGGAAATGACTTAGTAAAAATGTCTACACTTTTCTCCATAGATCTCACATATTCAAGCCTAACTTGTTTATCTTGTACTTTCTCCCTCAAGTAGTGATATTTGACTGGTATATGATTTATATTTGTATACATCACTATATTATTTGATATATTTATTCCACTAGTGTTATATTCCTTCCAAAAAAAAATTAATCCAAATAATATTAGAATAATTAACTGTAGCAACAACATACTCAACTTCAATAGTAGCTTGTTAAATGTAACTATGTTTCTTGCTCAACCATGTTATCAATATTTCTCTTAAAAAGAGATCTCCACCACTTGTACTTTTTCTATAATCAATATTACCAGCCTAATCAACATCTATATGGGCTTTAAGAGGAAAGTCACCATATTTTTTATACCATAATCCATTTTCTTTAGTCCACTTTGTTAGAATATTTAGAATAATTGAGAGGGGATCAATTAGTTATCCAAGGTCTAGATGTACCAAATGAAAAAATAATTACTTAAACAACTTCAGATATTTTCATTCCATAGCTTGATCTCTATAGTAAACTTTTAGTAAAATTAATTGGTTGTCCAGTATCCTAAATATAACAAATTTGTAGAATACAAATATTAATCATTAAAACATGAAATAACATCCACAAAAGTTTGACACGAGGATTTTATGTGGAAACCCAATTTGGGAAACCAATAGTAACATTTCACCAAATTTTCACTCTTCTAAAGTGAGCTTTATTAGGAGCCAACCATGTTAAAGGTTACAAAACACATTGTTAAATGTGACCTTGCTAAAGGACTTAATCACTCTGTTAGGAGTAGCCTTGTTAGAGGACTTTAGAACATTCCATTAGAATGTCACCCTATTAAAGGATTTACATATTAATGTTAGGTCAACCTTGATTAAAGAATATTAAATATTGTTATCAATGGCTAGAAAGTAACTATAGTTTTTGATCTATCAAGTATGACTCACTTTACATATATTGATCTCAATTCGTCTCACATACATTGATTCACTGACTGGCCCTCAGTGTCATCTTATTCTTTCATTTGCTTGGAAATCCATCAAGAGATCACTCTCCTACTCTTCTCAACATTTTGCTCAAGTTTGAAAATTAATAAAATCAACAACTTCTACAACCACACAATGTAGGTTAGGCCCTTGTACCTATTGACATATAAGTTAAGTTTGTTATTAGTGACAACACTTATTCAAATTTTGTATGGCTATCGAGCTCATTGAACAATCTATAGTGTTTTCCATGTAACTCACTAGCCATCAAATTATATAGTTTCTACCAAATCTTCTAGAATAATTATAGTTGCCACTAAGCATTCCAATGGTTACTAAGGGAATTTAGTTAGTGTGAAGTGCAATAGTTCAAACTGAGTAGAATCAAGAAGTGTGAAGTCTAGCAGTTCAACCTAAGCACTTCAGTGGTTACCAAGCTTTGTAGTTTTTACCAAGCTAGTAGTTCATGTGATGTGAAGCTAGTGTTAACTAAGCCATATGTGAAGTTAGTGTTTACTGAGAAAAGTCATGGTAAACTAGTAATTCATTTTATACCAAGTGACACAGTATCTACCAAGTCATCAGTGCAGACCAAGTTTGAGACTACTTTGAGGTGATTAGTATGGATTGAGCTTCCACTTATATTGAGTGCATGAAGATGTTGAGTAATGATAGTGGGCACTGAGTATCAGAACTTGACAAAGTTAGTCTTTGAAACTTGAGTGCCTTCATATGGGACGACTTTGTAATATTGGTGTTAACTTATATAATGGCCGACTTTGTTATTATGTAAATTGGATTGGTATATATGTAAAATATTGTATCATATCCAATGTTTGGTAAGGTGTAATCCATGAACATAAGTGTAAGAATGCGAATGTGATCAAGCAATAGATAAAGTATATATTGAAGGCCATATCAGAGAAAGGAGCAGCAAAGACATATCCATCACAAAAGGTGATCAGTACTTAAAGGAATCTCTATCATCAATTCAGTTGTAAGTCAGAGATTTACTGTTTCATTCTAAGAGGTAAATCAATCTAAATCCTTTCACAAGGTAGACTTAAAAATCATTCTTAAATCTCTTAATAGAGTGCATACTTTATTGTGTGTTTTTAAATCCTTCAACAAGGTGGACCTAGTAGTCCTAATTGCTTCTAATAGGGTAGATCATTAGAGGTGATCATTGTAAGCCTTAACAGGCCAACTTTATGCTATAGTATTAAAGTTTTGTGGGTATCATCCCCACCCTAGTTTTACTTTCTATTTGGAAGGTTTTTGGATCACCAAATTATTTTTTTCAAGTGTTATGAATATTTTATGTTTTTAGTTTCTCATGCATACAATTAGATCAATAAATGATAATTGGTATATTGCCATACAATGTTGAATTTGATAAAGTTTTAGAGGTTACTAATTCACCCCTCCCCTCTTAGTAACCTAGCATAGTCTTGAATATTTCCAACAATTGGTAGCAAAGATTTGTGGTCCTTAGGAGAAAGTTTAACAAATTGAGCAAAGATCAAGGATATGGAGATATTAAGACTTGATAAGACAATTGACAATGAAAAGTTGGATCTAGAAATGGCCATTGCACAACTCAAGAAAGCTAAGGAGAAACTTTCCCAATCCCTAAAAAGAAGGAAGGAACTTTCAAATTAGATGAATGACCATCTTTACATTGAAGACTTTTTCCCTTCAAGCAACTCAGATGAAGAAAATGATGCAATCAAAGAACTCCTAGAGAAGAATGGTTCCCTGCAAGAAGAAGTAAGTAAGTTGAAAAGAGAACAAGAAATTCGATGAGTAAGGATATATGAAATACTAGAACAGAGGAATAAGATGAAAGAAGAAATAGATGGAAGAAATAATGAAATCTAGAACCAATCCCTTCAGTATGTAGATCTTATGGATCAAATCTCCAATGCAAATGAGGAAATCATGAGCCAAAGACATATCAATGAAAGATTAATAAATGATTTAAATTTAGAAAGACAAATCAATGAAAGAATAAGAAATGAGCTAAGATCTAAAAAGAAAATCAGTGAAAGATTGAAAAATGACCTAAACACTGAAAATAAAATCAATGAAAGAATGATGAAATCTCAAGCAAACATGAATCAATTAAATCAATTGAGTGAGAAAAATCTCTATAGACAAAATGGTAAAGTAGGAATTGGATACAAAGAAGAAGGTGAATCCTCTGAACAAGGTGCTCAAAGGAATTAAAGACCTACTTGAAATCATTGTGGTAAGTTAGGTCATACATAAAACAAATGTTGGAATAATGTTAAAGCAAAATTTAATGAAAAATTCTACAATTGCAATCAGCATGGTCACAGGGCTAATGAATGTAAAGAGAAAACAAAATTTGAGGGCAAGTGTTAAAAATGCAAGAAATAAGGTCACAAGGCATCAAATTGTAGAACTAAGTCATTCAATCTAGCAAAGCAAATTGTGAAAGCAATATTTGGTTTGGACTACAACACTTGGTGTAGATGTCATTACTATGGAGAATATGGACACATTGGCATGAATTGTGTTAAACATCACATAAGGAAGAGAGATACCACTATAAGATGTTTTACTTGTACCAAACTTGGTCATCTAGCTAAGAATTGCATGAATACAGATAGAGTTGAAAATGAAAAGAAAGCTAAAGTAGATAACATTCATAAGTAGATGAGGTAGCAATGGATTCCTAAATCTATTGAGGAAGCTAGTTCAAGTAATGATGGTCTTGTCACTCAAGAAGTGGGTGACTACACCATTTTCAACTAGATTTCCAAGGATAACTAGAACTATGCTATCATGGTCACATTCTAATAGTTCCAAATTAAAAGGTGACAAAGATCCAAATTAATATTCAAGATACAAAAGGATCACTATGGAAGATCGGTATCAGTTATCACCGAGTTACCTTCTCTACCGAGTAAGGTCGAGTCATAGATCTTCCAAGAAAGGTTGGGAGTAACAAGACACACATGGTTACTGAGTCATGGAGCCTTCACCAAGTAATCAATTGAATAGTGGATGATAGCCTATCAAGCATAATGTCAAGCATGATGTCAACCCAACTACCTTCATACAGAGCATTAATGGTGAAGTCTTAACAAAAGGCATGAAATCAAATTCATTTTTCATCATGAAATCTAAGTGCTCTTATGGTGAAAGAAAATTCTAGAGTGATTAAATTACTCCAAGAAAATTTGTAGCAAGGTTTTCAAGGTTTTGATAATTTATTGAGTAATCATGCAATCCAACAAAAACAACAACAAAGCAAAGAAAGGGTCTAAGATGTTGGTCCAAGGAGTCAAGTGGAAAGTGCCAAACTTCAAACTTGTGCCCATGATTGTAGAAAACCTCAACCCAAGGGGAGCTCAATCAAAAAGCCCACCTATGGTACTCCTTATTAACAATATTTGAACTCATTTCAAGTTTTCTATTCAAGAAATTGGAACCCTAGAAATGGATGGTGCCCTGGGTGAATTATGTGTTAATGGAGTTCTCAAACCTGAGCATAAACATTTGGAAGACAAAGATTTGACTCACATTCCTCACATGCCCCAAGGTTTTCAAATAAATTGGATCAGATACATTCTAAGTTGAGTGCATAATGGTTAGCTATGGCCTTAGCAACCAATTTTGATCACAAAGAAAATGATTTATCACATCACTAGCCTCCCCATGCTCACTAAAGCCAAAACCACCAAAACCCTAGGTCAGGCTGAGCTAGAAAAGAAAACCCTAGTTGAGTGGGATGGTAGAGGCATGAAAATCAGTAGTGTGACTAATGTAGAACTAAAATTTAGGATACATGTGATATCTCACAAGACATATAGTTCAAGCCACCTCAATAGTTTATCATGTGAAGCTATAGACTTGGCTTACAAAGTTGTGAAGAACAATTTTTCTTATGACTTGGCAGATCTATTGTTGAAACAATTCAACAAGAACATGGAAAGTATTTGGACTTCTAAGAACAACCCCTACAAATTTGGTGCTCTATTGATTTGTTTGTTCTTCTATGTTCAAAAGTTCTTCTCATCTAAAGGCATAGTAGCATGGAGGAAAGATGTGCATATATTATATCAGAATAATGAATACATTCTAGAAATGCGAGAGAAATTTGTTAGCATTATGGAAAATTACTTTGAAGTATTCAAAGAGAAAATGAATAAAAATTCAAAATACCTAAGAAGTTGGTAGAAGATTACAAAGATGATGTTTGTTTCATGGTATATAGTGATAGAGTCTACATTCAGGTAGTAAAACCTAGAATTGTATGGGTAAAACCTCTTCCTTATGAGGTAAATATTGATGAAGCAAAATATATTATTGAAGCTTTGATTAATGAACCTATTGATCCAAAGGCATCATACTTTGAAACATATGATGAGGCAAAGGCAAGGATAGAGTTGGAGATAAAGCTCCCACAATTGGTTAACAAAGGTAAGAGGAGGATAGAAAAACTAAAATCAAGCACACCTCTTATGTTAATAGAGGGAAAAGGAGAAGATATAGATGAAGAGGCAAAGGATAAAGAGGAATTGGAAAAATAAGAAGAACCTGTGAAGAAGAAAGGCAAGATGATCATCACCAAGCCACCTAAGCCATCCACTGTTGTCTTCACAAGGAGGTCCAGGAAGAAAGGTAATGAAATTGTCCTTAGCAAACCTCCTTCCACCTTCTAAGAAAAGTTTAAATAGATGGAATAAGGTGTAGGCATAAAAAACTTCAAATCCTTGAAGTATGAAATCAGGATAGAGGCAGAAAAGAAATAGGTGGAAGAACTGGTGTTAACCAAAATGGGAAAATGGAAGTATTCACCAGATCAAATAGCCTCTCAAATCTCTAATGAATTGTTAGAGAAAATAAAGCCAAGATGAGACTTCACAATGCAAATAGAAAACCATATTTATGCACAAACCTTGAGGCAATTGCTACCTAGCATGACAGATACTGAGGTAAAAGTGTCTTTGAAGAAAAATGAAGACAAAATGAATCTTAGATTTAATACTTGTTTAATTTTGATCAAGGATATAGAGCATGTGGTTAAGAATGCCACAAGCATGGAATAATCTTTATCATTTGCATAAACAAAGTGACTTCTCAATAGATGTTAAGGATAATGATGATGATAGTGATAATGATAAAGAAGAAACTTACACTAAGCCCACACATTTTGACAATGAGGAAGTTGAAGAAGACAAAGAGGAGGAAGCTACCAAGGAAGACAAAGAAGATGATGAGGAGATTGACCCTATGAAGATAGTAGCTACATTCATTGCCTCACTTCCTCACTCTCTAAGCAAACCAACATCTATATCAAGCTCAAAGATAGGCTCAACAAGTTTGATTGTGATAACCACAAACTCTTCAAATGTCCAATCACTCTTTGCCCCCACACAGATCAGCACATCATTTATAGAAGTGACTACCACTTCATCTACCGAGATGTAACCTCCCTCTTCTTCATCTCTTGAGTTGCACTCATTAGCAATGGATATAGTGGCTTCTACAACTTTGAGCTCTTCAGCAGTAAGTAATTCAATTTTGGATTCTACAATTTTGTCTACTTCAGTAATGGATACTTTAGTTTTGACTTCTTCAGTTTTGGATTCAGCAAGTGTACCTATTGGTATTCCATTAGTTAGTACTATATCAATTTTTACTACAAGTCCTCATATATCTACAATTGTTTCCATCCTAGATTCAAAGGCATTAAGTACAAGGACAGTTGAACCTAAGGCTCAATCAAGTACAAGATTTTTGAGTAGAGGTAAGGAGATAGAAAAGGATATAGACCTAGATAAGAAAATAGAAGTTCCTAAATGAGACATTAATAATCTTACTATGGATCAAATGCACATAGTTGGTGAAGTCCTTCAGAAGAAGGCAAAACAACAAAAAATGAGAGAGGAAAGAGACAAGGAATATAAGATTATTGATGATGCTAAGAATATTTTGTCTGAGGCTATAGGTATTGAGATAGATTCTTCTCAACCTATTTTTTTGCAATTAGTTGAGGTAGTCCAAAAGTTTAATGAGGACACTAGTGATCAAGACAAGTTAATGGAGAAAGCTAAAAAGAAATTTGACAATAAAGTACTTGAGCACATTGCTCAACAAATTGCTATCCATCAAGTTGAGCTTTCCTCAATGCTGACCAATCTCAAAACCTCGTGCACTAATGTGACATCACTTTTTGTGAAGTTATGTGATGTTTTTGATAAGATAAATAGGTTTTATAGGGACCCTAAAACCCAAAAGTAGCTATAGAAACATGGATGAAATAAGCAATAGAAGTCTAGCCAAATAAAAACAAGTCTAATGGCTGATAAAAAGCACAAGGACCAGCCAACAATAGAGGCCAACAAAAAAGCCAAAAAAAAAAACTATCTTTTAACAGAACTTAGCAAAAGCTAGAACCAAAAGCCAAAAAAGATATAGCAAAAAAAAAAAGATAGAACAAGTGGGCTACTCTTCATTCTTCCTCTCAAGATCCTTCATGGCCTAGGTTGCCTTGTAAATCTTTTGGTTCTCCTTGACCATCTGCTCTTGGGCTTTCTACGTATCTTGGTCCAAACTGGTATAGGTGATATCAGTGGCCATATTTTAATTAGACCTAGCTCTACCTCTATCCTTACTATCCTCACCAACCAGTAGGGCCTTTGTCTTTAAGCAAACTAGTTAAGGAGAGAATGTTGTCATTGATAAAATTAAGGAGAGAAATCATCTGATTAGCCAAGTTAGGATCATATTTTTCTAGATTCTTTATTCTCCTATCAGCCATACTGACTCTTTCCTCTTGTTCCTCCTAGTTCTCATTATCTGTATTCTTCTTATTGCCCTCCAACTGACCAGCCTTCTCTTTGACCTCTTCCAACTCATACTATATCCACTTGATTGATCTAAAAATATCAATCATGCTATTACAATAATTGTTCAAAAGATTCATTCCTATCTCCCTTACATTATCCATGATAGCCTCAAATAGCTAGGTCAATGAGCTCTTCAAGCCGGGGTTGTTCCTGGTTAGCCAATAGAATCTAAGGATTCATAGCTTCTCTAAAAATTCTCATCTTTGTAGTCCTAACATTAAAATTCCTCCAAGATTTTCTCCTATCTTTAACAAGCACTTCCCCCTCTTTACTACCAATATCAACCTTTTCCTTCTCCTCGGGATGGGATTGAGGATGGACAGGGGAGAGAGGGAGAATCATAACATCCAACCCCTAATTTGAAACCCTCTCATAATTTGTACCATCCCTCTTCCATTTCTTCCCTGCATGTTCTTCCATATTCTCCTCTTCCTTCTCCTTACCCTCATCATCTGAAGCCTTTTCCTCCTCATCCTCATTATAGTCCATCTCATCTTTACCAAAGATTTGGCCATGATCCCTTGGATTCTTTCTTCTTGGGGTTATTGAAGAGGATAAATTCTTAAATTGACCCTTAATTTTCTTTCTAGATGAATTATTCCCCTCCCCCTCTGAGCTTATGCTTCGAATGTCATCAGAATCAGAAGAGTAGCTAGAGCTACCATTGTCAGCATTCGCTTTCAAGAAGGGATTGTTGTTAATCATTTGAGCTTTGAAGTGCACATAGATTAGCAGTAACAATCCTTCATGCAGGGCAAGGTTGATAGTAGGTTTCTTCTTAAAATTAGAAACTGCCTTACTTATGGAGGTAAATAAATAGTAAGGGAAAGATATTTTGCTATCATGACAAAAATTATTTAGAAGAAAAAAATGATGGTTCTTACTCAATCAAACCTAGGATCTAGAGTAATATATTCAATGAAAACATGCAAAACATACCTCCAAAGCTTCTTGATGGATTATGTTACATAAAATATCTCGCTTTTAACTAGTTCATTCATTTATTCAGTGCTCTTCACAAAATCCTTCATTGCATTGGCAGAGATTTTTTTATCCCTGAAAAACTTGAAACCCTCCATTAGAATCTTAGTAATCATAGCAACAACCTCCTTTGAGATCATAAAAAAAACACCATTCACCTTAACCTTGTCATCCTTCCATGAATTCACCATGCTATTGGTGATCTCAAGATCAAACCTATGAAGTTTTGAAATGTAATTTGCAATTCCTTCCTTTTCCAACATTTTCCATACTTTTCCCTTGTTTCTCCATTTCTCTGCTTCCCCCACCGGCTACTTTCTGCAACGTTCTCCCACCATCTCTTTACTTTTAGCTCCTACAATTTTTATATTCTCCAAGCTCTACAACTCCTTCACAAATGGAATTTTGGCTATGTTCCTTTGAAGAGTGTCAAAATAATTTACCTTACTAAAAAAAAAGAAATAAATGAAAATTTTGACCCACAAAATGTGTCAAAAAGATAATGATAACCTTAGCTACTTGCAATATCCAAAAAAGCCTTTATGACTTGTATTCATTCCCCAAATTCCATTAATAGTCATAATTTCTATTAGATCTCCACCGTATACCCCTAGATTTTTTCTAGGTCGATAAGGGTCTTGGATTCTACTAGAATATTCTTTCCTAATTGCCCTATAATCAACTTCTCAGATCCTACACCTTTGTTGGCAAACCAATCTACAACAGGATTTTCTTCCTCGAACACATGTGTGACATGGACAATTTCAAATTTAGCAAGTGTATCACGTGTCTCTTCAATTAAATTGGAAATAGACCAAGATGGAAGAGTTTTTCCATTTATACAATTAATGATATTATTATACTCCCCCTGTAACCAAAGTTTAGTTATTCCTACTTCAAAAGCCAGTTTTACCACATGACATGTTGCTCTGGCTTCAACAAAATGATTGGTTTGGATTCCCAATGGAAGAGAAAAAGCCGTGACTCCCTCACCAAAGTTATTTCTTATAATTCCACCACTTCCAAAAGGACTTGGATTTCCTTTAGAGGCACCATTTAAGTTGGCTTTATACCATCCCTTTGGGAGAAGAAGCCATTTGGCTTCCTGTCTTTTTCCTTCTCCATCTTTCTGCCACAAACTTCAATATCTCCCCCCTTCTTTACTTGATATTTTTTCTTAATATTTTTATAAATATTCCTCCCAAGAACAAAAGATAGCTCCTCTCTATCTCTAAAAATTATGTTATTCCTTTTCTTTCAAATACTCTAGAAAAAGTGAGGCAAAATCGAGGTGCTTAATTCCTTCAAAATAGAAGAATTAAACAGACTTTTCCATTGATTGAAAAAGTCCAAAAGATTGTCTGGCATACACCAACTAATCTCTAAATCCTAGGTTAGGAACTCTGAAACCTCCGTATAGAAAACATAATGAATGGAAAAATGGTTTCTCAACTCCAGCTAGTTTTTACATAAAATACATCTATTTGGCATAACATGTTCTCTTTTTATAAGATTATCTTGACTGAGAATTTTATTCTAAAGGGCCAGCCAATAAAAGATATTGATCTTAGGAATAAGACTAGGGAGGCGAGCATTCACCCAAGGGGGTTTCTCCTTTAAACACTAAAGAGAGTTATAGCTTGAAGCAATAGAATAAATACCATTAGGATTATCCCCCAAATCACTTCATCTCTCTTGTTACTTAGAACCATAGAGTTTAACATTATCATAATTGGTTTTAGATCCTCAAATATGAGGGAAAGATCTCTCATCCCTGTCCAATCCTATAATTGCTAACATTCAACCCAAATTTTTACATTCATTCACCCAAACTTCATAAATAGGATTGTTAATAAGGGGACCTTGAAATAACCAACTATTAGACCAAAACTAGATATCCTCCCCATTGCCCAACTTCCATGAAACTTTGGCCCTTGCTAGATCCTTGGCCTTCAAAATACCATTCCAAATGATCGACCCTTTAGGAATGTCTTCATTATTAAGAATAAAATGAAAAGAAGGCCTTTTGATGTATTTATTTACCAAGATATCTCTCCATTCTCTAGTGCTATTGGAAATATGCCATAATTACTTAGCTAGAAGAGCCTTATTGAGATGGGTTAACTTCCTAATGCCAAGACCTCCATAACTCTTTAGGAGACAAAAATTCTCCCAAGCAACAAGAGGATACCTTTCTCTCCCTTCAAGACTAGTCCATAAAAAGTCTCTCTAAATTTTTTCCATTTTCTTAGCAAATCTCACTAGAATCCCAAAAAGGTTGAAAGCATACAGAGCAAATTTGACCAGTTGACATTTGCTTTCCTGGCTAAGTGTAGCAACTTTCCAACCAACTAGCTTTTTACTGAATCTATCCAATATCCCATCCCAAAAGGAGTCAAGGGGAGAAGAGCCCAAAGGGAGCCCAAGGTAAGTAGAGGGAAGCTTTCCCACTCCGCAGCCAAGGATCCTAGTTATTTTTCTCTATTTGACTTCTGGGATATTTAAAAATAATATCAAGCTCTTATCCCAATTAATCATTTGCCCTGACCCTCTAGTGTAAATATCAAGGATCTCCTTCATCGCCTTAGCCTCCTTAATAGAAGCCTCCCCCCCCATTATTGTATCATCCACAAATTGTTGGTGGGAGAAAGGATCACACTTAGAGGAATGCTTGATCCCCTTCAATCTTCTTTCTTTCTTTTTACGCTCAATAATCCTACAAATACATTTAGCCAAGATGATGAAAATAATAGGGGAGAGGTGGTCTCCCTATCTAAGACCTCTAGAAGGTTTAAAGAAGTCTGAAGGAGCTCCATTAACCAAAAACAACAAGAGAAGAGGTTGAAACAAGCTGAGAGATAATCTTACAGACTTTTTGATCAAATCCAAAGGCCTGAAGGACCAAACCAAGAAAAGACCAGTCAACCCGATCATAGGCTTTAGAGAGATCTAGTTTTAGCAGCATACCTTCAGATTTACTAGCTTCCATAGAATGAATAACTTCATGAACCATCATTATCGAATCTAAAATCTATCTTGTAGGGACAAAGCTAGTTTGTTGCTGAGATATAATTAGAGGAAGAATTTTTAGCATCCTAGAAGTTAGCACCTTTGAGATAATCTTATAAAAAGAGTTGTATAAACTGATACATCTAAACTTATCCAAAGAATTAATCCTAGGAGATTTAGGAATGAGGACCAAGAAAGTGGAATTTATCTCCTTAAGAATACTTCTTGCTCCAAAGAACTCTTGAACAACCTTCACCACATCTTCCATAACCACTGGCCAGTACATTTGAAAAAAGAAAGTACAAAACCCATCCGGGCCTGGAGATTTATCAGCAGACAAAGAAAGAAGAGCTTCTCTAACTTCCAAAGCATTAGGAATAGCCCAAAACATTTTATTATGGTGGGGTTGGATAATATGAGGAATAGACAAAATAATATCATCCTGGTACACCCTTGATAACAAGGGGTCCCAAGATAGAAGAGAAGAGAAGAAAGACACCACCTCAGTAGAGATATCACTTTCTTTAGATAACAAAACCTTCCCCTTCTTAATTCTAGAGATTCTATTATTAGCTCTACGCTTAAGAGTGGTAAGGTGAAAAAACTTTGTATTCTAATCTCCATCCTTGAGCCAATTAATCCTTGATCTTTGTCTCCAAAACTTTTCCTCCTTACTGATAATATTATGCAAGTTTAAAAGAATAGTCAACTCAACCTCCCTATTTAACTCATTATAGCCTTCTTGCTGAATATTGTCTTGAATTAAAGTTAATTTATCAGACAAATCCTCCTTATCATGAAAGATATGACCAAATTTTGTTTTGTTCCATACTTTAATCATCCTCTTCACATTAATCAAATTTCTGGTAACTTTGAACATTGCAGTACCTTCCACATCAATCCCCCACCAGAATTTCACTTTTTCTAATAGATATGGGTGAGTAGTCCACATTTTTTCAAACCTAAAAGGAAAATTCCTTCTTGGTTCAATAGGAACAATCAAAAGGGAAATAGGAGAGTGATTAGAGCCAACTCTAGGAAGTAGAGATAACTTACAAGAGAAAGTCTGTAGCCAATCAAGAGAAATTAACACTCTATCCAATCTAACCTAAATACACTTCTATCCAATTCTTTTATTAGACCAAGTAAAGACACCTCCCGTAAGATCCAAATCCAAAAAGCCAAGCCATTTATAAAATTGGAGAGGTCCTATTTACAATCCCAATTTGGTGCTAGACCACCCATCTTCTCCTCATCCACAAGTGGAGTATTGAAATCTCCCATTCTAATACCTTTCCTTAAGTTACTAGTCTACACCAACTCTCCTACTTTAGACCAATAATTCTTTCTTTCTATTTTGTTGTTAGGAACATATAAATTCAACAAAAACCAACTTTCATTAGAATGCATATGATAGACTCTACAAAAGAGAATGTTACCATCATTATATTCAGGTTCAAATCTAAAATGCTTATTATATTACAATGTTAGCAGTCCTCCAGACACATCCTCTAAGCCTGAAGCTTCACCACTCATGATATTACTAAATTTAATGTTCCCCAAACTCTCTTTCTTCATCTTTGTTTCTTGGATCATCACTATATTTGGTCTCTAATCTCTAATCATGTTCCTTATAATTTCCTATTTGTGGGCACCATCTAGTCCCCTAATATTCCATGAAATTATCTTCATTTGACAATAGTAGAACACTCCAAAAGAGTTCTTTGATGCCCATCCACCAGACATATTCTGGTCTCCTCCTCTCTGGCTTTCTTTTCAGACCTTCTACCTCTTCTTACTACTATTCCCACATCTAGTTTGCTATTGCTTCTAGTCTTAACAAGTGAAGCCAAAGAAGGCTCTCTATTGTTTCTCTTCTTAGGCTTTGGAGATGAAGAGGCTTCTTTCTTCAATTCAGTATCCAATGACCTAGAAATAGTTAGTACTTTCCTTGGGGTACTAGGAATATCCTCCCACTCAACATGATTTCCCTTCTCAATTTGAAGAGCTGTTGAGTCAAGAGCCACCCTAGCCTTCAAATAAAATTTTGAACCTGAATACTGTAGACTCCCTCTCTCAGGCACCTCCAAAACCCTTTCAATACCTGCTAGTGAGGAAAAAATTTCCTCTAGGCCTTGAAAAATAATAAGATCTTTCTCTCCTCTATCCAACACTTCTTCATTGGATTCAAAGGATACCTCCCTCCTAGAATCTGTAGGGATAACCACTATTTCTCCACCTGCATAATCACCTAAATGGCATCAATCCCTTTTACTTCCATTGGCTTACTCTATTATAAGACATAAAACTCTACAAGAACATGAGTATCCACATTCTCCTTACTATCAATGGGCTTAACAGGATCTATAAAACCCACTCTTTTTGGAATATCTTTAATCTTTGCAAGTTCTTCCTCAACTATAGGTTTAGGATCTTGATCCAAGATCTTAGGTCTAGGAAAAACAACATTATCTTTCTAAGAAATAGTGGACAGTATTTTCTTAGGATCTCCTTTCTTCTCATCAATCTTTAGAGCAGCAACCTTCTAACTATTCTTTTGAGACCCCTCCTTCTGACCTACATGGGTGATCTTCTTTTTCCATATCTTTTTGTCCCTTTGATGTGAAGAAGGAAACTTCTTCTTATCAATTTTGAGTTTTAGACATTGAAAAGCCTTGTGCCTAGTCTTCAAACAATGAAAGCATGCAAAAGGGACACTTTTGTAATCTAGCTTCTGAGTATGAGTTGGTAGTTTAGAGTGGAAACACACCACTTCTAGCATGCCATCCCCCTCCCTTACTCCTATACAAATTATCACATAGGTTATTCTACTCTTAGAAGCAGTAATTGGATCTATCGATAAAAGTTCCCCAAAATATTTAGCCACTCCTATAAAAAAATCTTCATTCCAGAATTCTAGTGGAAGTTTCGGGAGTCTAAACCATATCAAAGCTTGCTGAAAGGAGGATTCATTTAGATCCAATTTAGAAGACCATTTCTAAAGCACCAGAGCAACTTGGCCTATGCTCCAAGGTCCTTCACATAGAATATTAGCCAAATCCTCATTGCATGTGAAATCAAAAGAAAGAAATCCTTTTGCCATTGCTGTAACATTAACCTAACCTTTAAGCTTCCGTTTCTTCATAGTGAAGGATCTCAACACATCAATATTAGGTCTTTGCCTAGTAAACTTCCCTACTAGACTAGAAGCCATCGAAGCAATATTGTGATTGAATAATTTGTCCAAAATTGCAATTGCACATGACCCCTTTTCCATACTAGATAATTCTTAATTGGAGGGAAAGATGACTTACCAGAGGGTTTGACACCAAAAAGTGAAGACCATTTCACTAGAAGATTCCTTGGGTTGTCCACCTTGGGATGCAAAGCTGGCTCATCCTGGACTTTGCCAACATCATGTGGGTCCCCATCCCCATTCTCTGCCTCTCCACCCTTTGCTTGACTCTCCTCCTTCAAACCTAGTTTTTGATTACCTCCTCCCTAAAGATTCTCACCCAACATTGGTTTCAAATTTTGAATGGGCTCCCCCAATCCTCTCCCCTATCCACTCCCACTCCCACTCACTATATTCATAAATTTTTGTGAAGTTATGTGATGTTACCAAGTTCACAAAGGAGATAAAGAGAAAACTGACAAAGATTGATGAAAATCTAAAAGCCAATGCATAGCAATTGCAACTTGACTATTGTTCAAGCTTTGTACATCATATGAAGATTAGATTTCTGTTACACATGCAGGCACAGTTGTTGAGAAAAGAAGCAAGGATTCGGTCTACATTGATAGATATTTAGAATATGATCCTTCCTATCATGGATACAATGCAAAAAAATATTATTTATTCAAAAACCTTGATCCATGACACCAACTTCTCTATTGTAGATCACATGATAGAACTCTCTGCAAAAGTTCAAATTGCTCTCCATAAATGCAAAATTTTGAAAGAAAATTGGGATAAAACTTTAGTACTTATTCTTAAGGTATATTTTGAGTTTCTATCTCATTTTGTTGTCTCCATGTAAATAAGTTTTGAATCAATCTTTGGAATTATTGTCAAAAAGGGGGAGAGACTATGTATAGTGAGACACTATGTATATTGTATGAGGGATAATCATGCAAAGGAAGATAATGTATATAGCAGAGGAGAATTTTGTAGATACGTTGTATAGTATACTATATATACTTACAAAGATAAATTTTGAAAAATCTCAAAGTAGCATATCGTACTGAGCTAGTATCACATGGTGATGTATATACATTTTGGCTAATAAGTGTTTTTGTCACTAATGCCTAAGGGGGAGATTGTTGACATATCAGTCAAGTTTGTTATTAATGATAACACTTATTCAGATTTTATATGGCTACTGAGCTCATTGAACAATCTACAATTTTTTCCATGTAATTCGATAGCCAATGAATTCTATAGTTGCTACTAAGTCTTCTGGACTAATTCTAATGGCCACCAAGCATTCTAGTGGTTACCAAGGTAATTTAGTTAGTGTGAAGTGTAGTAGTTCAAACCGAGTAGAATTAGGTAGTGTGAAGTCTAGCAGTTCAACCTGAGCACTTCAATGGTTATCGACCTTTGTATTTTTTATTGAGTTAGCAGTTCATGTGATGTGAAGCTTGTGTTGACTAAGCCATATGCAAAGTTAGTTTTTACCAAGTGAAGTCATGGTAAACTAGTAATGTAGTTTATGCCAAGTGACACAGTATCTACCGAGTCACTAGTGTAGACCAAGTTTGAGACTAATTTGAGATGATTACTATGGAATGAGCTTCTACTTATACCAAGCACATGATGATGCTGAGCAATGACAGTGGGTGCCGAGTATCAAAACTTCACCAAGTTAGTCTTTAGAACTCGAGTGTGTTCATATGGGCCAACTTTGTAATATTGGTGTTAGCTTGTATATTGGCCAACTTTGTTATTATGTAAATTGGATTGGTATATATGTAAAATATTGTATCATATCCAGTGTGTGGTAACTTGTAATCTATCAACATAAGTGTAAGAATGCAAATGTGATCAAGTAGAAAATAAAGTATATATTGAAGGACATATCAAAAAAATGAGTAGCAGAGACATATCCATCACAAAAGGTGATAAGTACTTAAAGGAATCTCTATCAATAACTTATTTGTAAGTCAGAGATCTATTTTTCATTCTAATAGGTGAATAAGTCTAAATCCTTTCACAAGGTAGATTAAAATTTTTCTTAAATCTCTTAACAAAGTGCATACTTTATTGTGTGTTTGTAAATCCTTCAACAAGGTGGACCTAGTAGTCCTAATTGCTCCTAATGGGGAAGATCGTTAGAAGTGATCATTGTAAGCCTTAACAAGCCAACTTTATGCTACAATATTGAAGTTTTGTGGGTATCGTCCCCACCCCAGTTTTACTTTCTATTCGGTAGGTATCTAGGTCACCAAATTATTGTGTTCAAGTGTTATAAATGTTTTATGTTTTCAATTTCTCATACATACAATTAGATCAATAAATGATAATTGGTATGTTGCTATAAAATTTTGAATTTGATAAAGTTTTAGAGGTTACTAATTCACCCCTCCCCTATCAATAACCTACCATAGTCTTGAATATTTCCAATAGTACCACTTTAAATAGGTAATTTTGATCTTTTTATACTTAAACATTACCATAGATCTTAAGGTTTATGATTAGATCCACCATATAAAATGCATCTAATTGCCATCTTATTTATCCTTTTCTTTTGTAGAAACTTCTCTTCAAATCCATTCCTTTGGTTGTTTACTTAATCTTCTTCTATGATTAAATGATCTAACTCATCTATCCTTATCTTCAACATGATTTCCATATCCCAAGAAATCAAATTAGTTAGGATGGAAGTTATGATTTCTCATAAACTATTAAAATGTTTTTCCTTGGCCAACATTATGTTCTAACACTTGGTCATCAATGGGTTACTTGATTGCTACTAAATTTCTTGCTCAGTACATAAAATTTCACTTGGTCAATATTAATACTTGGTCAACACTAATTCTTCTTGGCTTGTTCTAGCACCCGATTAATAGTAGCATCACTCAACATATACTTCAAGTTCCTTAATCTTTTTCTCTAATTCTTAGTCAAGCCTATGCATTTTATTAGTCTTTGATCACATATTTAACGATTTCACATTAGTGTTTTCTCCACTTACAACATGATTTAAAAAATCATTTTATCTTGTCAAACTCCAATTAATCAAGTGCTCATTTATAGTGTCTTCTTCATAACTCAACCTTTCCTCTAGATATGTTTGTTATGAAAAATGTCTCAAATCCTCGTCAACAATCAAATAGATATGACACCTAGATTAGATTCAAAACTATCTCACCAATAGGTTTGACAACAATAACAACATAACAATTGTTCTAACTATAGTTTCCAACAATCTCTCTCTTTGGCATTGATGGCAACAGCTCTAGTTAGTGTGCAATCCAAAAAATGTACTACTTTGAGAAACATACTTAGTTTCATTTTGATTCTCATCTCTATAACTCTATTAACAATAATCTCTTTCTTTTAGTTTGTTTGGTTCTCATTCAGATAACTCTGATATGCAACACATAAGCTCTTTCTATCATATCTAATCTAGAAACACCTCTAGTAAGTTTTATGAACTCTCTCTTAGTAATATTGTTGGAAATATTCAAGATATAACAGTTTACTGAGAGGGGAGGGGTGAATCAGTAAACATAAAATCTTAAATCAATTCATATTAACCAGTAAAATATTTAATCACCTAATCTGCAACACATAAGCACAGAGATTTTGGTGACCCAGAAACTTTCCAAAATAGAAAGTAAAACTGGGGTGGGGATGAAACCCACAAATCTTCTTTACTGCAGTAGGAAGTTAACCGGTTAAGGCATACAATGATCACTTCTGGTGATCTGCCTTGTTAGGAGCATAAAGGATTGTTATATCCACCTTGTTAAAGGATTTGAAACATACTTCATAAGTATGCACTCTGTTAGGAGATTTAGTACAAAGACTATTAAGTCTACCCTGTTAAAGGATTTATAAAAACTGATTCACCTGTTAGAATGAAACAGTGGATCTGAATACAACTGATTGCTGATAAGATCCGCTATGCTCTGATTGTCCTTGATATGACAGATAAAATGTTTCTGCTCCAATGCTGACCTTGCTGAAAACCTTCAAAATTTAGCTTATATTCTTTCGCACACATTCTTCACATCCTTCACATGCCTTTAGAATGATACAATACATTACATATATATACCATCCAAGTTAAAATTACATGCAATGGTCGGCTGAATAAAAGTAGACAAAATTTAACTGAGTCGGCCAAATAGCAAAACAAACTCGGTAGAACAAACTTCTTTGTTTACCGACTGAGCTCGGTTAACACTGAGTCCTATGTTAACCGACCAAACTCGGTTAACATTGCATCCGTCTTTACTCGGTTAATATTGAGTTCTTAATTAACTGACCGAACTCGGTTAATGCTTAGTTCTTAGTTAACCAACTGAACTCGGTTAATACTAAGTTCTATGTTAACCGACTGAACTCGGTTAACACTGAGTTCTTCTTTACTCGGTTAATACTGTGAGAAAAGTGTTGTCACTAATGGCAAATAACTTTATGCCAACAATCTCCCCCTTTGGCATTAGTGACAAAAACAATTATGTATCAAAGTTTATGTACTGAAATTGACATACATTTCAAAAAGTTTCCAAAATTGTAGATCTTATTAGATGTATGTCTCCCCCATACAATATGCACAGTATTTACAGATCAATACATATATCTTTGCACGGATAGCTCTGAAGTTCTGAAGTTCTGTCTCCCCCTTTTTGACAATAATGCCAAATAACATATATTTACACTGAGATTTCAAAATGAGAGAGAAATTCTGAATGTACCTTGAGAATAAGAGCCAAAGTCTTATCCCAATTTTCTTGCAAAATTTTGTTGGAGGAGAGTGCAATTTGAATTTCTGCAGAAAGTTCAATCATATGATCTGCAACTGAGAAATTGTTGTCATGAATCAATGTTCTGGAATGAGCAATATGCTTTTGCATTGAAGTCATGACAGGAAGAATCATATTCTGGATATCTATGAGAGTAGACCCGATTCTTGCTTCCTCTCTCAGCAATTCTACCTGTTTCTCCGACAAAGATCTTATTTTATGATGATGGGATGAACTTGTACTGAGGTCAGATTGCAGCACTTGGGAACTGACCTTCATATCCTCATCAATTTTATTCAACTTTTCTTTTATATCCTTGGTATACTTAGTAACATCACAGAGTTTTCCAAAAAGTGAAGTTACATTATTAAAAGAATTCTCAAAATTATTCAAAATTGTAGACAATTCTACCTGATTTAATGCAATATGCTGAGCAATGTGCTCAAGCACCTTATTGTCAAATTTCTTCTCTGCCTTTTCAATCAACTTTTCTTGGCCGGAGGTATCCTCATTGAATTTTTTTACAGCCTCTTCCAACTGAATCAAAATGTGTTGAGTAGAATCTACTTCAACACCTATAGCCTCTGTTATAATATTTTTAGCACTCTCAATGATGCTATATTCCAGATCTCTTTCATGCCGTAGTTGTTTCTGCCTAGCCTTCTGCTCTAATAGGTGACTGAGCATTCTCATTTCATCAACTGATGCTGTATCAAGATCTATTTTAGGAAGGATAATGTCCTTATCCAAATCAATTTCCTCATCCAGTGTCTTGCTGGAAAACATGTATCTTTTTTCTTTTCCAGCAAAGACTTCATCTTGACCCTTGTGAACTGAGATGATAGTTGATGAGGCAGGGCTGGCTGATAAGACTGGAATAGGACTATGTAAAGGAAGACTAAGAGATGTGCAAATGGTATCAAAAATTGATGTTTTTGTACAGGATGGAGTGGAAGAGCTAATATTTGCCAAAATTTGATTAAGAGAAGTCAAAATTGTAGTATCTGTAGGTACACTTATTATACATTCTGCAGTAGAGGTTGATGTGCATGATGAACTTACTGCAGAGACCGTAGAAGCTATTTCCATAGTTGATGTAACTATTTTGGATGGAGAGTGTGGAAGAGATGCAATGACTTCAGCTACAATTTGTACTGGATCTTCTTCCACCTTTTCTTGTTCATCTTCTTTCTCCTCCATTTCTTTTTCAGCTTCTTCTTCCTCTAACTCTTTCTTAGCCTCTTCTTCCACTTCTAACATGATTGAATGAAGATCCTCTGGAATATCTTCAATATCATCATCATCTTCATCATCGTCACTGTTGTCAATGTCCTTGATTTCAACAGTATCATCACTGGATTTGTGTAGATGATAGATGATTTTCCACATGTTTGTTGCATCATTTACCACATGCTCAATGTCTTTGACAAGTATCAAACAGGTGTAGAATCTAATCATCATATTGCCTTCGTGATCTTTTAGTGATGCTTTCACTTCAGCATTAGTGAAACTCGGCAGGAGATTCTTCAGTGTCTGCTCATAGATGTCTTTTACAGTCTTGGTTGCAGCTTCCCATCTGATTTGCAACCTCTCCAATAGTTCTTTGGAGATCTGGGAGGCTATCTAGTCCGGTGAGTATTTCCATTTACCGATCTTGTTCAGTACCAGTTCCTCAATCTGCATCTTTTCTTGTTCTGTTCTGGTTTCAAACTTCAATGCTTTGAAGTTTGTGAAGCTAGCACCTGCTTCTAATTGCTTCAATCTATCCTCAAATGTGAGTGGAGGCTTAACAAGTATAGGTTCTTTCTTTCCTTGTCTTGTTCTCCTGGAGAAGACTGCAGAGGCTTGCCTTTTAGGTTTGGTGATGATCACCTTGCCTTTCTTTTGTTGAGGCTCCTTTTCCTTGTCTGACTCGGTTTCCTCTTCTTCTTCTTCGTCTTCTCCTTTGCCTTCTGTTATCATAAGAGAGCCAACTTCCGTCTTCAGTTGGGTTATCCTTCTCTTTCCTTTGCTAATGGCCTGAGGAATTTTAATTTGGAGCTCAATTCTGGCCTTAGCTTGATCATATGTTCCAAAAATTGGTTGCCTTGGGTCTACTGGTTCATTCACCAGTGCTTCTATGATATCCCTGGCTTCGTCAATTTTTACCTCATAGGGAAGAGGTTTCACCCATGCTACTCGAGGCCTGGCTGCCTGAATGTATACCTTGTCGCAATCTACCATGAAGCATATGTCTTCCTTGTATTCTTCAACCAGTTTGGGTGGAATTCGGAACCTATGATTCATCTTTTCCTTAAATTCTTCAAAATAGTTATCCAAAATAATATCAAAATTTTCACCTAGTTCTGCAATGAACTCGTTTATCTGATAAAGAATTGGTATATCTTTTCTCCATACTACTGATCCCTTTGATGGAAAAGATTTCTGAATATAGAAGAATAAACAAATCAAAAGCAAACCGAATTTGCAGGGATTGTTCTTGGAGGTTCTAATGCTTTCCATATTCTTATTGAATTAGGATAAAAGTAATTCTGATAAATCAAATTCTAAATTCTTCTTCACTATTTTGTACGCCAGATCCACAGCTTCACAGGGTACACTGTTTGGACGGCTTGAACTATAGATTTTGTGAGCAATGACGTGAATGCCAAATCTCAATTCGACGTCAGCTACAGTATTTAGCTTAAGTCCCCTACCATCCCATTCTGCTTGGGTCAGTTTTTGCAATTCCTCCCGACCTAGGGTTTTGGTAGACTTGGCTTTGCTCAGCATGGGGAGTCCAGTAATTTTGTTAATCATTTTCTTTGTGATGAGCACTAGTTTCTCTAACCACAATTGGCCATTGTGAACTCGACTGAGTACATACCTAACCCATTTAACTTGAAATTTCCTTGGCAAGTGCGAAATGTGGGTTAACCCTTTTGTTTCAAGATGCTTATGTTCGAGTTTTAGGTTTCCATCTATGCTCATTTTACCTAGGGCATTATCAATTTCTAGGTTTCCAAGTTCTTGAATAGAGCATTTAAAATGAGATCTTATATCATTGACAAGAAGTACCTTTGAAGGAATTTGAGATTGGGCACCATTAGGGTCCAGTGATTCTGCAATAGCTGGTGCTAATTTGAAGTTCGGCGCCTTCCATTCCTCTCCTCTAACCAGCATTTTTGAGCCTTTCTTAGTCTTAGAGCTTCCACTTCCGGATGCCATTGTTACTTGGTAGGTGTAGAAAAATTCTGAATTGATTCTTTCGCTCTTTTGAAAAATTCGCTCGGAAATGTCTTAAGCTCACTCTGAAATTGCAGAAAATACCTTAGCTCTTTGTTCGCAGTAAAAATTTAGATCAAATTTTTCCCCTTTTGATAACAAATTTTCCATAAATGTTTTGGTACGATGGCAGAAGAAATGATAGGTTGTCATCCACTAGCTCGGTAGAGATTATCAACTCGGCGATCGAAAGAAAATATTGAAGTACCCACCTTACTCGGTTAGGTCACGAATTGACCTTGCTCGGTTGACACAACATGGTCAATGAAACTTAGTTGTGACTGACCAAACTCGGCAAAGTCTCTTACCGACTCAACTCGATAACTGCTACTCGGTTAATGAAGCTTTGTTACATCCAACCAAACTTGGTAAAGTATTGAACCGTCCTGGAGTCAGAGTGTATCTACAATACTAATTTGATCCATCTTCTTCCTTTGGAGCTGCATAGGATAAATCTTGGAAGATGCAGTTCCAATGTTTCTTATATGAATACTAATTGGAAATGGTAGAGTCACCCACCTCTTGAGTGACACTCCTATCTGACTTATCTTGTTCGGTAGATTTTGGAATCCATTGCTGCTTCATTTGCTTTTGAATGTTATCTACTTTGATTTTATTTTCATCTTCAATTCTTTTGATATTCATGCAATTTTTGGCTATATGACCGAGTTCTGTACATGTATAGCACCTTACAGTTGTGTCCTTTTTCCTTAGGTGATGTCTGGCACAATTCATGCCAGTATGTCCATACTCTCCACAATAGTGACATCTGCACCGGGTGTTGTAGTCCCATCCGAATATGGCTTTGACAAGTTGTTTAGCTGGATTGAATGATTTGGATTTGCACTGGAATGCCTTGTGACCATGTTTTTTGCATTTGTAACAATTGCCTTCAAATTTTGGTTTTTCTTTACACTCATTTGCCTTGTGACCATGCTGATTGCAGTTGAAGCACTTACCATTGAATTTTGCTTTCCCATTGCTCCAGCATTTGTTTGATGTATGACCTATCTTGCCACAATGATTACAAGTGGATCTTTTATTCCTTTGTTCACCTTGCTTGGAGGATTCACCAGCTTCCTTGTATCCAAGACCAGCTTTGCTTGTTTGTCTTTGAAGATTCTGCTCATTCAATTGATTTACGTCTACCTAAGATTTCATCATCCTTTCATTGACTTGCCTTTCAGAGATTAAGTCATTTTCCAAGCTTTCATTGATTTTTCTTTCTGATCTCAAGTCATTCTGTAGACTTTCATTGATTTTCTTTTCAATGTTCAAATCATTCCTTATTCTTTCATTTTGTGCTCTGAGAATCCTGATTTCTTCATTTGCATTGGTGAGTTGGTCTATGAGATCTTCATACTGATGAGTTTGATTACGGATTTCATGACTTCTATCTTCCAGTTCTTCTTGTGCTTTGTTTCTTTGATCCAAAGCTTCACATAGCCTGATTGACTGTATTTCTTGTTCTCTCTTAAGCTTTCTTACCTCTTCTTGCAGAGATCCATTCTTTTCTAGAAGTTCTTTGATTGCTTGGTCAGCTTCTTCTGAATTGCTTGATGGTAACAGGTCTTCAATCTTCACTTCAACATACTGATGATCATTCATTTGTTTTGCAAGATCCTTTCTTCTTTTTAGGGATTGAGAAAGATGTTCCTTTGCTTCTTTAAGTTGAACCATGGCCATTTCAAGATCTAACTTTTCATTTTCTATAACTTTCTCCAATTTGAATATCTCCATTGACTTTGATCTTTGCTCAAGCTGTCAAGCTTTGTCCTGAGAACCAAGTTAGCTCTGATACCAATTGTTGGAAATATTCAAGATATAACAGTTTACTGAGAGGGGAGGGGTGAATCAGTAAACATAAAATCTTAAATCAATTCATATTAACCAGTAAAATATTTAATCACCTAATCTGCAACACATAAGCACAGAGATTTTGGTGACCCAAAAACTTTCCAAAATAGAAAGTAAAACTGGGGTGGGGATGAAACCCACAAATCTTCTTTACTGCAGTAGGAAGTTAGCCGGTTAAGGCATACAATGATCACTTCTGGTGATCTGCCCTGTTAGGAGCATAAAGGATTTTTATATCCACCTTGTTAAAGGATTTGAAACATACTTCATAAGTATGCACTCTGTTAGGAGATTTAGTACAAAGACTGTTAAGTCTACCCTGTTAAAGGATTTATAAAAATTGATTCACCTGTTAGAATGAAACAGTGGATCTGAATACAACTGATTGCTGATAAGATCCGCTATGCTCTGATTGTCCTTGATATGACAGATAAAATGTTTCTGCTCCAATGCTGTCCTTGCTGAAAACCTTCAAAATTCAGCTTATATGCTTTCGCACACATTCTTCACATCCTTCACATGCCTTTAGAATGATACAATACATTACATATATATACCATCCAAGTTAAAATTACATGCAATGGTCGGCTGAATAAAAGTAGACAAAATTTAACTGAGTCGGCCAAATAGCAAAACAAACTTGGTAGAACAAACTTCTTTGTTTACCGATTGAGCTCGGTTAACACTGAGTCCTATGTTAACCGACCGAACTCGGTTAACACTGCATCTGTCTTTACTTGGTTAATATTGAGTTCTTAATTAACCGACCGAACTCAGTTAATGCTGAGTTCTTAGTTAACCGACTGAACTCGGTTAATACTAAGTTCTATGTTAACCGACTGAACTCGGTTAACACTGAGTTCTTCTTTACTCGGTTAATACTGTGAGAAAAGTGTTGTCACTAATGGCAAATAACTTTATGCCAACAAATATCTCTCTCTTGCATGTATAGCTTACTTTCTTTATCTCCCTTTGGATATCACTTTCATCTTTCTTATGGTAACAACTTTCACTATCTCTCTCTTTGACAACAATGCCCAAGACATTGCAATGCATGCATATTTTCATGTAGATAACTTTATATTAGTTCCAATTTCATCTTTTGTCATCTTTTTATGACTGATCCATCATTCTATTCTACTTCTTCATTACCTACCTTAGACAAATCCTAAAGTAGAACTTTCTACTCAATTTGTAAGAGAGTTTAATCAACACATTTGATACAAAGAACCATCTTTGATTAAGTAGTTTTTTCTAGGGGAATTACCCTAGTTTACCTCTAAGATATTCGTGATAATCTTTAGGTAAAGCTTTAGTGAATATGTGAGCTATTTTCTCTTTATTATTCATATGCTCCAATTTCACTTCTTTTTCTTGAACTAGCTCTCTCAAGTAATGATACTTTATAGAAATATGCTTTGTCTTTGTGTGCATTACAATATTATTTGATATGTTAATAGCACTAGTGTTATCAAAATAGATAACCATTGGATCTGTGATATCTTCCTTCATATATTTCAATAATTTCTTGATCCATATGATATTTGAACAATTGATTGCTGCTGCAACATACTTAGCTTCAACTATTTATTGGAAAATGCAATTCTACTTCTTGCTTGTCCATGAAATTAATCTCTTTCCTAGAAAGAATGCACCTCCACTTGTTCTCTTTCTGTCATCAATATTTTCAATACAATTAGAATTAGTAAATACTTTCAGTTCAAAATTTTCATTCATCTTGTAATACAATCCATAGTCTTCTATTCCTTTTAGATAGCTCAGTATCATTTTTACTACAATCATGTGGTTTTCCTTAGGACTTACAGAAAATATTGAAACTATTCCAACTACGAAGACAATATTAAGTCTTGTATGAATAACATATTGCATTTTTCCAATCCTTGATATGTATAATGGATGGTTCACATAAGTAGAATAATCATTCTTAGATAAATTGTGCCTAGTGATCATAGATATACTAAATGGTGTTGAATCTTCCATTCCAAAAAACAAGAGTATCTCCTTGATAAATTTGGATTGAGTAATAAAGATACCTTGCTTCAGTTGATATACTTGTAGGAAAACAAACAATTTGATCTCAGCAAACTTGACATTTCAAATTCATTTTTCATTTCATCAAAAAATTATTTGCATAATTTTTCCTTGCCTGCAAATATGACAGCATCAACAAAAAATTTAGATAATTATTCTTGCTAGTCTTTAAGTACATATTACTATTATCATTTTTTCTTGCAAAACCAATCTTCACCAAGTAGTTATGTAGTTTTTCATACCATACTCTAGGGACTTGTTTCAAACCATATAAAGCCTTATACAAATTGCACACCATATTTTTCTTGCTAGGATCCACAAATCCTTCAGGCTACTCTATGTATACTTCTTCTTTAAGTATCCCCTTCAAAAATGTAGATTTGACATCCATCTGATATACCTTAAATACTTTATAAGCATAATATGCAAGTAGTGTTCTAACTCCTATAGTTTTTCTATAGGGGAAAATGATTCCTTGTAATCAACACCTTCTTATAGTTCATATCCTTTGGATACCAATCTAGCCATATTCCTTTTGACCTCACCATTTTCATTCAACATGTTCGTAAATTCTTACTTTGTTGTAATAATTATTTTGTCTTTGGGTCTAGGTATCAATGTCCACATTTTTTTTCCTTTTCTATCTACTCAATTTCTTCATTCGTTGCTTGTATCCAATCCTCATTCTCCAAAGCATCTTTCATAGATTTGGGTGCAAACTCACGAAGTAAGCATGCATCACTTCTGAATATTTTTCTTTTCATAACACCATATTATTTATCTCCAATGATCTCCTCATGTGTACGATGTCTTCTCACATATTTTTCTAGTACAAGTTCTTTTCTTCTTTCTTCTTAAACATGTTCATCTTGAAAAATAATTTTAATCTCATTATCCCTCTTTGGTTCAAGTTCTAGTTCATGTTCTTCATGCTCAACATTATCTTCTTGATATTTGTCTTTCATTATCTATCACTTAGCATCATTTCTCTATTGCTTGATACCCATATCCTACTACCAAACAACTAGTTGTTATGAATTGATATTTGTAGCTTTGTTCATCAATTTAGGTGGGGTTCTAGGAGCACTATCATTCGCAAATATGAATGAACTATAATCTTTAGGTTCTATCTTTCATTCAACTTCATTTATTTCTTTATACTCATCAACTTTTACATTTTCACTTTCCACAACTTTGTTAGTGTTAGAGTTCAAACACTTATAAACTTTTCTCTTAGTGGAATAACCTAGGAATATGCCTTCATCACTATTAGCATCATGTTTTCCATTTCTATTATCTTTAAGTATGTAACATTTTCTTCCAAAAAAAATGAAATAATTTACATTAGGTGTATATCCATACCATAATTCAAAAGGTGTAACATTTGTACCTTTCTTGACTTTCACTCTATTTAGGGTATAAGCAATTGTACTTACAACTTTGCTCTAGTATTTCTACAACACATGTTTCTCCATCATCAATGTTCTAGCATAGTCCATGATTGATATGTTTATCCTTTCATCTATTCCATTTTGAGGAGGGATCTTGGGTGCTATTATTTTTCTTTTGATTCCTCTATTATTGTAGAATATGCTAAATTCATTGGAAATGAATTCACCACCTCTGTCTGATCTCGAGCACTTCAAACTCTTTCCTATCTCATTTTCAACTCTGGCCAAATACCACTTAAATAACTGAATAGTATCATGTTTTTCTTTGAGAAATATCATTGTCATTATTCTAAAATAGTAATTAAAAAAATTAAAAAAATTGTCTCCACTATATCTTTGAACACCAATAGGTCCATATAAGTCAGTATGAATCAATTCCAAAATATTATTTGATGAATATATCTTTCTCTCAAAAGTAGACTTTGTCATTTCCCCCAAATGACATTGTTTACATGTAGAATTATTTGGTTTCTTCTATTTTTGAAAATCTATTACTCTTTTCATTTTACTAATGCCAACCAAATTGTCAAAATTTATATGACACAATGTCTTGTGTCATAACCAAATATCTTAATTTTGTGAAAACAAACATGTCTCATTAGATAAAACTTGATAGAACAAGTTACTTCTTGTTTGATCACCACTTCCAATCATTTAACCATAAACATCAAATATTTTGGCCTTTCTATGATGGAATTTAATTCTCTAAGATATTTTTTTTAGCTATAAAATAATCAACCAATTATAGTTATGTCCTTCAACCCAATAAACATTGTCACATTTGATCTTATCAATCAATTGTATTGATCCTTTACCTTTCACAAGACATGGAACATCATTACCAAATTTAACATAATCACCCTTGTATGGCTCATATTCTCAAATTTACTTCTATCACCAATAATGTGATTAGAACAACTAATATCAATTATCCATCTATCACTTTTATTTACATAAGAGATTAACACAATGCACTTCTCTTATCTTCATGAGAATCTTATTTTATAGACGCTGTTGGAAATGATTGAAATGATCATAAGAAAAGCTGTTGGAATGATATATGGAACTGGTAAAGAATGTTCTCAATCATTGTTTTGTCATTGATGTCAAACTTGCTACTTGTAGGAATGACAATTACTTTAGTGATCCAAATACTATCAATTAGTTGATTGTCAAGGAGGAGGCAATCAATAAGATGTAACTAGAACACCTAGAGAAAGGTTGAAGTTATGATGTTGCAATGAAGTACAAGGATCAACTAAGCCATCGATGAAAAAGTGTATTTGATGACATACTATAAGATACAAAGAGTGGG
Source organism: Cupressus sempervirens (assembly GCA_028749045.1). Taxonomy (NCBI): domain Eukaryota; kingdom Viridiplantae; phylum Streptophyta; class Pinopsida; order Cupressales; family Cupressaceae; genus Cupressus; species Cupressus sempervirens. Next base: position 424,399,253 of record CM053784.1, read on the forward strand.
CACACTGAAACATATCAAAGATGTAAGGTTTTAGCTAAGACATTTGTAAAGCTCAACTAAGTTCATTAGAGAGGAGCTGAGAAAGCTAGTACGTGCCGAGAAAATTCCTAGTAAGTGCCAAGTAAACTTCAAGTGCCGAGCAAGTTCAAGTGCTGAGTGATATCGAGTACTGAGCAAAGATGGGTGCCGAGTAACACAAAGATGCTGAGCACTAGTAAAACCAATAGTGTCGAGTAACATAGAGATGCTGAGCACCAGTAAATCAATAATGTCGAGTTGCTGCATTATTTTGAAAATCAAAGATTTGCCAGATCTAAGCCAACAAGGTTGTTATCTAGAAGTTTGTGAATTAAAATAGAAGATAAGAATGATGAGCTGGTGGTACAGAACACCATGTAAAATGTTTTAAGGATACAACTGACGAAGTTTGAAGATAAAACAAGATATGAGGTAGATACATTGTATCCTACCTAATCCATTTGAAACCCTAAAATTGGAGAGGGAGAAATGAGCGGTAAAGGCAAATCAGATTTCTATTTAAGGAGTCATAAGTTAATGAAAAGAGAGAGAGAGAGGCAGTCAAGCATGAAAGCATGAAATGCTGAAGGAGGTGCTAAGGAGATAAGAGAGCATAGTGACTCTGTTTCAGTAAGAAGACCCCTGATATGGATGCATTGGTACAATGAGTTAGAAAACTCAAGGAGACGAAGCTTGAGAAGAAGTCAAGTAGTCAGAGCTGGTAACATGTATAACTAAGAAGAAGAATCCATAGTACTGGTAACATGTATAAATAAGAATGACAGGTGGATCATAGACAGTGGATGCTCACATCACATGACAGGAGATAAAAGTAAGTTTGTTAACTTTACTCAGTATGATGGAAATAGTGTTAGATTTGGTAATGATGCTCCATGTCAAATCAAAGGAAAAGGTTCCATTAAGCTCACAGAACAAATTTCATGTGATAATGCATACTATGTTGAAGGATTAAACTACAATTTACTAAGTGTCTCACAGTTAGGCAATATAGGATGCAAAGTGAAATTTGGAAACAAAACTGCAAAAATCTATGATACTGATGGTAAACTGATAGGAAAAGGAGATCAAACAAAGAGTAATATGTTTTAGCTTGATATGGATGATGTTTCTTGTTTTATTGCAAAATTTAATGATGAATGGTTATGGCATGGAAGATTATGTCATGTCAACTTTGACAATCTAGTCGACATCACTAAAATGAAAAAAGTCAGAGGTTTACCAAAATTGAAGAAGCCTGATAATATCATGTGCAAACAATGTTAGCTAGGAAAGATGACTAAGTCAAGTTTCAAGAGCAAAAACTATACATCTAAAGAAGTACTTGAATTTTCATACTGACTTATGTGGTCTAATGGAAGTACAAAGCTATAGAAGAGATAAATACATAATGTTGTTTGTTGATGACTATTCCAGGGTGATGACTGTTATGTTCTTAAAACAAAAATCTAATGCTTTTCAAATGTTTAAGTGGTATGTGGCTAGAGTTGAAAAGGAAACAGGAAAAAGCTTGAAATGCCTAAAGATCAGACAAAGGTGGTGAGTTCACATCAAATGAATTCAAGATATTTTGTAATGATAAAAGAATCAAAAGACAAACGTTAGCTCCTAGAACTCCCCCACAGAATGGAATTGCTGAAAGAAGAAACAGATCTATGATTGACTATGCCAAAAAACTAATGATGGAAAAGACTGTTGCTCTAAAATACTGGAGAGAAGCTGTAAGTGTAGCTATTCATACACTAAACTGAGTACAAGTCAAGAAGGGTAAAAATAAAAAAACTTTTGAATTATGGTATGGTCACTCACCCAATGTAAAACATTTCAAAATTTTTGGTTGCAAATGTTTTATCCTTAAAGATGCTAGAAATGGAAAATTTGATGCAAAAAGTGATGAAGGTATATTTCTTGGTTACTCCACTAGAAGTAAGGAATATAAGTGTTTGAATATTAACACTAACAAAATTGTGGAAAGTGCAAATGTAAATTTTGATGAGCACACAGGAGTCCAAGCTGAAGTACCAAAGAAAATGGAAGAGTATAGAACCTTTGTGTATTCTTATGAAGGAATGACTATTGATGAGGATGATGTCAATCAAATTGAAAATCAACAAGAAGTATTAGTTTCAGTCGAGTCACAACCAGTGAATGTCGAGTTGCATTCAGAAGCCAAGTTGCAGAATGAAGAAAATGCACAATCTGATTCTGAAGACAGTACACATGATGAAGAACAACCTGATAATGAAGTGCATAGTGATCCTAAATCTTGAAGATCAAACGTGGAAACAAGGATAGAGCCAAGATTATCCAAATATGTAAAAAGACATCACCCTGCTGAACAAATAATTGGTGACAAAGATGCAAGACCAATGATAAGGAACAAACTAAGACATGAATCATGTCTAATCAAAAAATTTGAACCTAGGACAGTATATGGTGCATTACAAGATGATGACTGGTACAAAGCTATGGAAGAAGAGATTGATCAAATAAAGAAGAACAAAACCTGGAGTCTGGTTCCCAAACCAGTTGATAAGAATGTGATTGGCACCAAGTGGCTATTCAAAAACAAGCTAGATGAGAATGGTGAGATTACCAAAAACAAAGCTAGACTAGTATGCAAGGGTTATGCTCAAGAAGAAGGAATAGACTATGGGGAAACATTTGCCCCTATTGCTAGAATGGAAGGAGTAAGAACTTTACTTGCATATGTTGCCTACAAAGATTTTAAATTCTATCAGATGGATGTAAAATCTACTTTCTTAAATGGTATAGAAGAAGAAGTCTACATTGAACAACCTGAAGGATTTGTTGATGAAAACAATGGGGCTATGGTGTGTAAGCTACATAAAGCACTCTATGGCTTGAAACAAGCACCTAGAGCATGGTATGAGAGACTTCACAAGTATCTAGTGCAAATTGGATTTGAAAGAACTAATGATAACAACAACATGTACATCAAAGCAGAAGAAGATAAAGACATTATTGTATCTGAAACGTTTGTGGATGACATAGTTTTTGGTGGAAAGGAAGTGCTTTGCAAAGGCTTTGCTGACAAAACGAAACATGAATTTGAGATGTCTATGTTTGGAGAAATCAAATTTTTTGTTGGATTGCAAGTACATCAACTCAAACATGGTATATTTGTGACACAATCAAAGTACATCAAAGAGATTCTTAAAATGTTTGGATTGGAGGAATCCAAACCAGTCAACACACCATTGGCAACAGGAAATAAGCTGTCCAAAAATGATGAATCTACTGAAGTCAATCAAACAATGTATAGATCCATGATTGGAAAACTACAATATGTTATACATAGTAGACCAGATATAGCATTAGAAATTGGAATAGTAGCTAGATTCTTTGCTAATCTGAAAGAAAATCATCTCATAGCAGTAAAAGGAATAATGAGATATCTTAAAGCAACTGATAACTTTGGTCTATACTACAAAAAGAATGAAAACTTTGAGCTCAATACATATAAAGATGCAGATTGGGGAGGCAACATTGATGTTAGAAAAAGCACAAGTGGAGGTGCATTATTTCTAGGTGAAAGGCTAGTTACCTAGACTAGCAAGAAACAAACATGCACATCCCAGTCCACTGTAGAGTCAGAATATGTAGTAGCTGCAGTCAATTGCACAAACATTGTATGGCTCACACATCTATTGAAAGGAATGAAAAAAGATGTAACAAAACCTGTGATATTATATTGTGATAATACAAGTGCTATAAACATATCCAAAATTCTAGTGATGCATGCAAAAACCAAGCATATTGCAATCAAGTATCATTATGTCAGAGAATTGGTAGAATACAAACAAGTGAAGTTGGAATACATTCACACAAAGGAACAAACTACAGATATCTTCACCAAACCATTGCCCAAGGATGCTTATGAATATCTTAGAGGCAAGTTGGGGGTAGTAACCCTAACTCAAGCAGTTTAAACCAACAAGGATGCTACCCTGCATCAATAGAAACAAATCATTGAAATATCAGAAGAGTGATGCAGAGGATGACAGCAGGAGCAAAAACTCCAAATTAGTCACAAGCATGGTGACAGAGGGAGAAAACAACAAGAAGCCAAAGCTCATATTCAGCATGATAAAGATGCTACATCTTTGGCATTTATGTCAAAGAGGGAGAAATGTGTAGAAACCTGATCAATATATAAGAAAGAGGGAGATATATATAAAAGAGGGACATATATGAGATCAGTAGTAAAAGATGTAGCAGCAAAGAAATATAGTAGACAACGTATACAATCTTGGTGGTAACTAAGTTGATCAATTGATCAGTTTTGTTTGCCATCAATGTTAAAGAGGGAGATTGTTGGAAATGATTAAAATGATCATAAGAAAAGTTGTTGGAATGATATATGGAACTAGTAAAGAATGTTCTCAATCATTGTTTTATCATTGATGTCAAACTTGCTACTTGTAGGAATGACAATTGCTTTAGTAATCCAAATACTATCAATTAGTTAATTGTCAAGGAGGAGGCAATCAATAAGATGTAACTAGAACACCTAGAGAAAGGTTGAAGTTATGATGTTGTAATGAAGTACAAGGATCAACTAAGCCATTGATGAAAAAGTGTATTTGATGACATACTATAAGATACAGAGAATGGGCACACTAAAACATATCAAAGATGTAAGGTTTTAGCTAAGACATTTGTAAAGCTCAACTAAGTTCATTAGAGAGAAGGAGCCGAGCAAGCTACTATGTGCCAAGAAAATTCCTAATAAGTGCCGAGTAAACTTCAAGTGTTGAGCAAGTTCAAGTGCCGAGTGATATCGAGTGCCGAGCAGAGATAGGTGCCAAGTAACACAGAGATGCCGAGAACTAGTAAAACCAATAGTGCTGAGTAACATAGAGATACCAAGCACCAGTAAATCAATAATGCCGAGTTGCTGCATTATTTTGAAAATTGAAGATTCGCTAGATCTAAGCCGACAAAGTTGTTATCTAGAAGTTTATGAATTAAAATGGAAGATAAGAATGATGAGCTGGTGGCACAGAACACCATGTAAAATGTTTTAAGGATACAACTAACGAAGTTTAAAGATAAAACAAGATATGAGGTAGATACATTGTATCCTACCTAATCCATTCGAAACCCTAAAATTGGAGAGGGAGAAATGAGCGGCAAAGGCAAATCAGATTTCTATTTAAGGAGTCATAAGTTAATGAAAGAAAAGAGAGAGAGGTGGTCAAGCATGAAAACATGAAATGCTGAAGGAGGTGCTAAGGAGATAAGAGAGCATAGTGACTCTGTTTCAGTAAGAAGACCCCTGATATGGATGCATTGGTACAATGAGTTAGAAAACTCAAGGAGACAAAGCTTGAGAAGAAGTCAAGCAGTCATAGCTGAAGTGATTGAAGCCAAGCATTAGGATTGAACTGAAAGTGTGATATGAAATCTGCAAAGTATGTTGTAAGTTATATTAGATCAAAAGACCATTATCGTTACTTTCTAGCAATTGTAACAGTAAAGTTTAAATCCTATGGACTTAGGTTGGTTTAATAGCCATGAGATAAATCCTTTAATAGGATGACATTCCAAGTGAATGTTCTAAAGTCCTTTAACTAGGCCCATTCCTAACAGTTTGGTGAAATCCTCTAACAAGGTCACATTTAACAGTGTGTTGTAAGCCTTTAATAGGGAAGGCTTTTAACAGGGCATCACTTCAGAAGAGTGAGAATCAAGTAGCAAGTTACTAGTGGTTTTTCCCAAATTGGGTTTCCATGTAAATCATTGTGTCATGTGTTGATCTTGCATGTTGATTTACTGTAACTTGTTAATATGATGGATGAAAAGTGTATGGATTCATTAAAAGTAGTGAAAAAGTATTAATAGGGCATTTGGACCTTGGATAACTGATTCACCCCCCGACCCCCCCCCCCCCCCGCCCCCTCTCTGTTATTCTAAAGAATTCTAATAGAAGCATAGACTATTCTTCATTGTTACTTTTAGATTCAATATCAGTTTCTTCTTTAGCAATATAAAAACATTTCTTACCTTTATCTTTTTCGTACTTTCTCTTATTTTTCTTTTGATCATCTTTCTTTTTCCGTTCTCTTTTTTTTTGGACATCTTGCAGCAATATAACCAATTTTGTTACATGAAAAATTTATAGGAAGTTTAACTTTGTATCTTACTAGTGCAAGAACATTGGGAGACCAAAATTCAAATTCTAGAGAACACCTATCTATGGTCAAACAACATTGGAATCTTACCATTAAGGTCATGATAGGGGTTATGGATTAAATTTACTATTTAATTTCCATTTTATGGAAAATGCCAAGTTAGAATGTAATTTTTTGGCTGAAAAATATGTCCATTTGTATCAAATTGATCTTAGTCATTGAGCTACTCAAAAAGTAGTGATAAGTTGGTTATTAGGTTAGTTTTTGGTTTGATTTTTTTAGTTATTAAAATGTTTAGGATATGAAGCCTGATATATAAAATATCGGGCATAATAGTAAGAGAGTGAGTGAGCTCAATAATAGTGGGAGATTAGGCATAGTTGTAAGAGGAACTCGATAAGAGTGAGAGTATTCAAGCTTAGCAGAGTGAGGGAATAAAGACACAATTATGTTTAATCGATGATTAGGAAATGAAAATTATATTTTGTGCATTGATCCCTTCTCGATCGATCCTTCTATGGATAAAAGTACTATAGTTTTTGCATTTGAATATTGTCCATTCTATTAATGATCTCATCGAAATCAATGGTAAAAGAATGGAAATCACAATTTGAGCTTGGTTTTTGGGAGTAAGTTTAGTGAGAATGGAGAACCTAATAAGGGTGATGAGAATTGAGTGCCCAACATAGGGAAGTGTCTCAATGGTGAATTAGGTATATTCATTTGTTCTGGCTAAGAGTACAAGGCATAGTGAATGCTGATAAGTCAAAGAACTAGCATGAACAAAAAAATTGTTGTATGCATGGAAATCAAGTTACATGTATCAATTTTTAAAAGTGAAATTCCAACTCATGTTCAGTGAATAAGTTATTGTTTGACGTAAACCAATCTACTATGTTTGTCAAAACCTAATTTTAAAACCTAATTTTATTTAGGGATTTGATTGAATTAGCATTAGCACATTATTTTGGATTATCAAACTAAGGTTTGATACCTGGCCCTTGGTGTGATTGGGGATTGGACATATATACTATTGCCTTTAACCATACTCATTTAGTTACTATTTGGGGGAGCTCTATTGTAGGGTTTGATTTTTCCAAAGAAGAATGCCTATTTTTTTCTCCCTTCTTGAAGTAACAAAAGTCTTAAACTAGTCCTTGTGAGTGTTTGACATAGAAGTTTCCAAGATTCAGAGTTAATTTTTTTCATCAGACCTTGTCATTGGTTTATTTATTAGGGTTCCATTTCACACTACATCAAATTGGCATTAGATCTCAAAAGAGGGTCCTTGTGTTGTTTATTTGTTTTGTAGATTATACTTTAATTATTCTTGACATCACCATGGATGAAGAACTAGAAAGAAGGGTGAGATGTGCTCAGAGACATTTGATGTTTTGAAAAAAATGTAAATGAAAGAATAAGGTATGCAAAGTCATTATTAAGAGTATTTCTTTTCATAACATAATATCTATTGAAATGGTTAAGAAATTGAGCTTACTAAGGGTATCTAATGAAGAACCTCATAGAGAATTTGGATAGTGATAAAAAATGGGTAGATGCTTTAGAAAAATCATATGTTCCTTTCAACTTTGGATCCTACCATAATATTGTCAAGTGTGATATTATGCCTTTGAGGGATTGTCACCTAATTTTGGGAAGGGCATGGGAATTAGATAAGTTAGCCATATACAATGGTAGGAAAAATACCTATTCCTTTAAGAACAATGAAGTGAATTTTGTATTGAATTTGATATTGGATGATGATGTATCATGTCTAAGCATGAGAAGTGTAGTTTTGATTGAAAGAATTGAATTCCCAATGCATCATGAAGAATATAAGAATGAAGTTGAAGAAGAAGTATGAGAATTTTTGGTAGAAGAAAATAGATTTTTAGAATAGCCAATCATAAAGAGTATAAAGGTATCTGAAGTTTGAACAAAAATCCTAACAAGTGAAGAAGTAATTGATTCAATATATGCATCATAGGACAAATTATAGCAAGAAGAAGAAGAACCTAAGGAGAACATGGTTCAAGATCTGAATGAAAACTAAAAAAATTCAAAGATAGAAGAACTTGAAAAAGATGGAATGATAGAGGATGCTAGAGGTGAGACCATAATGAAAACCTTAAGAGTAGATGAAAAGATGAGTTACAAAGGGGAATGACATGACAAAGAAGTTTAGATTGTGCTACACGATTTGTTTTCAAGAAAAGATACTATAGTATAGTTTGTAAGAGGTTGTGTGAAGGAAAAGTATGTTGTGTTATTTTTGCATATGCAAATATGGCATGAGGAAGACAAATAATTAGCAGCATCAAGTACACAACAAGAACTTTATTTGTGGGAGAAGTGTGGAGTTATTATGAAGGAGTAGATCAAAAATGATAATCTTGCAGAACATCAAGAAAAAGATACTATGACATGGGCATATTGTACAAGAATGTTGATTGCACAAGTTGGTTAAAGGATGAAGACATATTTCTTGAAGTGTTTACAATTGTATGTGGTCTGTATAATGAAGAATATTGAGTAATAGGTGAACTAATTTTACCCATGGAAGAATCACAACCAAAGGTGAAGATGAAAGAGTGCAAGATGTCATGGATCATGCATGTCTGTTTGTTCAAGAAGAGAGATGAAATGAATATTTTTCTTTTCACCAATGTTTGGTGCTAGATATCATTTCCAAGAGTCTTGGAAATTTTTTACTATGGGGAGTTTGGTGCAGGATCACTGAGAGACCAAAATTCAACTTTGGAGAATACTTGTCTATGATCAAACAACATTGCAATTAGACTGTTAAGGTCATGATAGGGGTTATGGGTTTAATTTACCATTTAATTATCATTATGTGGATAATACCAAATTAGAATGCAATTTTTTGGGTGACAAATAAGTCCATTTAGATCAAATCAATCCTAGTGATCAAGCTAGTCAAGAAGTAGTGATAAGTTGGTTATTAGTTTAGTTTTTGGTTTAGTTTTGTTATTTATCAAATTATTTAGCATATGAAGCCAGCTATGTAAAAGATCAGGCATGATTGTAAGAGAGTGGGAGAGTTCAATAATAGTGGGAGAGTGGGCATAGTTGTATGAGGAACCCAATATGAGTAAGAGTAATTAGGTTTAGCACAGTGAGGGAGTAAATATACAATTGTGTGTAATTGATGATTAGGAAATAAATATTGTATTGTGTGCATCAATTTCTTCTCCATCAATCTTTCTATGAATAAATGTATTGCAATTTTTACATTTGAGTATTGTCCATTCTCTTAATGATCTTGTGGAGATTGATTGTAAGAGAATGGAAATCATAATTTAAGCTTGGTGTTTGGGAGTGAGTTGTGTGAGAATGGAGAAATCGATAAGGTTGATGAGAATTGAGTGCCCAAGATAGGAAAGTGATTCAATGGTGAATTAGGTATATTAATTTTTTTTGGCTAAGAGTACAAGGTATGATGAATGTCTATATGTGCAAGAACCAACATGATCAAAAAAATTGTGGTATGTATAATAATCAAGTTGCATGTATCAATTTTTTGAGTGAAAGTCTAACTTAGGTTTGGTGACTAAGTTATTAGTTGACCAGAACCAATCCAACATGTTTATCAGAACCTTATTTCCATTAGGGATTTGACTAAATTTAACATTAGCTTATTTTTTTGGATTATCAAACTAAGGTTTGATACTTGGCCCTAGTTATAATTGGGGGTTAGATAGATATACTATCAGCTTTACCCATACTAATTTAGTTACTATTTTAGGGAGCCTGATATGAAGGTTTGATTGGTCCAAAGTAGAATTCCTATTATTTGCTCTATTTTTAGAGTAATAGAAGTCTTAAACTTTTCCTTGTGAGCATTTGACATGGAACTTTTCAAGATTTAGAGTTAACCTTGTTCATGAAATGTTGTCATTGGTTGATTTATTTGGGGTTTCATTTTGTTATGCATCACTTCCTTCCCTCTTCCAACTCTTCTAGCCATTAGTGCCTCAAATTCATCATCATAAGTATCATTGTCATTTTTCACATGTTTTTCTTTTTGCTTCTTGCTAAGAACTAGTTGTGATTTTAAAGAAGATTGAATAGTAGGAGTGTAATTATTAAAATTAGACATCTCAAAAGTAGTAAACCTACCAATTACACTTTCCAAAGTTAGGGTATTACCTAGAGTACATCTTAGTTCTTGTATTATAGAAACCATAATAGCATAAATAGGAAGTAGAGTTCTAAATACCTTTCTTATTGCTATCCCATTCTAAATCTTTCTATTTGCACCTCTAATAGAATTGATAACCTCTTTGATTCTTGCACAATACTAAACTTTTTTCTCACCTTCTATCATTCTCATTTCATCAAAATTTACTCTCAAGCTTTCTAATTTGGCTCTCATGACATTATCATGTCTTCCATACATGGCCTTTAGCATAGCTTAGGGCTAAAGAAATCTCCAACATTACTTGATTGTGTTATTTATTTTCTTTTAGTTGTTGAACAGTCAAATGAACTCTTATTATATTCCAATAACTCTAGTGAAACATCCCCAATACTAGCTAAATGTAGCCTCATCAATCTTTTCCATGTTGGAAATTCTTCTTTGTTAAGCTTTGGTACCTCCTTTTTGTACATCATGATCTTTAGCTTTGAGTACCTTCAACTTTCTTTTTTGCAAGCACTAGTGCTCTAATACCAAATGTTACAATATTTAGAATAACTGGGTGGGGGGTGAATCTATTATCAAATGTCCAAATTTACCAATTGAACAAAAAATTACTTAAACAACTTCAGATCTTATCATTCCATAGCTTGGTCTCTATAGTCAAGTTTCAGTAAGATTAACTAGTTATCCATTGTTCTAAATATGATAGACTTGCATAATGTAAAAATTAATTAGTAAAACACCATGAATAACATCTATACAAGTTTGACACTAGGATTTAACATGGAAACCCAAATTAGCAAAAAACAATGAGTAACATGTCACCAATTTCTAAAGTGATCTCTATTAGTAGCCAACCCTATTAAAGATTAAAAAAACACACTATCAAAGGTGTCCTTAATAAGGGATTTAATCACCCTATAGTAGTGTCCTTGTTAGAGGACTTTAGAACATTCTATTAGAATGCCACCCTATTACAAGATTATTTCAAATACTATTTACAATGGTTAGAAAGTAACAATATCTATCAAGTAAATCTCACTTTGTATATATAGATCTAAGTTCAACTCACATACATTGATTCCCCGAATAGCCCTCATTGTCATCTCAATATTTGATTCACTTGGAAATCCTTTAACTAATCACTTTCCTTCTCTTGTCAACTCTTCTTAGCCTTTTGGTCAAGTTTGTTAGTCAATAACATTAGCCACTACTCCAACCATACATTGTAGGTTAGGCCCTTATACCTCCTCAAATAGGCAATTCTAATATTTTGTAACTTAAAAATCACCATAGATCTTAGGGTTTATGATTAGATCCACCATATAAAATGAATCTAATTTCTATCTTGTTTATCCTCTTATTTTCTAGAACCTTCTCTTGGAATCCATCCCTTAGGTTTTTTACCTAATCCTCTTCTAACATTAAACAATCCAACTCATCAATCCTATTGGTGTTTTGAAACTAACAAGTAACAAAATACCTGATACTAAGATAGTGAAGAATAATTTAAGCCTAAGGATTGGATACTTCCTATGCTCAACTAAATGGTCTATAGATCTAGACCCAACTTTAACAAAATCATAAATATTTTCTATCCTTTTGGCTCTGCAAAACCAAGGTGGGTGCATGTGAAGGAAAAAAGGTTCAAAACTTGATATATCTTCACACTTCATTCATTGACATTCTATTACAATAATCATCCCTATAGCAGATGTTTGGTCATAATTCTTCTTAGATTTATAAGTAATTCTGGGTAACAACAACTAACTAAAACACAAAGATTAAATGCAAACAAGTATTGACCAACTATGACACTCTTCATACATTTAAAGTAAAATTGATTTTGATTTTAAGATTTTGCTTGATGCATATCTATGATCTCTCCATATGCAAACTAAAATAATTGATCAGTGCCTCATCCATTGGAATTCAGAGTCTATCCAACTATTTTGACCTATTTGATTACATTATAGTCAATATTATCAACAATCTTCCCTAAAACTGATTCTTATAAATATCCTTCTTATTGCCTGGAAATCCTATCATACCAATGAAGCATTTAATTAATTCATTGAATTAAAAGAAATAGTGAACTGATATACAACTTATCTTAGTTGCATTCAATTTAGAAAGGATTTTCCCATACAACCTAAAAATAACAAGTCAATAAAAATGGAGACAAGATTTAGAGAAAATAGATATGGTGATGACTCATCTTTGTATTAACTCTCTTTGAAAATTATGCAATATTGGAATAATACTCAAAATAACTCAAGACAAGACACCATGATCCTAGAAAATTAATGTATTCTTAGACTTGTAGAGAAAATAAATCAAAAAATTGACATCAAGGAAATTGGACCAATGAAACTAGCAAAACTAAAAGTTATACAATAGTTAAGACCATTTCTCTAGCCTTAGTATCTCACTTATATAGTGTAAGATGCAACAAGCTTCAGGTTTAGAGAGTATTGCCAACTATCCTTAAGACATAAATATATTTACAAGGTTACTGTCACAAAAGACAAAAATTGGTTCAACAGAATGATTTATATAATGAATATTATTTTGTGGGACTATTTCTATTGTAGCTTCTTTGTTGCTAAGGAATTTTGTGATTGGGATTGATTATACTGGTTGTGATGGACCTATTTTTGATACTCAAAAAATGAGCTTAACTTGTGATTCTCCATCCAAGTCATCATGTACTAAAAAATTAGCAATTACAATCAATTCTCATGTTGTCATGTCATCAGTTTGGACCTTTGTTCTTATTATTGAAGTTGATTGTTCCTCTTTGTCTTCTTTTGCTTTAACCAATGCATCAGTTGCTAACAACTCATCTTGATCCACCCCTTCTTCATTAGTTTTTCCAATTTCTAACTACTTTGAATGCACAAAATTGTCCATCCATTTGTTAAAAATTGTGTCATCCACCCAATGAAAACTCAATACCTCATGTTGCTTCTTCAAGAAAAAATCTCCTAACTTATTTATTTCAACAAATTCTTCTCTAATAAAATTATAGAATAGTTGAACTTAAAAAAATTTCTTCAGTTGTTGCTGCCCACAATATGTGCCCCTTTTCACTTATAACCCCATTTATTCTAAGGCATAATAAATCATCTAATTCTTTGGCACATTCCTCCATTTATTATCAATTTATCTATTTGACAAGGTGATAGCTTCAAGGGAGTATGAAATGCATAGGAGGGCACAATACCCACACCTTTTAATGAACTCTAGGAGGAGGTTCATGTCTAGTGGGGGAGGATGTGAGGCCTCACCTGATCCATCATAATATAGATGAGATGTTGCATTATGATACTTCTAACTTGATTTTTTGATGTACTTGCAAGATTATAGGGTTATGTTATTTTGATATTTGCATTTTGATGATCTACACTTAGGGCTGCACATTAAGATCTAAATGATATAACTAATGATTTCACCTTTTTCAACTTCTTTGATAGAAGCTAAATTATAGAAAATGCTTGGAATAGTGAGGGTATGTTACCTTCTTTTAATATTCGAGTTTGGATATTTTGGCATTATTCAAGCCTTAGTAGGACAATGGCTCATTTTATCTATTGATTTTGACATTTACAATAGTGTTTTGCATCTATGATATGTACTATGAACATGATATTGTGGATGGAATGATCAAACACATATGGGTGCAACTTTATGACATGATAGAATTAGATTATGATATGATGATCTTGATGATTTATGATTTAATGTGATATGCAGATAAATGTTAATTTTATTATGATTTATTATGATTTAATGTGATATGCAAATAAATGTTAATTTGATTATGATATTTTATGATTTAATGTGATATGTAGATAAATGTTGATTTGATTATGATGGTTTATGAGATGCAGGCCTTGATATGTTAATATTTTGAATGATTTATTTGAAAAGATTAGGAAAGTAAATTTAATTGAATTATGTTAATAAGATTTTGTAACATTGGAAATTATATGCATTTTTGATATATATTTGTATGACCCCCTTGTACTACTGATGCTCGAGTTTAATGTACAAGAAGTGGAACCATAAAATTTTTGGGGGGGAAGCAAAATCCAAGCCTATGTGAATATAGTTTAACTAAGGTGAATCTTTGGAAGATTCAAAAGCCTTATTGTGAAAGTATTTTTCTTTGTAAATGTAAGTTTTCTTGTATGTGGAAATGTTTAATCGTAAAGATGCATTAGGAATATGTTATGGTGACATAGAGAGTGCTTTTATGTGTCACTTGACACTTGTGGATTTTGTGTGTGATGACATGTCATTTAGGGTTTTGGTCATGGTGATATTTTACCCTAAACCTAATTACCTTGTTAATGAGTAAGTAAACCCACTTGCTAAGGGGAGGGATGGGTTACAATCAAAGGAAATTCGAATTTGGACTTGACTAGGGTTTTGAGGGGTCATTAGGTGGTCCCAAAGTGTCTTTTATGTGAAAATGAGCCACCCATGTGATAGTATAACATGTTAGGGACCTAATTTTAACCATGATAGTGACTAGACAGCCTAGGAGGCCCCTTTACCCATGCATTTTCCCACCAATTCGAAATTTGAGTTGTCACTTGTGTTCTCTTCCATGTTTTCACTAAGTCAAATATAGAAAATTTAGAGAAGACAAGTTTGTAAGAGGGAGTGGCTTAGTTTCTTTACTAAAATAGTTAGTGATAGAGATAGTTAGGGTTTGGAGAAGGACTAAGAGAGGTCGACAACAAATATCATTGCCTTAGCTTGGACTAAGGTTGGTGTTTCAAACCATGTACATTTTCTTCCTTTTAGTATTGCATAGTAAATCTGCAAGCATGGAGCATTTTTTATGGGATCTTGCATTGTATTGTGAATCTTTGGATGGTGGATTTTGGTATTGTGTTGTGCCATTGTGAATCTTTTTATTATTTTTTAGTGGTATGAATGTGCATTGTGTTCATGAAATTTCTTGGTTTTCTTTCTTGATCCTTTTGGTTTTGATTTGAATGTCAAGTGTTGTTATGGGTGTGAGGGCTTCACTCACCCTTTGGGAAGGGAAGAGAAGTCCACGGTGAAGGGCTTAGTTGGGCTTGAAATATAGTTGAGAACATTGGAGTATGGGCTCAATTGTATGCCATATCCATTCATATCTTGCTTTGGGGGTGATAAGGAAAATGATGGTGTAGAAAGGAGGATTATGGAGTATGGGAGTATATTTGTGAAAGCCTCGAAAGGGCATGGAATTTTTTGTTTTGTGAAAGCCCTAAAAGGGCATGATAATTATTTATTATAGAAATGTTTGATATGGAAATTCTCCTTTTTAAAAGCACACCTTCACCCTATGTTCAATGGTTCCAATGGTGAATCAATGTTTAAGCCATGGGAGGGATTGTTTTATGTTATGTGATACAATTTATGCATTAGTAAGTGTTGTGTGTGGGTGTATCCTATTTGGACTTGTTTCCCCTACTAGTGGGTGGCTTCATAGAGGCCTAGGATGGGAGGTGAGCCTCCATGTTTCCAAGTTTTGTGTTGTGTTGCAGGTTTTGTGCTTTTGGATTCATGGAAGAAATTAAAGATTTTTCTTTTACATTGATTAAGAAAAAGAGGGATAATATGGAGTGTATTGGACAACCCATCTCCTTTTTAATCTATTATGGAATGAATGTGATAGAAGACCCTATTGTGTATTGTGTAATGTGTTGTAAAGTATGATGTTCATTTAAATGTATATTTTTATGAATGTAGCCTTGTGAAAGGAGTGAAGAAATTGGAATATGGACATTTGCAGTTACATTGCAATCTATTCTCATGTATTTAGTTTGCATTGGAATAAAGAAATTTGTTCATCATCATAATCAAATATGAAAGAAAAAAAAATGTAGTGTCATGTAAAGAAATATTCATGTTTATTATTGAATCATAGATGGAGAATGCATTCAAGTGGAATTTTTCATACAAAGGAATTCCATATGGTATTTAGTTGATAAGCACTTTCCATTAAAGCCGCATTATGAGAACTACACTAGTAGATGTTATGCAAGATATTGTCCAAATGTAATTGATAAAATTTATGTATTGGATCAAGTTATTAGAATGATCAAGTTCTCTACTTTCAAGTCTATTTATTTACAATTTCAAGTGGCTTCAATAAAACTAACAATTGAATATAATCATTTGGAAAATTAGTATTAGCTTTAAAAAAAAAGACTAGACTAAAGTTCTTGTCACAAAATCTCAGTAAGAAACAAAAATAAACAAATAAAAATAACTAAGTAGAAGCTTAAGATGTAAATATACATGAGCAAACAAATCTCTAGATGCACATTCTTCTTTAAAAATTGTATGGGAAGTGGAAAAACATTCCACTCCCAATTATAGACCAATAAACTAATCCCAGGGAATGTTCCCTAGGATCTTGACTCCTAGATAAATCTATTATACATAGTAGTGTTAACTTAAAAAATAAAAAGAATATAAATGCAAGAATGCATGATGGTGACATGACCCTTGAAGAGACCTAAGCATACTTTCTTTCTTTTAAAAGAAATCATTATAATGAATAATATTTATAAAATAAAACAAGGTCACCCTTGAAAAGACTACCCACCCACTTAGGGCTTGTATATGATTAAAGCACTAAATAAAATAAGGAAAATTTCCATAAGTTCCCTACCTAGCCGACCACCCCTTCTACTCATCACAATACAAACATAAAATAAGATAAAGTGTAGTCCTTGGAAAAGTCTTAAGGACTTAGGTCTAATTGCTTAGGTTCCAAGAAAAGGTAAAGTCTATGGCCTCAAAACTTGAGCCCCATCACTGCTAGGCATTACATGCCTTAAGAAACACATGACTTAATATGCTAGTCTTGTCTTGGTTTTGACATGAAGTCAGAAAAGCATTTTTCTCTCCTTAGGCATATCACTCATATTAAAGGTAAGAAAGACAAAAATATCAATATGCTTTCAAACTATGTTAAGTGGCTCCCCTTCCAAATCATCTTGGGGAGAGTACCTAGGTACCTAGGAGAGGGCATGTCAACATTGTCATCTACATGTCTTTGGAAAAGAATGATTTGCCTTCCTGGGTACTTAAGTTCCTTGGGCATAGGAAATTAAATTAGAGAGTTAATAAGTAGGTTAAGGGACTAAGTTAGTAGGGTTAGTTGGCATGGGTGTTAGTATAAAATGTAGTTATTAGATAATAATGTATAATAGGAAGCAAGTTAATAGGATATTAAGGATTAGTTTTAGGTCAAGAGTTTTTAGATGTATAAACACTTTAGTTAGAAGTTAGTAAATTACAAATTAGCTTATGGATGAGTTAGCAAAAATCTCAGTGATTAGTAAATAGTAAGTTCTTTAATATTATATGTATGGGTAGTTGTTAAATAGTGACTATATAGAAACTTAAAAAAATGTGTAATTTAGTAATTAGATATAAATATATTTATATTTTTACCTCCACTATGTATGTTAAGAATGTGTTAGTTAATGCATATATATATATATGGTTAGTAATAATATTATTAAATGTTCTAATTATATATAAATAGATTAAATACTACATATTCTTTTTATCCAATTTGCAAATGAATGCAATGAGAGTATATAAATATATTCTTTATATAAAATTTAAACTATCCTTCCATTTGCAAATTAGTAGAAAGTTTGTTCAAATTGAAATAAACTTGTAAGTTAGTTAATATATTTGAATGTGAATATAGCTAGCGGTGGTTCCATTATAATGAAGGCCTGTGTTAGTAGAGCAAGTTAATATGATTATTAGGCATGGAAGATTTAGGATGATATGATAAGTGTTATTCAGTAATTAAATCTACATAAATAGTAAATAAAGTAATTTAAAAATAATAATGAGAAATAATTAAAATAAAATAATTAAAGAGTGGTACGCACAAATAATTTTAAAATAATAATAATAATGAATAACTAAAATAAAATAATTAAAGAGAGGTAGGTATAAAAATTACATTTGGAATTTATATGTATCCTAATAAATGATCTACATAATACCAAAAATTACGTGCATGAATCTAGATAGGAAGTGATGTTAGCCATAAGGGACACATTAAGTGGTATGCAGACCTTTAGTAATGATAAGATAAGTTGGGACTATAGAAAAATATATATTAAATAAATATAGGATTTAGATTATTACGTTTTTTCTTTATTTATCTATATTTAACCATCTCTTAGCTAATAAGAAAGTAGTAAGGCTATATGAAAGGAGTAAATTCGAAATCAATCCTATAATTAAACTTTTTTTGAACCCCTTATATTTTCCTCAATTATTGGACCCATTATTTGATATCTAGGATACAAGTCGAATGTACCGACCTTCATATAATACGATGTGGGTGTCAATTGACACTGGTTAGTGATAGCCAATAATAGGATCTTAGAGAATATTAATAATAATAATAAAATAGTAAATATATAAATACGCTGTCAATAGTCAAGATAAGGGTATAGGAGTAGCTAGGAACTTAATGTAATAACAATGTCCAAGAACTCCACTAAATTTGGCATAGCTAAATAATAGAGAATAAGAAAAATAAAACATAGTTGATGATTAATCTTGTAGTCTAGTTAGTAGAACTGAACTAGTAATCCATCAATATGATCGAGGTCAGTAAAGGATAAAATGAAAGAAACTCATTTAATAATCCCACTCTATCCTCACAAATAGAATAGTTTTGGACATAAAAAGTAACGAGTTAAAGTTATTTGCCTAGGACAACTATAAGACAGTTGCACCATCACAACTATGGAACCATTACAACATTGCTACAAAATTTGTGCTTCACATCCACATATGTAATGCCTCAATCAAAGGATAGGGTGTGAATCCTAGCATGATAACATCACTTAACTAGTATGTCATAACTTAGAATTTCAACTAATGATAGGAATAAATTGGCACCTCGTGGAAAACTTGTAGTGCATGATATCTGTTGAAATCAAATTCTTTTTTTTTTCACCAATTAACTTTATTGTCTCCAAATTCGATGATCAAATTAGTATCTTCTAACATCCTTCTGGGAAAACATGAATTTTTGTCCATACACTCCATAGTTTAACAAAATGTTCATAGATGAAAAACCGATGCACTTAGAAAAATAGATGAATTGAAAGAAAAGGAGGAATGGGCCAAAGAATTAGATGATATATTATGCCTTAGAATGAATGAGGTTATAAGAGCAACAACTAATGAAATTGTTAAAGTTCAACTATTCTATAATTTTATTAGTAAGTTGGGGGAAGGAAGTACCTTTGGATTTACCCAACAATTCTCTCTCTTCAACTAATCCAATTTGTCATAAAAGTTTAGCAATTCCTACTTTTTAAGGCACTTGATAGGGTAGCACATGTGGTTTTCCCAGGAAACCATAAACTCTAAAAATGGTAGACACTATATATGGGATGATATCTCCCCAATTATAACTCACAATCAACCCTTTAACATGATCTTTTGGTCTAATCAACTCTAATAGAGGTTATGGTATTCTAGGGCTATCCCCTACTAACAACATTATGAGCCTAGAAGGAAAATATCTATCAGACCTGATAAAATTGACATCAGTCACCTCCCATGTCATATCTACAATCCAAAGTTGGACAGGGAGCTTTTCTCCATCTCTCTCTAATTCCAACTCATCTCCTTA
Organism: Cupressus sempervirens; assembly: GCA_028749045.1. NCBI lineage: Eukaryota > Viridiplantae > Streptophyta > Pinopsida > Cupressales > Cupressaceae > Cupressus > Cupressus sempervirens. The sequence continues at coordinate 424,419,300 of CM053784.1, forward strand.
GAGAAAAAGGTAACTCCCTTGTATAAGTATATATACATTAGCATAGAGTACGAGTATAAGGGCTTGTCAACTTTAACCTTTGCAATTCCTATTAATCGTGTATGAATTTCTTATGCCAAGTGAGTAGCAAAGTCAAAAATTGAACTCATACCATACTGATAATTCTGAGCAATAATGAAGACAATGGAACTTGGAATATGGTCTTGCTCATCCATGCCAAAGATTTTGTAAAGAGAGAAATATAATGCCTACACTCTAGGATTGGAATACTTTTTCAACAAAGGCTCTGGAGTGTTTTTTGTAACCAAGGGTAATGCTCTGATTTTTTAAAAATTCTCTTGCAATGGTCCTCTCCTTAGATATATTTTTGGTGCATCATACCTAGCATGGAGGTCTTCCATGTCTATTTTCTCATGGATCGCATGGTTAGGGTTTAACTTAAAAAATTATTTGATTAGTTCTGATGAAACCCTAAAGAGATTGTTACCAACTTGATTCTTCACAATTCTAGTAATTGGATCATATTTCTTTCACATTACTGCCAGCAAATCATCATCGAAGAAAACTCTTGGGATGATTAATTTACCTATATCAATTTCCCATACATTGTTCAAAGGAGTATCTAACCTTATCTCTACAAACCATTTTGGATCCCTCAACTAGTTTTCTTTATCATAAAACCCTCACTAACCAATAACCTAGGGCTTTTTGGAATAATCTCTTTTCCCCGAGCTAGCTCATTCATGGATAGTGGCATTTGTTCTAGGAAATCATCATGCACAACTCTCTTCAAATAATCTACTTTCCATGAAAAAGCCCTTCATGGAGGCATGTTTGAAAATTACCCTATTGCAAATATAACTTCTCAATTTTCTAGAAGCTCAGAAGACTTGCCCAATTTTATTATATTTTCTCCTCTAAAAATCACTTAATAGTATATCAAAACCCTTGGAAATTTTTTCCCTTAGCTCTAGAAATCTTTGCATTGTGAGAATTTTGCAACCTTACTACTCAATAATAGAAAATTGGAAATTTTATTACAACATTAAGCTCACACAAAATAACATTGATTAGAATTAATGCTTCAACAGTCACATTCTATGTCATGCCATGAAGTTTGAAATTTCACCATTGATCTTCAAGAATCAGATGACTTAGATTGAAACAAAAAAGACTGTGTTAACCCTTTTTGAAAATGGCCATGCATCGAGAAGATGCTTCCCCACATTTTTTAAAGTTCAAGCACTTTCATATTGGGAGAAAGTGTAGATTGTTGATCTTTACAAGATTGATGATCATAAAATCCCTTAGAATTTTATAAGTCCATTTTTAATATTTTGGTCCCACTAATACAATCACCTTCCAACTCAAATAATATGTCAACCACTGAACCAATCTATATGAACTATTTTAGCACGTGTTCCAACTTAGCTTGACTGGGCAACCCTTTGAGTGACTAGCCCCCCTTATCCACATAGAAATTAGAGGCTTCTCCACTTTTGTTAAACATTAGATACTTTCATAAAGTAGTAAAGCACTACTCATCAATATTCAATCGATCAATGGTACCATGCATCTCACCTTTTTCAAAATCTAGTTAGTAGAAATGACCAATGAAATGAGTTAACTTTTCTAGTGTGTCCTGATAGTTTCCAACTATTCTACCACTTTTTTCAAACTAGGTGTGTATGAGCCCACTAATTACACATGTCACCAGGGCACTTTCCCACATTTCATAAACCTCACACATCTTCACATTCTGGGGAAGCATTCACCATGGATCTTCACAAGATCTATGGTGTGGTGTCATATCATTTAAAAGTAGTCTTGTTGCTCACTTTGACCAATGAAATAGCCCCAATTTTCCAATTTATGCTAACAACACCTGACACTTCTAAACCTGTTCTGACACATCCAACTTTTGTAGTGCATTAAGGAGTTAATTCCACCAAGGGCTAGATGTCATGTATTTGCTTCCCCACATTTTCTAAAGGTTGAGAAAGTTTGTAATGTGGGAAAGTTCTCATCATTTATCTTTCTAAGATCAACGATTAGCAAAGGTAAAGCTTATTATGGTTAAAGCACTTAAAAGAAAACTAAGGAATCAAGATAGGGTTAAAACCATGGTTAAGACAAAGGTTTATGGAAAAATGTATATTTTTCTAGGAAAGTCATTTTTAAATAAATTCAGGAAAAGGTAAATATAAAACCTTAAAGAAAAAATCTTTCAGTGCTATTTTCAGATAAAATACCACTTTCTAAAATTTTTGAAGACTAGGGCACAACAACAAGGGTTTCATGAAATTTTAATAATTTCACCTAGGGTTATTTGACACACCTTACCTTTAAAACATAAATCCATTTTTTCTTTTACTATGAAATGCAAAAAAGTTATACAAGGTGAAAAACTAGGCCAACAAATCCTTATCTTCTACACTCTCTCAATATCTCAAGAAATAAACATAGTCAGTTGGAAGTTATGATTTCTAATAAACTACTAAAAATGGTGTTCCTCAACCAACAATGTGTTCTAAAACTTAGTCATCACTAGGTTACTCTATCACTACTAAATTCTTGCTTGGCACATAAAATGTCACTTGATCAATACTAATGCTTAGTCAACACAAGTTTTGGTTGGCTTTTTTTGGTGGATTATTGATACTAGCATCACTCAACGTATAATTTAATTTCTTTAATCTTCTACTCTATTGCTCAATCAAGCCTATGCATTTGATAATTCTTTGATCACATCTTAAAGGCTTTATCTTTACTATCTTCTCCACTTGCAACATGATTTAAAAAATCAATTTATCTTGTTAAAGTCCAGCTAATCAAGTGCCCATTTATAATGTCTTCTATTAGAATATATAGTCCACCAATATAACTAAGAGCGAGGGGGGTGGGGGGGTATGAATTAGTTATCTAACTAATATTTGTACATGGTATATTCATGTATTCATGAGATTTTAATGCAGAGTGCAGATAAAATGACAATGAACTAGATTAAATCCAAGAAATCATTGTCAAAATGTAAACTCTATGAACATCCCATGTTTCCCTAACTATAATTGCTAATAAAGCTTTCAAATCAACATCTCAGTGATAGTTCTAGAATGGGAGTATGCTTAAGATGTAGATCTACAAGAAAGTATGCAAGATTTGAGATGAAAATGTAGATTATATGCAAGTAACAACTCTTAGAATGCTATCAAAATGGACATGCAATGAGCTAAACATGTGCTAAGATGATGCTAAGTAACATGAAAAGAAAACTAAAATGCTATCAAAATGACATGAACTTGCTATAATGACAATGCTAAAAAGATGATAACTTAGAATGTGCCTATAGTGTAGATGCCTAAAACTTGGGTCCCTTAGTTCTTGAATTTCCCTTCTATTTATAGGATTTTGGAAGGGGTTCGGGTAAGAATCAATATTTTTACCTTTGACTAGTGGGTGGAGGTGAAACTAAAAATATCTCATAAGAGACTAGGGGGAAGAGTCCAACAGACTTAGTTTTGAGGATAAATGAGGATTTTTCCAATTCTTTTAAATGTAAAAGGGGGATTTTCACTTTTGTGAGGGTAAATGACTTTATTGATTTAATAAATGTTCTATTTATTTCCAAAAGTTTGTCTTTTTCTTTCTCCCTTTTTTAAATTTCATTTTATGATTTTGAATTGTTTTGCTCCTCTTTTTAAAGTTAATTTAGGTCTTATTGATTTTATAGATGACCTAATGTGATCCTTGATTTGAGAGTATGTTGTATTCCTTTGATTTCCTCCTTAATTTGTGTTGATTGATTGAAATTACATAATTTAGGTCTTTGCCAATTTTTGGGTGTCTACAAATGCCCCTCTTTGAGATAATATGCAAAACATATTAGTTCAAAGACTGTCTTTATTCTCTTATTTTAGGTCAAATTTTGATGATTCAATGTCTATTTTATGATATTTTGACATTTCACATTTGTCATGGTGCCTGATTGTTGATGACTTGATGTCTGATTATCATTAATTTTGATGATTGATGTTGCAATATTTTTACTTGGATACCCTAGTTTTGTTTGATTTGATGTTTGAAATTTTGGTTTGGGAAAAATGCTTTTGATTTTTCATAAAATTTTGATGCCCCATTTTGGATGCCCTAGTTTGATTTGGACATATTTCCCCCTCAGAAATGAAATTGGAAAAAAATGAATGTGCAAAAACTAAGGAGGTTCCAATTTTATTTCTAAAATGTTTGATAATTGATAGATGAAGATGATGAAGTTGGTCTAAGACAATACCAAATTTGTGAAAGTGAGAAAAAGGTTCTAATGTTGGGTAAATAGACTGAAAAGGTGATATAAATGCCCCTAAGGAGGGTTAAATAGGTCAAAAGACCTTTTACCCTTGTCATTTTCACACTCCCTTTTCACATTTAGCAATTTGGAGCTCTAAGCTAGAGAGGATGGTGGTCCCTTTATGAGAGCATAGATTCAAGATGGGTCATAGGTACGAGTGTCCAACTAACTATGGTGCCTTGGTAAGTCATTAATATCCTCCATTTTAAAGATTTTTGCATTTGTACTTGAGTTTTCTGAATTTTGCACTGAATTTTGTGGTAAATGTGGTAGTTTAGTTGTTTTAGCACATTTATCTTTTCTCTTAGTGCATTTTAAATCTTATAGGGTGTTTGAACAATGTTTTAGCACATACAAGTAATAAACTAGCACATATAGAAACCTGGCTTAGGGGATAATTAGCACATATAGGAAAACAATAGTGCATATGTACTATTTAATAATGGATTTGAACCTTTTGGAAGATTCAAAGAATATTGTGGTGCATATGAAAACTAGGGTAGCACTTTTAAATGTTATAGTGCCAATTCTCTTTTAGATAGCATATATGCATAGTTGGTAGAACTTACATATTTCATAATGCATTCAAAGTGTGTAATGGTGCGTTCAAGTGTTAGAATAGTGCAAATGTGTTTTTAGCACATTCTTGTGAGCGAATGATGTATAAGACTCCAAAAATAGTGCAAATGAATTTTGAAGCACATCTTCTTGTTAAAATGGTGCTTATGGGGTCTTGAAGAGTGGAAATTTATCATTAAACCCTAATTTAACGTAAGATAAAACAAAATGCTAGACTCTAGGTCTGTCAGGTAGGGATTTGTCATAACAAGTAAGTAATAACAATTAGGGAGTCATAAAGTGATGCATAGGATGAATTTGATGATAGATAAATAAAGAATGATGCCCCAACTTAGGATATAGAGTAGGGAACACAAAAATGTCTAGCTTAGGATAGAGAAGGACAATTAACAGGTCTAAGATAGAACCAATAGCTAATTAGATAGATATTGATAGTAGATTGATGTATGATGATCACTTGGGATGAAAATTGATGTTGTTGTTTAATCATTTGATGAAAATAGGTACATAGGTGAAAGCTCATGGTGGAAGGATTGTATCCATGGCCCCTAGATTTTGTAGATAGATTTTCAATTGGGGAGCTCCAAGTGATTGACAGATGTGGTTTCACCTATTTACTATAGATGTCCCAATTCTGAGTGAATATAGGGTTATTGACAATTACGGCCAAGCAGTGGCACTCAGACCACAATACTTTCTATCTTCCCATGGGTGAGATGACCATGACATTAGAGGATGTATATAGATTATTATGGATCTTGACAATGGGATATTTGGTGTACTATGATTAGACTGCAGATAGCATTGCATTTAGAGATTTGTTTGGAGACAACAACATTGGTGTTGACAATGTATTATGGTTCTAGATGTTGGAGTATGAACCATTGTTGGCAGTGTTGGCTAGATTGATAAGAGGGTTTTTGTTGCTAGATAGACAAGGGCAAGGTTGTCCAGTTGGATGGGGTCATTTGATATAGGACATGATTGATCAGCCATGGAGATTTTCATGGGGTAGTTACATATTGGCTCACTTATATCATGATTTGCATTAGGTTGTTTATTCTGGAGCCTCATCACTGTCAATAAGGATGATATTGTTATAGCTATGGACATGGGAGAATCTACCCATTACTCATCTGATATGTGTGCAACAATGTCCTCAGGATATGTCTTACATATATACTTATTCAGGTGTGATCATGAAACCCTATCTATGCAAGACAGAGTTTTGGTGATAGATATTGGATGACATTAATGAGGTTGTATGGAGACCATACAAGTATACTGAGCCATGGGCTAAGGATGATGATGAGATTGTATATTTCTTTGGCCTAAGATATTTGCTTGGCTAGGTTCTTAGGGTGATAGAGAGATTTTATTTCAAGTGGGTTGTGAGACATTTTAGGTGGCGGCAGGACATACCACAATGATTAGCACATTATGCTTAGGTTCAGTCAAAGAGGGTAGTATGGGGGCTAACCTTGGAGTATGAGGCTTTCCTTGAGGCCTTTCTCTAGATGATAGATACTCTATAGCCATGGGCATTGAGAGATGGAGAGGAGGATGTGGGGATGGAGGGAGATTATGCATGATGGTTGTGTGAGCATCTATTCCTGAGATACACAGATCTAGTAGAGATTATTCATAGCATTGATGAGAAATTGAGTGGAGGAGAGGATGGGGATGGGGATGGCAGCTGAGGGAGAGGTAGAGGGAGGTGGTAAGCTAGAGGGAGAGCTAGAGGTGTGATTAGATTATGAGGGAGATACAAAGGTCAAGGTCGAGCAATAGTAGTACTACCACAGAGGGTTGTTGCACAAGGTCTAGTGTAGAGGCAAGGAGATGTGGGTGTAGGGAGGTTTGGAGGGATCTAGGGTTGTGGAGGTGCAAGGGTGAGAGGAGGGATGGGTAGTGGTGTAGGATCTGGTCAATAGGATAGTGGTGTTGGGTAGAGCAGGACAGAGCATGTAAGGGCCAACTTACCTGATTATGTATAGTTTATTTAGCAATAAAGGCTATAAGTATAGGTTCCTATTAGAGTTCCATAGGATTTATAGCCACAAGGGTAGTAGCAGGTGCTATTGGATGTGTAAACACCACTAGAGAGACTAGGAGGATCTATTGATTTAGAGGCTTAGATGAGTGCCATGGAGGCTCAGATGGGTGAGTTGACAAGTATGCTATAGGATTTTATAGCGTCAATGACACCAAGGCCACCACCACCACCACAATCACCGAGGATAGATGGGGCTATGACTAGTCAAATGGCCATAGCCTTACATACCATAGAAGTGATAGATGTGATCGAGTAGGCTCCACAAGAGGATAGGAGTTTCCCCAATGAGAAAGGACCTTCGGATTAGCAACATGTAGATGATGTAGGAAATGAGACACATGGATGATTACATATCATTGTTCATTGTAGTACTTATCATATGTTCTATTATTAATGAGGACCATTTGATATTCATGCTGATGTACTTGGTGACCTTTTGATGTTCATGGGGATATAATTTGTTATCTTGTTATGTTCATGTTATGTAATCATTTGGATGATTTTGTGGATGTAGTTCATCTTATATTTATGTTGATGTGATCCTTTTGATATGTTGTTTGATCTTTGGATTTATGAGATATTTGAGTGTTTTGATGTTGAGATGTGTGCACTTGTTATATCATGGACTCATGTATGCATGTGATGGTATGATTTGATAGATATGAGAGTAGTAGAGATTGATATATGCGTGAATTATTAATGTAGCATGATATGTGGATAGCAAATGAAGGAATTAAATGGCATGTATGAGTGAAATTAAAATGTAATGGAATTTTTTTAATGTGATAGTATGAATGCAATGAAATAGGTGTAAATGAAATGTGGTGAAATGAAATTTGATTTCATGCAATGTGATGTAATAATATGAAATGAAATTTGGTATAATGCAATGTGATTTAATGATATGAAATGTAAGAAATGAAAATTGAAATGAGATTTGATGTAATGAAATGTGATGAAATGAGATTTGTAAATCAATGGAAATGTAATGGAGTGAAATGAAAATAAAATGAAATGGAAATATGATAAAATCTAGTGTAATCAAATGAGTGTGTAAACGAAATGAAATTTGTAAATGAATGGAAATTTAATGGAATGAAATGAAATAGAAATGTGATAAAATGTATTATAATGAAATGAGATGAAATTGGTAAATGAATGGAAATGTAGTGGAGTGAAATGAAATGGAAATGTGATGAAATGTAGTGGACTAAAATAAAAAATGACAACATAATGAAAATGTGATGAAAGGTAATGGAATGAAATGTGATAAAATGGAATGTAAAGAAATTAATGTGTAAATGAAATGAAATTTGTAAATGAATGGAAATGTAATGGAGTGAAATGGAAACATGATAAAATGCGATGGAATCAGATATGATAAGATGGAAAGAAATAAATGAAATGGGAATGCAATGAAAAATGTAAAGGAGATGTGAAAATAAGGTGAATAAAAATGAAAGATGGAAGGAAATGAATGTACTAGAGATGAAAAGATATGGGATGGGACTTGACCTTTGAGATTCAAAATCCATGAAATGAAGCTTGAAACCCCCATAAGAATAGATGAAGAAGTGGATGCATAAAATGTGATGAATGGTGTAATGTATTAGTGACCATAATTGTTTGAGATTTGAAAGCCACATAATGCAATAGGTGGAATAAGTGATATGCAAGGATGCGGTGCGATGCAAGGTGGTAGTGTTGTGTTGAGACCAAGTCCACAATAGTAGAGTGTTAACCATGCATGAGTATGTTGGTTTGTGACTTGTTGTTGGATAACCTTGCTCATTTTTTTAGCCTTTCTGTTGATCAGTTTTGGTGAGACTTGTGTGTGTGTGTTATCCTAATTTATGTGCCAACCATGTATTTTCAAGCAACCTAAGATGAAAATGAAAACTAAGTGAATGCAACTATTTGCCATTTTTTTGTAAAGAGATGGAAATTAACTATCATTATAGAGCATTTAATAAAAAGTGACAAAGTACAACCACCACTAGCTTAGCTATGGTGATATGAATACTATGTCACTCCAAGAAGTACCATCAAATGCAAACAACGTACATGACAAATATGGCAACTACTAAAAAAAAAAGTATAGCTACAATAAACAAAACTAGGCATGCAAATAGTCACATGTTAGATAAAAGACCTCACCCGAGATATCATGTAAAATTGGCCAAGGTACACATGGCCTTCCAAATGAGAGGAGGCACTTACAAGTGGACACTAATAATGCATGAAATTAGAGGACCACTCAAGTTGAACACTCAAAAACCAAAGACAAATAAAATATCATGACTTCATCCTGGTACCTCTATTCAAGTACATCATCAAGGTACTAGAAGTGCATAATAGTAGAAAAAACCCATTATTTGTGGACCAGGAGTGGTGACAGTTGTGTGCAATAGAGTCAAGTTTGTTCAATTCTTCCTGGAAGAAACTATTGTACAAGTCTACTAACAAAGTGGGGGATGTGTCAGTAGTGATTTAGCAGTAGATTCTATCTAGCAATATGCATATGTGTGAATTAGGGTATCTAAGTGTCAGAGTTGAGTGTCAAGTGTACCTAGTACTAGTGTGGTGGGATGTAGAGAGTAGACGCATGTTAAGATTAGTAAAGAATGATTTTGGGTGAGTGACAACCATAAATAGGTGGATAGCATGGAGATGGAATGAAGCAAGGTGAAGAGTATAATGTGGCCATTGAATTTATTGAGAAATTAGAGGAAGTGTGTAGGTGAAAGCATGTTGGCTCACTAGATCAATCACAGTAGGAGGGTGATGCTAGTCAGGGAAGGAGAAAGAGAGAAGTGTAGCCGGTGGACCTCTGGGGAACTGGTGTATCTATCCAAACTTCAAGAATTAGTTTAGGAGCAAGCTAAATCAAGTCATGTGTGACAAGGGTCAACACAACCTGAAGATGTGGGGGTTAGTGCAGAGGAAAAACCCTTGTCAATTTTAATGATGTTGTTGGGGATTGTACATACCAAGTACTACAAATGGTATTGGATAATGAGTCGATGACATAGGTAGAGAATAGTCCTTCTAGGATGGCAAAGAGTATGTTAGGAGTAGCAGAGGAGGTGGGGGAGATAAAATCTCTTTAAAAGTTTGTGGGAAATGGTCTGAGGCAGGTGGAAGACATTGGTGTGGTTGAGGTGATGAGTGGGGCACATTGGTGGATTAGTCTTAGAATTCTAGGTCAAGGGTTGGTGGAAGGAGAAGCAAGTGGTGTGAATGTAGAAGATCCACAGCTAGAGGTAGGAGATGGAGATCAATCATTAAGTGACATGAAAGAATTATCGAGCATATTGGCCACAGAGAGAGTTAGGGCAAAAAATGTAGAATAGAAAGTCACATTTTTGTTGGGATTGATGGAGAAGCTGTGGGAAGATGAACTACAAATAGAAGCAAGATAGCTCTAATTGGTGGTGAATATGAAGTGAGTGTAGGTGTAATCATTAGAAGTGGAACTATGAGTGGAGCAATCATGAGAGGAGGGGAATGGTGCAAGGATGCAGGCAGAGTGGTCACGATCTTAGAGGTTGTAGGAATCTTTAAAGATGGTGCAAGTGGGTTCGGAGAGCACACAAAATGAGCTAGTTGTTGATCCAATAAATAAGATTGAAAAATGAGTGTCAACACACTTAATCATTTTCACCATACATACTGAGTACACAATGGGAGCCAAGCCAAAATTTCTTTATGTGCCAAGCAAACTACAGTTGGTGCCGAGTAGAACACATTTTAGTATATGCTGAGCTATACAGAACTCAACTTGTGCTGAGTAGACCAGAAGACAATGTGTTCCAAGCATTGTGAAGTTAATAAGAGCCAAGTAATTCAAGAATCAGTAGGAGCCAAGTAACATAGGAAACACAGTGGATGCCAAGAAATCCAAAATAGATGGTGCTGAGCATCAGTGTTACCTCATGTGCCGAGCAACGTAGAATTAGCATAAGAGTTTGTGCTAATACAAACCAAGATGTAAAACGGTTATGCATGACTCATGATAGGATAAGGAGATAAGATCAAATCCTTCCATTTACCTATGCGATCCTCATGCAACCAATCAAAAAATTGGAATTGCATGTAGCTAATGGGTGAATTTCAAGGGTTTGAGTAGGAACACTTTATCCAAGGATGTATAATGATCCACTAATCTTTATAAGAGAGTCCTGACACCATTGAAAGAGAGTTGGAGACAAGAAGGAATAGAAGAGGCTTTTATTAAGGTTGTTGCAGAGCTTTAGTGTCAAAGATTAAGTGGAAAGGACAATAGTTATACATTCAGTTGATAAGAACAAAGCAAGGGATATGAATGTATATCAGATCTCAAGAGATCAAGATCAGGGAAAGTAGATCAAGTGCCTGTATTCAGCAATCAACGATTGTAAGCTATCAGGTTTATTATACCTAATACTCTTTAGCCATTGTATTAGAAAGGAAACCCTATGTTCATAGGTTAGCTTAACAGCTATATTGTAGATCCTTTTAAAAGGTGATTAAGTCCTTTAACAGGGTAACACTTCATTTAAAGTGTTTGTAAATCCTTTAACCAGGTCACTATTGACATAGTGTAAAGCCTTTAATAGGGCAGGCCTTTAATAGGGAAAACCATCAGAAGCGGTTGAAATTAATTGCTGCAGTAATTTTGTGGATATCATCCCCACCCCAGTTTTACCTTCTTACTCTTGGAGGGTTTTTGGGTCACCAAAATCTCAAGTGTTATGTGGCGATGCATGTTTGTTTCACATGATTGTTTAATGTTTATATGCATGAATGACAATTTCAGTTATATGTTTCTAAGAAGATAAAAAGTGAAGAAAAGGCCAGTACTTCTGATTCACCCCCCCTCTTAGAAGATCTCTTCCCATTAAGATATTCCAACACTAGTGTTACTGTAGTTGCAATTTGAGTCATTTAGGGAGGCAATTGCAAGGTCAAACTCCCTATCATTGAAGCTATAGGATCAATTAGCATTAAGTGAGTTGAAGGTGAATTAGTTGCAACAATAGTTGGGTAAGACAAAAGTAGACATGGAGTGTTGGTGAATGGTGACTAATCAAATATAGCAGGAGTGAGATCTGGCCCAATGAGTGATCATTGTACCAACAATAAACACACTGGTGGAGAATGTGTTCATGGATATGCAACGAATGGTGAATGTACACCTAGAAGGCACTTATTATATGGGATGTTATCATCAAGCATTCCTTAATGAAAACTGATGGGAGACACAGTTCATGGATAGGGAATTTCCACAACTATTGAATGCACAATTACATAGTGGTAGGTTTTTGATTCCTATGGATGCGGGGTGGGTACTTAGAGGATTGATGCTAGCGGCTTCTTCTTCCAGAGTTGGGTCTAAAGAAATGCCATTTATTGGACACCCTGTCTTGCCACCTCCTCCAAGGAGGCTAGAATAAATGATCCACAAAATTCTATTTGAATGTAATGGTTTCATTGTCATTGTAATAGAATAAAAGTTGTGTTTGTGTCTATGGAAAGAAAAAGGACAATTGGTGGTGATGTTAATGTGCTGGATGAACATTGTGTTTTTTTTTGATATTTTTAGAATGTATTTGGATGTTTTTAGCATTTTGAGAAATATATGGATTTTTTGGGATTTTTGATAGATAGTTGAATGGTTTTGGGATTCTGGAAAATATTTGGAAAGGTATCAATCTTTGTAAAAGTGGGAACAATACAATCTATAGAGGAAGAAATACCTTTACTTGTATGTGAGGAACTGAATGTCTACATGGACTCTTAGTGAAATATGAGTACAAATTTGTGTAACATTTGGAGAGCCATGGAATTTAAGGTAGAAAAAGCAAGAAGTTCTAAACTACAAATTGTGAGGCACAATTCTATATATATTGATAGCCTTTACAGACAAAGTTGGGATTTTTCTCTAGGTGTGTGTCGAGACAGACACTTATGATGCTTGTGAAAAGGAGCTAGGGCCAATGAGAGGTATTGATGGCCAAAAGAGGCCAAGTGGGACCTTGAAAAAGGTGCTTTAGGGTCTAAGAAGGACATTTGGTTCATGAGGAAGGTGCCTAGGGTCTAAAGGGCATTTTAAGAGCCCAAGAAGTCACTATGGGAGCCTGAAAAGACAAAATTGGGCCTTGAAAGGCATTTAGGCTTTAAAAAGTGCTTTAGGGACTAGAGAAGGTGTTTCAGGGGCCTAGAAGGGTGACATAGGGCCTTGAAAAAGGTGTTTTAGCCTAAAAAGGCATTTTAATAGCTTAGAAAGGCACTGTGGGGTCTTTGAAAAGGCATTTTTGTCTAAAAAGGCATTTGAAGGCCTTGAAAAAGGTGATTGGGCCTAAAAAGGCATTTGAGGGTCTTGAAAAAGGTGCTTGAGGGCTAAAAAAAGGTGCCTCGAGAGCCTAAAATCAGAGGAGATCATGAAAATCCCTCAAACTTATGTATACTTATTCTGTGCCCCATATGAGGTGAGGATGAAAGAGTCTGATAGATATCTAGGCCTTTTGAGATAGCATTGATATATTTTTTGAAGGGATCTAAATCAATTGCAGCCATTGCAACATAAATAAGACTAATAATCCATTGGGAATTGTTGTTCTTGACAAGAGGAAAGAAGAGGGGATTCTACTAGAGCCTCTTGTGCTATTCGCATTGTGCTAGATTTTCCAAAGCCCTGCGAGATATTTCAGGACATAACTACACTACTTAATTTCATTTAAGCACTCTTTATTGTTTTTCTAGAGGTAATGGAGCCATAAAACATGTCATAAAATATTTAAATATTTTTCATTATAGTGGGCCTCACCATTGATTTCATATAAAACTGGTCGAGGTATACAAACTTGTCCTAGAGGAGCAACAATTATAGATAGACACTAGTTCATCATCAGTTTAAAAAATACATCAATAATTTATGCATAATTAACTAGCTTATTTGAGTTGAAGTGAGCCATGTTTGATTGGAATTTTTGGCTATTGTTAAAATTTTTGGATTTTTTTGGCTATTTTGGCAATTAGTACCCCTTTTTTAATGTTTTTGGTAATTTTGGATAATTTTTGAATTTTTTTGATAATTTTTGACAAGTTTTGAATGTTTTTGATAAATTTTGACAATTTTTGAATGTTTTCAATGGTTTTTGACAATTTTTGAATGTTTTTGATAATTTTTGACAATTTTTTAATGTTTTTGATAATTTTGGACAATTTTTGAATGTTTTTGGTAATTTTTGACCTTTTAAAAATTGGTGGGGGTGAAATAAGGATGTGAGTGAGATTTTTTGGACTATGAAGATAGCCAAGACTGTGTGGAGGCACCTAAAGGGTCAAGGAGACCAAAGTGAGCCAAAAGGGCTAAGAGTGGGCTCGAGGAACTATATTGGAGATAATGAAGGCAAAAATGATCTTTAGAACATCAAACAGATTGAATAAAAGCTAAAATGAATACTAGGAATGATTGGCCATGGTGGATAGCTGAGATGTGCACTGATTTTCCTATAATTTATGTTTGTGCTATCTCAGTACATAATCTAAGTTCATGTTATTCCTAATTTTCTATTCTTCCCTCTAGTTCTATTATACTGACTATCTCTACTACTGTGAATTGTGTCTCATGCCCAAAAACCACTGTATCATAACCCACAAGTGTTTCTCAATTGGGTATGTGTGAAATTAACTCAACTGTGCTAGGTAAGCCACAAACAAGCAAAATTTGTCTCTAAGGAAGTTGGTTGAATGTTGTCTTGATTGTCTTTCTACATTGAAGGACTTGTGTTGTTCAGGGAAGTCTAAAGGTGCTATCTCTCACTCCTTTTGAAACCAAAGGTGGCATTTCTCACTGCTTTTCTACCATTTTTTTATTTTTATTTTTTGTGTTTTTAATTTTTTTGGTATTTTCAGTGATGAAGTATTTTTCAAAGCTCTAGACATAAAACCTTTTGAGATGGATGCTATTGATGGGCTCTGCTAAGTCTTCTCCATCACAATCTAAAAGTCTATAAGTACCAATCCTAAAAGATTCTATGATAATGTAAGGACCAATTCAATTGGCCTCCCATTTTCCTTTCTTTTCCCTAGTAGCTTGGTTCTTAGGATTTTCTCAAAGCACTAGGTGACCAATATGAAAGATGCAAGGTTTGAATTTTTTGTTGTAGTGTCTTGATATCTTATTTTGATACATTTTGAGATGTTCGTATGTCACATGCTGATGTTCTTCTAATAATTCTAACTACTCTAAATGGGCCACTCTGTAGTCCTCATTGGATAGGACATCATGAAGAGTAATTCTCAAGGATGGGATCTCAACCTCTAAAGGAAGAATGGGTTCACAACCATAAACCAAGGAGAAGGGTGTTGCACCTATAGGTGTTCCAACACTTGTCTGGTAGGCCTAGAGGGCAGGATTCAGCTATAAATGCCAATCTCTACCAATGTCATTGATAGTTGTTTTGAGAATATTGATAATGATCTTGTTGGTAGCCTCTATTTGGCCAATGCCTTGGGGATAATAAATTAAAGAGGAGTGTTGTATAATGTGAAATTTCTCACATAATTCATCAATGATTTGGTTTTTAAAGTACAAGGCATTTTCAGTGAGAATGGCATGAGGTATTCTACACTGATAGATGATATGGTTTAGAATAAAAGAAGAGATTTTCTTTCTCATAGAGTCAGAAAGTGGTGCTGCTTTAACCCACTTGGTGAAGTATTCTATTGTAGTGATAATCCATTAATGTCTGTTGAAAGAAGGTGGGTGGATGGCTCTAATCAAATCGAAGCCCCACTGATTAAAAAGCCATGGTGTGGCAAAAGGGTTGAGCTCTTGGGCTAGCACATGAACAAGGTTACCATGATTTGGCATTTTTTTCAAGTTTTAACATAGTCAATAGAATCTTTTTCCATGGTTGACCAAAATAACCCATTCTAAGAATCTTGTTTACTAGTGTAAACCCACTAGAGTGTGACTCATAGATCCCTACATGGACTTTTTACAGAGTGACTCTTGACTCATACTTTTCAAGACATCTAAACAAAGTACCAAACCATTCTGATACAACATATCAGCCACCAAAGTGTAGCACGAGGTCTGTCAAATAAAATTATGTCTTTTGTTAAGTGACAGATTGGATGGGATGGTGTTATCATAGAGGTAAGTGATGATGGGGCTATGCAAGAGGGAATTTAGAGTGTCTAAATGACAAAAAATAATGGAATCAAGTTGAGTAAACACAATTTTAACCACCTCTTCTACTAAGAACTCACACTACTTGTGCTACTCTAGGAACTAAAGCAAGGAGGCCAAGGTGGCCATGGCATCTACTACTCTGTTCTTATCTCTGGGAATTTGTTCAAAAGTAATATGAACAAAACATGTCTTTAGTATGTCAACCATATGTTTTTAAGACAATAACTTTTTTTACTTGGTGTGATATGTGTTAGTGACTTGATTGATGATCAATTGGGAATCTCTATAAACTTCTAGTGTTGTTAGTTTCCATTCTAAACCTAGATTGAGGCCTAAGACTAAGGTTTCATATTCTACCGTGTTTTTGGTGTAGGGGAAAAGTAGTCTATGGGATTTTGGGATGGTAACACTTAGTGGTGTGATGAACAAAATACTAGTGCTTGAACCATGGTGTGTGTAAGAACCATCAAAATAGAACTTCCAAGTTACCGGCTATGTTTGAAGAATGTCCATGTCTAGAAAATAAGCTAAGATAGGATTTGAGCTCTCTATAGGTACATCTACCAATGATTGGTGATGGCCTATCCTTTTATTGTTTTCCTATTGACATACTCAATATCAAACTCACTTCAGATTATCACCCACTTGGCCAACCTACCTGTTAACATTTTTTTACTATGAAGATATTGAGGGGATCAATCTTGGACATCAGCTTGACCTTATCTATCAAAAGATAATGGTGTAGCTTTCGGGAAGAAAAAACTATGGCTAAACAAGCCTTTTCAATAAAGGAGTAACTGAGCTCATAGCTGACTAGGGTATGACTAATGTAATAAATGGTCCTTTCTTTTCCTTGGTCATTTTCTTGTGCTAAGAGGACTCCAATTGATTTATCTATTAGGAAAATATATATCAACAATGTTTTGTGTGATGCAAGAGGTACCAGCACGAGCGGATTCATTAGGTAGTTTTTGAGTAGATCAAAGGCCTTTTGACACTAATCATCCCATTTAAAAATTATGTCCTTGTGTACTAAGTGGGTGAAAGGTGCATACTTTTCTACTAATTTTGAAATGAAATGACAGATTGATTGAAGACTGCCTTGAAGAGAACGTAGCTGACTCAAGTTCTTCAGAGGTTGCATGATGACTATGGCCTGTATCTTTTTAGGATCAACTTATATCCCTTTAATTGAATAAGAAGTTTGCTAGATTTGATGCCAAAAGCTCATTTCTTTGGATTTAACCTAACTTTGAATGCTTCTAGGTAGGCAAATATCTTGTCCAAGATGGGGAGATGTTCTCCTGAAGTATGGGATTTGGCAAGCATATCATCTACATAGTCTTCCATAAAGATGTGCATCATGTAGTGAAAGATAGTGGTCATGGCCCACTGATAGGTGGCCCCTACATTCATTAGCCCAAAGGGAATCACATTCCAATAAGACATGCCCCATGTATAAGTAAAGGCTATTTTTTCTTGGTCTTGTAGTGCTATACTAATTTGATTATACCCTAAAAATCCATCCATGAGTGAAAACATGGAATGGCCCACGGTCAGATATACAATGGTGTCAATTTTGGGAAGGGGGAAATCATCTTTAGGAAATTCTTTTTTTACAACCCAAATATCAATCCAGATGCATATGCTACCATCTTTCTTTGATATAGGCACAATGTTTGATATCCATGATGCATATGCTAAGGGTTGGATGAAGTTGGTGCTGATCAATTTATCTAATTATGCTTTCACTAGTAGACCTATGTGGGGATGCATTTTCCTAAGCTTTTGCTTAATTGGCTTGACCTCTGGAGAAATGTTGAGGTGATCAAGGATTAAAGTTGGGTCTAATCCCAAGATTTTTGCATAAAACCATGCAAAGTTTTTTTCCTCTCTTTGAAGAAGTGAATGAATTCACTTCTTTATTCTATGCTTAAATACTACCAAATAGATGATTCTTGGTTGTTTCTCTATACTAGTCTTGACTTTTTCAGTTGGTTCTATTAGAAATAGATAATACTAAGAGGGGGGTGAATCAGTATTTTTAATCTTTTTGCTCACAACTAAATCATATTAATTACTTTTTCACATGCATAAAAGAGAGAACCAATAGTGCATAACAAAATAAACAACCATACAAGAGGAGAACTCATAACATGATATTTTGTGAACTATGGAAACCTTGGCCAATGGAAAACCCTAGTGGGGATAAAACCCACAAGATGATTCATTGTATAAAGGACTCGGATAAGGATATTGACCCTATTAGGAGTCTATGAAGTATGTATAGTGTCTTGAATCCTTGTTAGGAGACTAGGCCTTTTTATAAGCCTCAACCCTATTAGGAGTTGATAGATCATATACAAATGTGTACAAGAAGAGCCCACTTCCCTAACATGTAACTATACAATAAGTTCTTCAAGAAATAAGTATACATGCAATTCTAAAATGCTTGTTGTACTTTGCAAATCCTTTGATTGTCAATTCTTCATGCTAAGAATAATTTTGAACACATTAATTTTCATCATATCTCGCATAGTATTTCTTTGCATCACAACTCATAACATCACATTCACTTGTTACTCACATTTCACAAGATCATATCAACTTCACAATTGCAGGTTACACATCATCATCAGATTTCCACACACTAACATTGCAAAATGAAGTTCTTTACTTATACCAAACATATTGAAAAACTCTTCCTTTAGTCAGCTCTCATAATATCCTTAGAGCTGGCTCACCAAGAAATAATAATTAAACAATTAATCAAGTTGTTTAACACATTGTGTTGATATGCTCTATCTTGCACTATAACATCACTGCATCACTAATTCCTTCATAACTTGAACTTAGTTGATCATATGAACATGCGCATTAGTATAAGTCATTAGTATGATGTCATGCATCTCTAGTTAACTATGGAAGAGAATATTCTAAGGGAATATTCTTCTATCAATAAATCTATCATGCTATTGTAATGTTGTCTAATACTTAGATAATTTTCCTTGACAAATAAACATGACTAAACTACAAAACAAATATGTTGCCATAAATGACAATCATATAACTTACCTTGTTTGATTGATTGGTCATATTGCTAACAATCTCCCTCTTTGCCATTGATGGCAACATTTTGGGAAAACTGGCTAAGTCCCAAACATGCTTTCATACCAATCAAAATAGATAACCATAACACAGTAGAACATTGTATTCATGTTTTGAAATTATTACATCCCTTATAACTCCGATTACAAGGTTAGCAAAATTGGCTACTATACTTCGAAATATAACTATCAACTATACTTCTCCTTATTTTCCCCCCTTACAATTACAATTTTCCATATTTCTCCCCCTTTGACATCAATGACAAAGGTGTCACATAAAATCTGGTAGCTACATCAAAACTTGGAAAAGAAATCATTGAAGTTGGTCTTCAACTGCACAAAGTGTTTCTTCCAAATTTCTTTCAGTGTGTTAGATACACTAATTAGTGCACATAAGGCATATGTGGCTAACTCTACTGCATTCAAATCTGTAGCCACAAACTTTTCATATGAAGTCTTTGCTACCAAGCATTCCTCCAACTGATTCTCTAAAAATGTTACCTATGGGAATAAGTGCTTTCTTAAGAGAATGAATCTCTTTAGAACTTTCTCTTTTTCTACTTGAGTATTCCTTATGCTATCATGAAGTGTTTGCACTGTATTTAACTTCATATTCTTCTTAAGAAGGTTTTCAGTGAGCATCTAAAGCTCAGTTACCTTTTCTTTGATTTGATCATCAAATTCTTGGAGATGGATATATGCCAAGTTGCACTTAGCATAAGCATGTTTTCCTTCTTCTATACACTATCTCAATGCCTTAATGCATATATTCAAAGTTTCTATATCATTCATCATATTAGTGCATGTGGTATTAAGAAGTTTACCATCATGCTCAGTTTGTGCTTGAATTGAAGCTAAATTAGAAAGTGTTGAGAATTCATTATCAAAAGCTTTACAAAAAATGGTTGTACACTATTGAATATTTGTAGGTGCATCAACAAGGCTTACTATCTTTTCCATTCTATCTAGAACTAAAGTCAAAGTCTTTTCAATGGACTTGACTAATTTCTTCTTCTCAAGAAGTTTACTCAGACAAGATATGAGATTTTTTGCTTCATCTTCTTCATCTAATTGAACTACTACTACTATGACCACTACTACTTGAGTAGGTGGTGTAGAGGGTGGGTCTACTACTACTGCCAAGGGCACACTTGAAGTGGTTGCTTCAATACTAGATTCAATTTTCGTTTTAGTAGGTAAATCTTCTTCCATAGGCTCTTGATCTTCTTCTTTATCAAATGAGCTACTATAGTCTACAATATTGCCAACAATGCTAGCACCAAAATCTTTGAATGGGTCCTTAGTTCTATCAACTATCACATTGGTGTTATCTACCTACATAGATTCACTACCAATGGTGATATATCGTGAATAACTGGAAATTGGTGTTGTTTCTGGTTGCTCAAAATTGTGAGGTGGACTTCTTGTTGTAGTACTTGCTTCCTCTGTCTACACACACCCCTCAGACTCCTTAGGCATAGGGTCTGCCTTCTCTTTACTCTTTTCTGATAAAGGGTTTTCCTATTCTATCTGTGCATTCTTCTTTGACATATTATACATATATGTAACTATAGCCTTTATAGTTTCCACACTTATTACTTCATAATTTCCTCCCATGAGGAGAATAGATCTCCTTCTATTTCTCAATAGAGGTGCTATACCTTTCAAAATTTCTGTTATCTCTTCCTCATTATTTACAATGCATAGCTTTTTCACCATATTGATTCTTATTTTCTTATCTTCCTTTATTACTCTACTTTTTCTATTTCTTAATCTATTATACAAGTCTTTAGGTATCTATCCTCTTATACTATTAAACCTTCTATCTATAAGAATCATATTTCTAACTACAACATTCTCTAGCTATCTTCCATCCATATTATTGTACAAATAATAGTATTTATTTAATTACAAAAAATTGGTGCCATTAATAATTTTCATGTTGAGATTCTCTACCTTGGGTTTCCATGCTTTTCATCTGACTGAGGTCTTTGCTTCTTGATCAACTGGCTCTACTAGTCTGTCACTAGTTTCTTGTTCAAATTCAGAAGAACTAATCTACAAGGTTCTTCTCTTCTTGCTTGGACCAATTTTTGTCTACTTGACTCTCTTCTTAGGAGGAATTCTAGTCCTTTCAAGTCTTGTAGACTTCCTGGGTGTAGATGCCTCCTTAGTCTTTACTAGATTCCTTGGTGGTTGCTACTATACAACTATTGCATATGGCACATTAGGTGCTTGCACACTTGTTTAGGCAACTATGACCTCTTCAGTAGGTCCTAGTACTACAATGGGTGTAGGGGTCAATAGATTAGATTGACCACTAGCCTTCATTTCCATGGCTATCCCTTTCACCTCATCAAATTCTTTTCTTGTCATTCCTGATTCTTTCAAAATAGAATCAATCACCTTTTCCACCTTCTTCTTGGAGTCTTTTATTATCTGACTTGTTTTGACTTCTCTCATTTTCTCAGAATATGTTCCCCATCTAGGACATTCAGAATCAACTTCTAAGTGAAGAATTATTTGTGCATACCCTTCAATCAATTCCTCACTCATTTCATAACCTATAGGTTCAATAAATTGGACTCAAGGAACTACAACTTCCATACAAGTGAAATCTATTTCAACCATAAAGCATAATTCATCCTTGTATTTTTCTACTAGCATAGGAGGTATCCTATATCTTTTCTTTATTTCTACTTGAAAAGACTTCATTACTCTATCAATATCATTGTCTCTAACTACTTCAGGTCTTATTCTATATGCACGAGTGATTGTCTACATTACGCATTCACTTTTATCCCAATTCATGATTCTAGGGAACTTCTTAGATGCATAGAAAAAATATGTATGTTAGTAGAGATTCAAACCTAAAGACTATGCTCCTATACTTCTTGATTCTTGGTATATTATCCAACAACTATATTCAGATAATGTCACATACATTAACATCATCACTTTTTATTACTAGGTAGATTGTATGAAGAAATCCTGTAGGGACTAAATCTATCCTAGATCCATGATTGAATTTGTATCCCAAAATTTTACAAATTAGTCTTACTCCATCATCTTGAATTATATTGACCTTCATGTTTCTACCATCAAAACATGTGTTGAGATTTGTCTCAACTATCTTGTGCACATTCTTAATGTTCACTAGATTACTTCCTTTATTACTTAGACCTGTGACCTTGTGAATTAAATCATTATCAATACATATGATAGAATCTCCTAGCCATAAAAGATCATCATGTACTCTACTTAGAATTATCTATTTCCATTCATGATTGTCGAAGTCTGTGTAAAACATATACTTAACTAGGTTAAGTTGCTCTAAATATCCATATTTAGGTTTCAGTGACAAATCATTTTTACACATTTTCTGTAGCTCCTTATGAATCTTTATATACCTATTCTTTCAATTTTTCAATGGATATAACCTCTTATATCCTCGACATGAAGAACATTTTTTGGAACTTGTGAAAATGCTCCAATATGGTCAACAAGCAAAGAAACAAATGGGTGTTTCTTGAAATTGTATCTAGGTCTATTACTCACATTAAAAACTTCTTGTCTTGTCATTTCTGAAAAATTATGCTCAAAAAATTTTAAAAGTACCTTAATTTTGTGTATTAGGGTTTCTGGTGACTTTGCATGTTTGCAGACTTCTTTAACTCTTTGAATCTTTCTTTTATCTTGTACTTATCTTTTGTACAAATGAATGATGTATGCAAATCAATTTGTGTCCTTTAAATCTTTCACAATTTGTACTTTGTATTAAATGCATATTTGCCACTAGTTTAGTGTACTATCTCTGTATAAAAAAAAGGTGATTCTTCCTATATCCTCTTATCCTGATCATATTAAGCAATGCACACCTCAATGAAGACTCCTTTCAATGTCTAGATCATATTGTTAATTGCATAACCTATGATACTCTTTCTGACATCAGTTATCAATAACTAACTCTCTATTCCACTAAGAATGCTTAATTCTAGTAGGATGAGTCATAGAAAATAAGTGACTTTATTGTCTTGTTAGGTACATTAGGATGAACTTCTTCCTAAACTATGTGAGAACTTTCTGATTCTTTTTCCTTTACAAATGATTCCTTTAATTCTTCTATCATTTTTTCCTTCAAACTATCATTATTCCTTCTATTGTTCCTTCTATAATTTTGATTCCTATTTAGGTTTCTTCTATCCATTCTATAGAACTTTTCTATGTTTCCAAAGTTATTACACAATTGGCATACTTGTACATTCCTTCTTTGTTCATTCTACTAGTCGTTAGGTGCTCTACAATTCCTTGCAATGTGTCCAAGATTGTTGCATCTATAACAAACAATTTATCTTCTTTCTCCACTTTCATTGCTATGAGATCTTCTTCTATTTTTTGCTTGGTGTTGTGGTTCCACAACACATGCCCCATTTCCTAATCAAAATGGGGACCCCCTATTTTATTTTGGGCTTTTAGTTTAGGATTTGAGCCAATTTTGAAGTCGTACCTACCCTTAAGTTCATGTTCTAGGGCCTAGTTGTAATCTTGTCAATAAAATTCAAATTATTAAGAGGGGATAAGTTTAAAAATGAAAAATTAAAAACTGCACACCTACACACTTGTCTGGGTGCACTAGTGCGCCATAAACAAGGAAAACCACATCACCCTTTAGTGATGCATAGACACGCACCTGCACAACTATGCATCTACACACCATAAAAGGTGGAGTGGGGCTATATAATCCCCTACCCACCTCCTCCTTACTCACCTTAAGTTCTTTATTTCCTCCACACATACTTAATTTCCTCCATGCATACTTCATTTCCTTTGCACACACACTAGCTTTTGCAATCTACTGATCGCACTTCTGAACCTAACAAGGTGTGCTCCATGAAACCCCACTCCTCCTCATGCCAAAACTAAACAAGAGTGTGGTGTACAATTGCATATCTAACCATGTGCACTATTGTGCACCTTCTTCTTTGTAAAACATGAAACACTTTAACACTTGAGACAAAGGTTTTTAAAACATTTTGAAAAAATGAAGAAAAAAATAAAAATAAAAGCAAAGCCTGTAAGATTGTGTAGTAGCATACCTCCTCAGGTGTGCAAGCATGCATCCCCTCCCATATGCAATAAACATAAAATAAATTGGTAGCACCAAACCCAAAAAACAAATAACATGGTGTGCAGGTGCACACCTAGTATAATGAATATTAAAAGGTCAACCAAAATGGGGTGTACCATAGTGAACCACCTCACAATAGGTGTTCCATAGTCATGCGCTAGGCCTGGCTTAGGAATAATCTATTCAAGCTAAGGAATAATTTTCCCCTACCATGAGGTGCATTTAGATTGTCAACCCAAGGACAAATACTTGAAATGGTCGGCATAGTATGTGCACTAGGTACTTTGATGAGTCATTATGCTTGTGCTACAGGAAAGTGAAAATGCAAAGGAAGGAAACTACACTACTGCTGTGGAAAGAAAAATAATGAGTTTATGAATGTTGAAAATACAATGATAAGATAACAGAGATTCCATCTTGACTCATCCACTAGACTGTTCTCGCAGATGCTGCAGGAACGCTCATGAAGTGTGATGCTACAGGAAGGAATTAACTAGCTACATCTTACTTAAAATACTAATAATGCTAGTAAAATGAATCTATTCTATCCTAATCTTATCCACCTTCCAAGTGGGCCCCCTTGGTTGGCTTCTCTAATCTACCAACACAGGATAGAAGCTAAAGAGAACTAATTCATTTTATTAATCAGTCATTACATGATTCAGAATTGTAAGACACAACTGCAACAAACTGTGAATCAATGTTCTCTCTTACTCAATAAAACTTATCAAAAACCAAAACTAAAAACTTCACACACAGAAGTCGATCCTGACATATATAGGGAATCTACTCTTTATTACATAACAAAAAAGTAACTATCCTAAGTTAAGTTCGCAGGAGAGAATATAGGAGAACAACTGAAAGCGAAAAGGAAGGATAACAGAATTGAGGAGGGAGAAATGAAGTCTCAGCATCCGCTTGTTACAACGTAAATGTAGAGAAGGTAATGGCTCATAAAAGCTCCTCCTTATTCACTGCCATGTTTCTTGGAGTGGTTATAACTTCCTTTTTGTGGTTGTTCCTTGATGCTCATTTCTCCTTAAATGTTGTCGGCAACCAACTTCTGGATTCTTCCGCTCATCCTTTAATCATTATCATCAAGTTAGTTATGATATAAGACATATTTGCAAATAAACATCCATCAAACTAAATTCAAGCATAAGAACACACATTTGGATATTTATATGAAATACTGCATATTAGATATAATTTAGGCAAAAGATGACATAGTTTTTCTACCCCATAAATCATCAAAGGTTTATCAAACATAGGCTTATAAGTGTTAAAAAAAGGATAAATGGAGTATCACAAAGTATCTTGAACATAACAAAATAAAGGCATTTTTTAGACTCATCACATAGCACACCTCATTTTATTGCACTGGTGTGCACCCCGTAATCCAAATTGCACAAAATAGGTGCACACTAGCACACCTAACCCGGTGTGCAAGTGTGAACCTACTATTTTCAAAAGGATTTCAAGGAAAATTTAATAAGTGCACTAGGTGTACCTTCCTGGTGTGCTTGGTCCACTTAATTTTTTGCATTTTAAGAAATTAGTGTTTTTGTACAATTTTTTTCTTAGTGAAATTCTAATTTGATAGAGACTATTGGATATTCGTCCTCTTTTGTGCAGATATAATGGCATCCTCAACAGGTGAGAAAATGGCACCAAAACCCATTGTCATCAAGTTCTAAGGCATGCCATAAAACTCAAGGTTCCAAGATAATTACGCAGAGATTAAGGATATAGACTTGGGACACACTGACTTGGGAGAGTTCATAAGGATTTGCAACAAACCCATAGAGAGATCGGCTATACTATCTGCATTAATCCAATCAGGACTAGAGAATGTAGCTTCACACCCAACATTAGTACAATCCTTAGAGCTAATCATGACACTTTCACAACATTTTATTCTCAAGGAAAGGGTGATAAAGAGCATGACTGGAGAAGTTTTCCTTGACCTATGAATCGACAACATTGAGAGGGTATTTCATCTCCCTAGGGAAAATCAATTCATCAGACTCACCTATGAGGTAGTAGAAAGGTGGTATAGAGAACACCTAAGTGAGGAAAGTGAGATCATCCAGTCCTCTTATCTTATTGAGAAGACTCCTCTAGAGAAGGTAACATGAAAGGTTGATATGAAAAGGGGTTACATGAAAGAAGATATTGGATGCTCTATCATTCTTTTGAGTAGAGTAATGGATCTACTAGTGGTTGGACAATTGAATGTTTTCATGATAAATTTTATTGAGACTATCAAGACGGCAAGGGTGCCACTTGACTAGGCCATCACATTGAGAAAAAAATTATGTGAACAATTGGAGGTAGTTAAGGACAAGAGAAAGTTCTATATGACATCATATTTGGTGTATCTTCTAGTTGTAAGGGAAAAAAAATATGCTAGGTTGTATAGGAAGGGTAGCATGTAGGATCCCAATGCTTGGTCATATATCATCTACCCCTAATTGATGAGGAAGAAGCTCTTGGGATAGAGCAAAGAATATAGAATCATGAATGATACATTCACATTTTCTGTCATCCGATTTATAGAGGGACACTATGCAAAAAGATTATTTGATGATGCAGTTGTAGACACCTAAAAATCCTTTAGAAAATAAAGTATTTTTATTTTCTGAAAAAGTCCCTGATGACATCACCATTTATTAATTAATTAATTTATTTATTTTTATACCATTAAATCCTTTTATCTTAATTAAAAATATTTAATTAAGGAATCCCTCCCAAAAATGTTTAAATCTTAGTTAAACATTATTTCCTTATTTATTAATTATTTAATTAATAAATTCACCAAAAATCCCAATATAAATAATTTATTTATTTTTTTCCCAAAACTTGGCCAATTTCCTTAAGACCACTAACCTCTTCTAAAATCTTCTAATCCTTCTTTAATTTCAATTAAAGGCTAATCCCATCATTTCCTACTCCTAATCCCAACTCAAAATATTTAATTAAGATTAAATATTAATCCTCATGTTTATTAAAAATATTTTAATAAATATCTCCTCAACCCAAACCCTTGAAATAAATAAAACTTTATTTATTTCCTAAAAACCTTATTTATCCTCATCCTAGGAAGTTCTAGACTCTTCTAGAAAGTCTTCATCCTCATCCAAAGCCTAGACTCTTCTAGAAGATGTCAATCCTTATCTTTAATCCTAATCCTAATCCCCCCCCTAACCTTGTCACATTCCCTAAACATGGGTTAAGACTTGCTAACCCAAGCCAAAGCCAACAAGTATCTCCTCCTTCACCCACCCTCATAAATATCATCCACTTGCCCATCTCTAACAAGCCTAATCTAATCTTAACCCAAGCCTAATCCAAGCTTTAATCATTTGCACATTCCTAACTCAAGCTTAAGACTTTCTTAATCCAAACCAAGTCAAAATATCTCAACTCTCTCACAAATATCCCAACCATAAAACTTTATGAAGCCCACAAAGCCATAAATGACTCTTACAAGTCCATTCATTGCTCTTACAAGCCATTATGAGGGTCTTTATGAGCTTTGAGCCTCCTTTGTTGACCCCTCAACCCCTCTTACTCTAACCAATGATTCTGTGACATGTGTCACTCTTTGATTGGCTGTAAGGAATCACAATCCATGTGCTCTCCTCTCATTCAATCTAAACCTTCCATAAGCTTTCTCCCATCCTTGCATCCTAGCCCTTGATCCCTCAAGCCCTTTTCCTATTTAAGGAATCCTCTCTCAAGCCATTTTAACACAATCTAGAAAGTAAAGCCATAATGTCATTTTGAAAAGCCATTTTTACATCAAATCCATTCACCCAAATCTATCAAAATTTTTTCATTGAAGCCCATTTGAGTGTTGGAGCATACATACATAATCAAGCCATCTTAGCTATTAGACACACCTCTACATCAAGTGATCATCCTCATTGAGAGCCTATCCATGGCTCATATTCTCATTTGAGGACTTCACTTTGTCTCTCATGAAGTTATGTTAAATTAGTATGCAAATTTTTTTTGATTGTTTTAATTTGGTGTTTCTAACATACTAAAGTAGCATATACATTTTGGCATGCCCGGTGGGACCCCGTATGGGTCATCTTCATTAGCTTTTTTAGTCAAGTTTTGTATGTCATTTGCTGATTTTGGCTAATTTTTCTTATTTTTGTGATTGGTAGGATTGTATAAATTGGTTTTGTAGGTCCACATGAGCATGAAGAAGACAAAGGAACTCATAGTCTATCTCATAGTGTTTGCAGATTTTTCAAGTTTATAGGTGGACGAAGCACTTGGAATTATTCTTCCTCTTCTTGTCTATATTCTTCTTCTATTTCGTCTACTTTTTCTTCTTCTTCTTGAGGGATCTTGGCCTTTTTTTTTTTTTAAGGAAGCAAAATCATACACACTTTTTTTTAAGTGCTTAAAATGAACCCCCAAATCATACTTAAATCCATTAAAAACTAAAAATTTGCAAAAAAAAATAAATATTTTAACAAGTGAAACTAAACCAATCCAATAATTTGCATCCTTGCAACATCAAGGTTTTAGATGCATTCATGCAAAGTTAGGAACACTTCATTTTTGGGAATTTAAAAAGAACTTCAAGTTTCCATTTCAAAAGGTTCAAAATCAACACTAAGTGCACACTAAAATCTAAATCAAACTCAAAGCATCAATCAAGGATAAAATGAACCTCATTTGCAAATATTTGTTCTTTTAAAAATCTCATGAAAACTAAGAGTCCTAAATGGTTGCCAAAATTGTCCTAAAAAGCTTTGTTATTTGTTCCAAACAAATGTCTTGTTGCAAAATCTTGAATGTTTCTTAAGTTTTTCATGCACCAAAACAATCTAAGAATATTATTTTTGTGCTTAAAACATGCAAACAAGAACACAAAATCTTGAATGAAAACTAAAGTCCAAAGAGTCATTTTTACTTTTGAGTCCAAAACAATCTTGAATGATCTAAGGTTAAAAAAAAGCACTTCAAAGTTCTTAAAACAACACGCAAAATCTCAATCTTGAATGCTCAAAGGAAAAACCTTGAATGTTTAAAATCAAGTTTTTTTTTTTTTTTTTAATGAATGCATGATTAAAACCAAAAATACAATTTTTAATGCAAAAGGTCAATTAATCATTACAATATCTCACACTTCATCTTTTGGGGCATAAAAAGAATCTACATTTTAGAAACTTTCTAAGTTATAAAAACAAATAAAGACACTTTGAGTGAATTTTCTATTGGACTCACCCTCTTTAATCACCCATCATTCTAACCATTGATTGCAGTATCAACGCCATAAATGGGGATGGGTCTACCTAAGAAGGTGTTAAGTGCTCCACAAAAATCAAATTCTACTCACTTGAGTTTTTATTGGTTTTTCTAAGATAGCAAATTTCTTGAATGCACATTAGTCTCGCTAACACTTCATTTGGACATAAAAATTAAACAAATCTTGACGTGGAGGGCCTCCAGGTGTGCACTTGAAATCGAGCTTTACACACATCTTTGTTTTGGGCTTTAAACAAACTCACACTCAATCTTGAATGCCTTAAATAAAATCAATTGATACTTGATGTGGAGGGCCTCCGGGCGCACGAGTTTACTTTTTGTTGACCTTAAATCTTCTTGGTGTATTCATTCTTTGATCACTTCTCTTTTGTTGGTGCATTTCAAATTAGAATTGAACCTTTGCATCTTAAATCACATGTGTTTTCAAAAGGTCTAGATTAGAAAACTTAAAGCGCCAGTTGGAAAAGAACTCTGTCTTTTAGCCCAAGATCATCCAAGTCTTCTCTCTCCTTGTCATCTTTCAAGGCCATCTTGGGTACATAAGATTAGGATCCAAAATCTTGTCTTAGCTTTTAGGGGGCCTTCTTGGGGATTTCATCACCCCTTGGGATGACCTCAACTCTAGCGTTCTGGTGGAGTATAAAGATCGGGAGGTGAATCCAAAGACACCTCTCTTGGGATCAAAATTCTGTCACTCGGACTAAGCCTCAAGGAAATTTATACCCTTGAGAAGTGAAAGAGGAGAAGTGGTTTACCGCTCCTCTTGGCTATGTGACATTGTTTTGGTTTCATCTACAGATTTGGGCCTCATGTACCTTGGGTATATTGAGGACTCCCTAGCTAAACCAACTATCAACCTTGTAGACAACCATCTAGGATGTTAATGTGTTTGAAGTGACTAATCAAAACATTTGTAGAATATACACACTCCTTGGCGCATGTATCACATTCTGAGAATCAAAAAATTCTATCTGGTTGTTCCTATCTATTGCTTGATCTTTTACTTGTTGAATGAATGTTTGCCAAACTTGGTCAATCCTATCTTAGGGCACACTTAGCGTAGTCACTGCTTGTTTCAAAAGTTGAACAAGTTGAAGCAAAAAAACCACAATCTCTCAAAGCTAAACAGATTCAAGAATTTATGTCAGAACAACCCAAACCCAAACAGAAGTTTCAGAAAGCCAAATTCAAGCCCTCTTAGGCATACCAAGAAATTTCAGCCAAGAGAAAGGAAGTCAGACCAAGCCCTCGAATTGCCAAACTCCAAAAAGAAGAAGACAAAGCGGCTGACGAAACCTGTCAGGACGCCTAGTTAGATCGCACTATAAGATTTAGTAAGCATCTAGGAGTTAACCCTGCTTCTGTCTTACCAACTAGGCATGATTTATATGATTAGGCCCCCTTGTTTTTCCACATCTTCTTTCATAGGTTTCACTTTATAGTCATCTTTGTAGGAAAGCCAACCATTCTAGGTTATCCCTTTAAATTAGTTTAGCTCATCCATATCATCTAGGTCTTTGAATTAGAATCAAACCAATCCCCTCAAACCTAGCTAGCATCCCAAAAAGCCTAATTTTCACATCCAAGCCTTCAAAATTTTTGTCACCTTGCCAAAGGTTTTCCATTCTTACCATCTTCCAAATCCACCAGCCTCACTAAGGTTATCCCTCTAATAGAGCTTTGTCTAGGGTAATCTAGCTTTGTCACTTGTTATCCCTCATCACCTTGAGCCAAAGGTTGGGATTCACAAGTGGTCAATCTTGTATTTTTCCTAAAGGATCATCAGTCTATCCTTAAAGTTGACACAATCACCACCAAGCTTGCACATAGGAAAGTAGACCTTTCATGCTTTGGCAACATATCTTTGAAGTTAGAATCCCCAACCCAATCCTCCTTAGGTTTGTCATATAGCTTTGCCTCAACCTAGGAAATCGTTTGCATAGAAAAGCCTTCCCCCTTTGCATCCATCAGCATTGTTGCATCTCATCCCTAGGAACATTTTCATGCCACCCATCACTCGCTTAGCCAAGAAGAAGAAAGAAACAATGGAACCCTATCATTTGGATTAAACAGCATCGCTCCCCTTGAGCACTCAACCATCCTTCAGCCTAGAGAACACTATACCATCACCTACTGATATTGAAGCTTTCATGAACCAACTAGGAAATGTAGTATTGGTGAACGCCATTATAGACAAGAACAAAGAAATAATCATGGCTAACTTTCGAAGGGACAATATAGGAGCCTTCAACTTTGGAAGATCTCCTCCCTTATTAGATCCATCTCACCTATTGTTTGGACAACTACCACTCCCAATAGGCTCTTATGATTCAAATTATCCTCAATATGTGCCAAAAGAAGAGCCTTAAGCCAATCCTTATGATCCAACAGACCCAAACATACCAGCCTCCACTCAAGTTGAAATCTCCCTTTCGCAAGCCAATCTAGCCACCACCACTCCACCATTGGTCCATACCACTCCATCACAAACCCCCTTCACCCAAAACACATCATCATTCACTCCCTTCACTATTGTTGTTGCTACTCTCCAACCTAGCCTTACAAATCCACCCATCTCCTAAATCAGTGCTAGCATCTTTTGCCAGCCTCAACAATATACAACTAGGATGCCACCCATAGGGCCAAGTAATCAACCTTTCATCACCCCCAACTTGTTTACCTTATCTCAAAGCATAATTCCATCATTTCCAATAGGTCCTTGGAGCTCAGTGCCATCAGCCAAAAATCCACAAGCTACTGCCCTCACTCCACAAAGCTATCAAACCCCACAAGCTACTACCAATGTTCTGCCAAGCTCTCAAGTGACCCAAGCTCCTACCACCACTCTACCAAGCTTTCAAATGTAGCCACCAAGCTATCACACCCCATCAATTCCATTTCCAAGCTTTCAATTCCCACCACCCCCACCACCAACTAATCCATTACCTCCTTTTACTAACTATTTCTCTATGCCACTTCTAGGAGGAAATCCACCACCACCAACCACCAATTACTTGGCCTCTTTTGCCATGTAGATACCTTCCCAAATGGGGGTACAACCCACATATATTGGTCAAATTTCTCAAATCTAAAGTCAAGTTCCACAAGCTCCCCAATCCTTTCCCCAAGCTTCACAACCATCTTATACCTTACCTCCACAAAGCAATTGAAATGTCCCTATTCTGATTTTTCATGATATTTCCAACCCCTAATCAGATCTTTAAAATCAAACAACTGCTATCACAAAGATCCACCAAATTCCTTAAGAAACCCCAAATCGGGTATGTTGAAAATAGTGCTAAAAGCTTCACAACTTCACAAATTATTAATGAATCTGAAAATGGAAATTTTTACAGAACTTTCAGCAGAATAACAGCCTACAAATTGATATTTCTAGATCCGTATAGCCTTTACACAACAGCTCGAAAATGTAGGACCAAAACTATGCTCATCGGGCTCCCGAAATAGCACAAAATATGCTCGGAAACACCACAAGAACACTAATAATCTATCTCAGAAGTTTAATCACGTCCCAATATATATATTCAGCTCTATTTTAATAGCTTAAAGTATAAAATACAGCAGCAACCAAAACTGATATGAAATACTCAACCGGAAACACCAAACTCTTACAAAAATACACCCGGAAACTCACAAATCTGCACTGTTCAGCACAAAGGCAAACTCTGTATGAGCATGCACATGGAATGGCTTCAAACTCCCGTCCTTAGCCTTCCTGGAAACCTGCAAACTCCCGTTCTTGGGTCTCCCTGGAAACTTGCAAACTCCCGTTCTTGGGTCTCCTTCTCCACAGGTTTGGCAGCCTCTGAAGAATAACAAAGAATGAGTGAAAATCAAGTCTGGAATCCCCCCAAAATGCCTCCAAACCTCTTTAAAAAGGGCATAACTGTAACTCACGTCCAAGAGAGGTTAATGAAACATATTTTAATAATAATTATCATTTATTAGTCCAACGGTTTCCAAAGATTAACTCTCTTTTTCTGAAACTTCACTTTCTTGGGCCTGCCTGTCTTAGCAAAGATTATTATTTTTTTAATTATTTGAAAAGGGGACATGACAAGTCCTCCCCTCCCAAACATTGCTTGTCCTCAAGCAATGGCTGAACAATAAACCAATCAATCCTCCTGGATCCCAAATGTAGTCATGAACTATACTACTACCAATTAACACAGACTCCTGCAAGATCCTCTGCAATATGACCAAGAGGAATCCATAATCAAACTGGCAATTATAGCTCAACCAAACTCCAAAATCACCATTACCACAGTCAAAAACCCATGAGACACAAACTCTTAGAATATCAAAACCCAAGTAAAGTGGACTACCAACATAGTAAATACCATCAATGCATTCCACTGGCCTATATGGAATGTACAATCCAACTCTGCAACAATGGTGAATGCTCTCAAATGAAACTATACCAAGTATGGAGAATCCACACACTATACAACTCCTGCAGTCAACACAACTCTGTAGATCATTGGCCACTGTCTCATAACCATAACTCCCATGCACCCCTGATGGTGAAAAGCCATCACAAGATAAACAACAAGAAATGGAACCCAAACCAAATTTTCCTGCCATCAACTCCTCAGCATAAGGATCAATTGTTAACTGATGTACATACCTTGCAATATAATGTTGATTAAAAAAACCAACCTCAGTCAACAATTCACCATGAACAAGTGATACAACCCACTGTGACTGATCACTAGCTAAGTCAGGAGATGTCATAGCCAAAGGAGTAGAATCAATAACAACACTTGCTGAAGCATCACTCCAAAACTCCTGCTCTAAGTCATGTATTATCAAGCTATCAACTACAAAACCTGTCGCCATGTCGTGCCCATCACAACTCTCATCTCGAGGCATCAAACTATTCCATAATTGATGATAAACACTAGGAACCAAAGTACATCTCTGTATCATAATCTCATCAACATGGTCATCAAAGGTAAATTGATGAGCGTACCTCACAGTGTAATGCCGATAGAATGCGCCAATCTCAGTCAGTGGCTCAGACTGTAATCCAGATGAAACTAACTGCAATTGATCATCAACCATGTTGGAACTGACTACTACCTCCAAAGATATCACCAAGGGAGTAGTATTACTATCAGGAACTATGCCAACTGTCGACTCACCAACATCACACATGACCTTTGATACATCTCTAGTCTCTGTGCCTTCAGTACTAGAGGCCACCACCCTGTTAGGCATACAATAATCTGCTACAATACCCAACTCAACTAAACCTGACTCTAGTGGGAATGAACCTGATATGCCAATGTTAGTATCAAGGATGGATGCATCCCCATCTCCATTGTATCTGACAATCTCAGTCATGGACATCCTCGAATCACCAAACACCATAGCTTGTGACTGTATAGAATCAGATAAAGACTGTAGTCGCTCTAACTCCATGGTCACCTTAGCCAAATGAAACTGTGACTCCTTGAAAGCCAACTGTGTACTCTCAAGAATCTCAAAAGTCACCTCAAGCTGCTCAGTAAGCTCACTCACCTCATCTTCCTTGGCAAACAATGCATCATATGTTGTACTACCCCACTCCATAAGATAATCTCTATCAGCTACCAACTGCATATAATTCTGTCTCAAAATCTGAATAGCCTCCCATAAAGAGTGGATCTCTGTCAAGGAAAGATAACTTCCTTCCTGCTCATCACTAGTAGGAGAACCCCATCCATAAACTGCTAATAATTGACGAGCAGCATCAAAATGTTGGCAAGTGATAGCAATGTCTCGGTCACTAACTCTCAACTGATTAGACACATGATGGCATTGGCTTGACTGTCTCCTACAAACCTCCTTTGATGCACTGTCTAAAGGAGTATCCTCAAAGTTACTAGTCTCTAGAGTATTACCATCCATGTCCTGTGAATCAACTCTAAAGCTCATATCAACATACAGAGTATCAAAATTTGTAGCACTGCTGTCCAACTCCTCTGTACCCAAAGAAACTAAGTCTTCAAAATTGCCCACTACATCCTCCTGGATGTCATCGATGCCAATATGATCCTGGGACTCATCTGTACACACTGCCAAATATGAAAGATCATCAACACATTCCAGCAAGTATGGTCGACTGGATATATGAACAAAACCCAACACCGGTGTATAAAAACTAATACCAACATCAGACAAGATACTGGCACAAGAAAAGACAACACCGTGTAATCCGCTAATCAAATCCATGATAGCACCCAAACAAACACTGCGACCAAAAAGTGTTAAAGATCTCCAGTCAACTGAATCCCAAACACCAATATAACAATCTCGTGTCCATATCCATAAACTAGAATCAACTGGTAACTCAAGCAAACTCCTCACCTGAGTAATATGACCAATACCAACTAACTCCACATACCTGTCATGATAAGGTAATGAAGTCACAATACTATCTTCACTCACCTTCAGCTGGCGGGATAAATCATGTGAAGTACTACCTGCCTCAACCTCATGTGATGAAGCATCTAACTGTGCCTGGTACTCTTTCTCAGCAAATTCATGAATGCTCAATGTCTGCTAATCTCTACTAGGTATCTCACCATCCTGCACAACAACATCCTTATAATCATCATCTGAACCCACTACACTGTAGTCACTGCCTGTTGTAACTATACCATCCTGAATACCTGTGGCATCACCCTTTGACAACCTGTAAACAATTGTCTCAATTTGAGTATCAAGTTGACTGTTACTATCAATCTGT
Source organism: Cupressus sempervirens (assembly GCA_028749045.1). Taxonomy (NCBI): domain Eukaryota; kingdom Viridiplantae; phylum Streptophyta; class Pinopsida; order Cupressales; family Cupressaceae; genus Cupressus; species Cupressus sempervirens. Next base: position 424,455,745 of record CM053784.1, read on the forward strand.
GTAATATCCTTTCCCACCACCTCCTGTGGCAAAGTAGAATCTGAGACCACTACCTGGCTATCAGCTAGTTTCTCAAACTCCTCATGCAAGTTCTTGGGAATTGTGTCATCTGTCCTGTGAGAAAATCTGCCAAATAGAAATCCAGTCAACTTATCCACCTTAGCTGGGTCAGATAACATGTCATTTATACGGTGGTGCTCAACCAACTGTTTAGACATGTCATGGCTTATTTTCATAAGTTTATCTCGAATGTCTAAATAACCATCCTTTCTACTATTTTGACTCTGGCTATCAATTGTCCAAGATTGTTCCCTCTGAGACTCTGTACTATACCTGTCCATTCTAGATAAAGTAGAGTGTAACCCCAATAGGATATAACTTCTTCAAACACCAAGAACTAACATGCAAATGATTAGAAGTAGCATGCAACCATAGATTTGGACATGCAACTGATTAGAAGCAACATGCAACCACCAAATTATGACATGCAAGATCTGGGTAGTTGTCAAAACTGAAATGCAAACTTCTACAACCACCAAATTCACCAAGAACTAACATGCAAATGATTATAAGTAGCATGAAACTATAGATTTGGACATGCAACTGATTAGAAGCATGCAACCACCAAATTATGACATGCAAGATCTGGGTAGTTGTCAAAACTGATATACAAGATCTGGGTACTTGTCAAAACTGAAATGCAAACTTCTGCAACTTCTACAAACCCTCAGGCTGGCAAGATCATGGCTCTGATACCACTAAAATTTCCCTATTCTGATTTTTCATGATATTTCCAACCCCTAATCAGATCTTTAAAATCAAACAACTGCTATCACAAAGATCCACCAAATTCCTTAAGAAACCCCAAATCGGGTATGTTGAAAATAGTGCTAAAAGCTTCACAACTTCACAAATTATTAATGAATCTGAAAATGGAAATTTTTACAGAACTTTCAGCAGAATAACAGCCTACAAATTGATATTTCCAGATCCATATAGCCTTTACACAACAGCTCGAAAATGTAGGACCAAAACTATGCTCATCGGGCTCCCGAAATAGCACAAAATATGCTCGGAAACACCACAAGAACACTAATAATCTATCTCAGAAGTTTAATCATGTCCCAATATATATATTCAGCTCTATTTTAATAGCTTAAAGTATAAAATACAGCAGCAACCAAAACTGATATGAAATACTCAACCGGAAACACCAAACTCTTACAAAAATACACCCGGAAACTCACAAATCTGCACTGTTCAGCACAAAGGCAAACTCTGTATGAGCATGCACATGGAATGGCTTCAAACTCCCATCCTTAGCCTTCCTGGAAACCTGCAAACTCCCGTTCTTGGGTCTCCCTGGAAACCTGCAAACTCCCGTTCTTGGGTCTCCTTCTCCACAGGTTTGGCAGCCTCTGAAGAATAACAAAGAATGAGTGAAAATCAAGTCTGGAATCCCCCCAAAATGCCTCCAAACCTCTTTAAAAAGGGCATAACTGTAACTCACATCCAAGAGAGGTTAATGAAACATATTTTAATAATAATTATCATTTATTAGTCCAACGGTTTTCAAAGATTAACTCCCTTTTTCCGAAACTTCACTTTCTTGGGCCTGCCTGTCTTAGCAAAGATTATTATTTTTTTAATTATTTGAAAAGGGGACATGACAAGAAAAGGGGACATGACAGCAATCCATTTATCGCATAGCCAGCTTATGTTCCTCAATCCCAACCTCAAATCCAATATCAATAGCAAGCCTCACAACACATGCTGCAATATGTGCCACCTCCACCTCAGCAACCCATCATCCATCATTCAGTTGCCCAAGCCATGTACAATCCCTACCAGCCCATACCTCAAAGCCATCCATATTCCATTGCCCCATCTAGCACATACCTACCTCAGGGCACTCCTACATTAGGGGCACCCTAGCCATCACCCATTAATTTAGAATGGGAAGCCATGAAGACAGCTTTGAAGAACATCCAGGAGGGAAATGATCCAAAAACTTTCAAGTTTGAGAATGTGTGTCCTTACCCATTTGACAGAGCCATTACCATGACACCATTTACCAAACACTTTGAGATACCCAAGTTTGAAAAATTCAGAGGAAAAGGAGACCCTATCACACATATCAAAGAATTTTACATGCACTACCAAGAAGTGGCATACGGTGACATCTTCCTCTTGCTTCTCTTTCCCAAAAGCTTGGTTAGACTAGCTCTTGAATGGTTTTATAGAATCCCATATGGCACAATTAAAAACTTTGTTGAATTGTCTGAGGCATTTGTATCCCAATATGCCCATCTTGTCAAAACAGAACTATCAGTAGTTGATCTTTTTCACACTAAGCAAAAAGGTGGAAAAGCCTTCCTACATATCTACAAAGATGGAAAACCCTTACCAACCATATATCTTGCACCTTTCCAGAGCGCCATGTGGTGAAAATGTTTATTGATAATGCCCATCCTAGCTTGGCTCACCACATGACCATGAACTGTTTGCAGACCTACAAAGATATCAAAGAGAAAGGAATGATCCTTGAGCAAGGACTCATTACAGATGGTGTTGTCAAGATTTAGAAGGAAGCCAGCCAAAATCAAACACATTCAAATGAAAAGTCTAGGTATTGGAACAAAAAAAAGCACATTGCAATAGATGGGGTTACTAATATGAAACATGTGAATATTTTTGGTCCTTCCCAAAATTAGTCCAACCCACTGTATCAATCAAACAATCAACAAGCTATCAACTACCAATAGGAGAATCACCAAAGCTATCAAAGCCACAATCCAAGACCCAACTTTCAAGGGTCTAGCAATAAAGCTAATGCCATCAATGTAGCTATAGGACCAAAGCCTAAATTTCAACCTACACCTAGAAACTATACACCCCTTGGTGAGCCATTGGATGTCATTTTTGAGAAATTGACTAAGGAAAACCTCATCAAATTTCCTCCTACCCAGCAAATTGACCTAGGCCAATCCAAAGCTGCATGGTACAAAGACAATGAGTTCTGCAAATTTCATAGGGTAAAAGGTCACACCACCCTCAGATGCATGAAACTGAAAGATTATGTGCAAGACCTCATTGATCAGAAAGAAATCACTGTTGGTGCCCAAACCTCTCCCAATGCAGGCTTACAGATCTATCAAAATGCTTTTTCTCCTCACAACAACCAAAATCATGGAAAAGCACCTATCCAAACCAACAACAACAACACAACCAACTGCTAGCCAAACCAACAGCATGGGAAGAATAATGACCACACTTCATCCTACATAGACTATGGTAGCCTCATTGGTTGTATATCTAAAAAGGAGCCTTCTCTCAATGTTATCAATATCCAAGGCCCAAACAATGAGTGCACAGTCACCACCATAAGAGTGTGATTAAACATCACAGCCCCATTAGTCCCATCAGCACTATCAACCCCAGTAGTATCATCAGCTCCGTCCAAAAGCCAATACAATATCTTGGAACACCTCGGGAACATGCCAGCCCAAATCTCCATTTTAGACCTTCTCCGCACTAGTCCTGTGTACAAAAACATCCTTGAAAGTGCTTTCATAGAATCTCATGTCCTTTCAGATATCAACACTATTGATTTTTGTAATCTCATTGGACACCTATCCTCCTCATGTGCCCTATCATTCAAACCCACAGACATACCCGTGGTCGAGCCAGATAACACCCTTTTGCTTCACATAGCCATCATGGGATCCAATTTTTCCATAAAACGAGTAATGATAGATAATGGATCAGCCTTGAATATTTGCACCCTAAAATTCTTAAAACAAGCTGGGTATACTGACGTAGATATCATCAGTGAGGTTATCACCATCAAAGCTTATGACAACTTGGAAAGAACCACAGAAGGAACTATTTTGCTGTCACTCAAGGTTGGGCCAGTCATCCAAGAAATAATCTGCCATGTTATTGATCTAAACCTACCATTTAACATGCTCCTTGGTTGCCCATGGATTCATTCCATGAAAGCTGTTCCATCCACTTACCATCAGTGCATCAAATTTTCGCATCAGGGCATTAAGGTAACCATCCATGCTGATCCAGAACCTTTTGCTTACTGTAATGTGGTTGAAGCTTCATATACAAACCATTGCCCTATAATTGATATTGGCACAACCATTGCCAGCTCATCCCACACTTGTAATGACCCAGAAACCATCCTCGCCTCCACCTTGTCTACCGTGAAGATCAATAACAAAGGTTATGGAGAGTATAGTCTGTCAAATGCATTTACTATCAGGGCACTCCCACTTGATCCACACACCCATGGACAACCAAAATATCACAAAGGTAAGGAGATTCCACCTCCTTGATACAAATAGTTTGGCCCAAGAACCTTTGTATCCTCAAAAATCCCTCTTCATGAGGAGCTCACTCAAAATATCAACAATTGGTTACATAAGGATGCACCTCCAAGATATCAAGCATGCCTTGATCACTTCAGCCAGAAGTATCCCCAAGGACATAAGCTCATCACTAACAAATGGAACTATCAAGGTGGTGGTCTAGGACCAGAAGAAAGAGGCATGCAGTGCCCCATCGACGCACACAAGTGAGAATCAAAGTTAGGTCTTGGCTTTGGCATACCCACAACTGGGGGCACTAATGAGAATGGTCATGCTTTTTCAAATATTCACCGTGACCTTATCAAAATTGAAGACATTCTTGAGGAAGTTGAAAAGAGAGCCTATGATGATATCCTAGACCAAATCTTCCTCAGAGACTCTATTCACCAAGAACTATCCATCCATTTCATTGACCTACCACTTGCCTATCCACAACTCATAGATTGGGACCAACCAAGCGTCATACACATTGATGAGTTCACATCAGAGGAAGCACTTCTTAGATTCATTAGAGCTGAAACTCCTCACAAGAAAAGAAAGCCAGATTCTACCTATATCTATAAGCTAGATCCCAAGGGGTATTTTGGGGAAAATCCCCAACCTAGTTCTGATACACCCAAAATTGGAACTAAGGTGAATTTGAGACTAGCTAAGGTAGCGAAGAGAACCCCTCAGCAAGAAAATCAAGAGTCACAAGCAGAACATGAGGATTTAACATTGCCTCCTCAAGATAATCGACTAGAGGTGTCTTCTATTCTAATTGAGGATACTAGAGAAGTCAACATCAGTTCTTCAGAAATCCTTAGACTTGTTCACATTGCTACATCCCTATCACAAGACCAATTCGACCTCCTCTTTGAGGTCTTAAGAGAGAACATTGGTTGATTTGCATGGTCATATTAGGACATGCCAGGACTTGATCCAAAGCTTGTAGTTCATCATCTTACAGTCGATCCAAAGATCAAGCCCATCAGACAAAAGCTTAGAAAAATACACCCCAAGGTGGCATTACTGGTCAAAGATGAATTAGAAAGAATGTTAGCTGCTAAGGTTATTCGACCTATCAACTACTCAGAGTGGATCTCCAACATGGTCCCCGTCACTAAGCCTTCCACTGACATTAGAATTTGCACTGATTTTAGAGATCTTAACAAAGCTTTTCCAAAAGATGATTTTCCCTTACCCAACATAGATATGATTGTAGACCTTACAGCTGGACATGAAATCCTGTCACTCATGGATGGATTTTTTGGGTATAATCAAATCAAGATTGCAAAAGAGGATCAACATAAGACAACATTCACTACCCCTTGGGGAACCTTTTGCTATAATATGATGCCTTTTGGCTTAAAGAATGCTGGGGCTACCTATCAAAGAACTATGACAGCCATTTTCCATGATCTTATCCATAGCATTTTGGAGGATTATGTGGATGATATCTTGGTTAAATCTCACACCTTCATGGATCATCTTGCTGACCTAGAGAAAGTCTTTGATAGGTTAGCCAAATATCATCTCATGCTGAATCCCAAGAAATGTGTCTTTGGGGTCACATCTGGCAAGTTTCTAGGCTTTATAGTTTCTAAATGAGGTATAGAGATCAACCCCAAGAAGGTTAAGGCTATCTTAGACATGCCTCCTCCCTAGACAATATGACATCTTCACACTCTTCAAGGAAAGCTTCAATCCGTTTGGCACTTCATCTCCTAGCTTGCAGATAAGTGTACACCCTTTGCACACTTACTGAAGAAGGATGAAAACTTCAAGTGGGATCCTTTATGTCAACATAGCTTCAATCATCTCAAGAAGTATCTCATCAATCCCCCTATCTTGGTTCCACCAATTCCTGGTCATCCCTTGATCTTGTATATATCAGCAACGTCTACTGCTCTAGGGGCACTTCTAGCATAGCTCGATGACTACGATAGAGAAAGAGCCATCTACTACATTAGTAGAACCCTAGTTAGTTATGAACTCAATTATACTCCTATGGAAAAAGCTTGTTTGGCAGTTGTTTTCTCAACTCAAAAGCTTCGCCACTACATGCTAAGTCATACCATCCAACTAGTATCCAAGATCGACCCTCTCAAGTATATGTTCTCGAAAATAGCACTTACCGGCCGTTTGGCCAAATGGGTTATACTCCTTAGCAAATTTAACATCTAGTATGTGGACAGAAAGGTAATCAAAGGGCAAGCTATAGCAAATCACTTAGCTGATGTGCCTCTAGTAGATACATATCCTTTGATCATAGAATTTCTAGATGAGCGTATCTATCTAATTGAAGAACAACCCCCATGGAAACTTTATTTTGATGGCTCATATACATCTCATGAATTAGGGGCAAGAATATTGTTGGTCACACCTCAAGGAGATTACATTCCAAAAGCCTTCAAGCTAAAATTCCCTAGCATCAACAATATAGCTGAATATGAGGCTCTCATAGCAGGATTAAGGATAGCTGCAGAATGGAACATCACTGAGTTACAAATCTTTGGTGATTCTCAGTTCATCATCAAGAAATCCCTAAATGAATATCAAACCAAAGATAAAAAGCTATTACCCTACAAAGAGCTAGTTGATCAGCTAACCCAACATTTTACAAAGCTTTAGTTTACACAAGTTCCTCGAATGCAGAATAAAGCAGCAGATGCTATGGCTACTATCAGCTCGCTCTTGGAAATTCCCCAAGCCGTTACGTAGTATGATTTTTTAGTCGAGCAGCTCTTCACACTGGCCTATGCGAATGATGACTCAAACTGTGTTTGTATCTTGGTTGGTCCCCAATCCCCTTGGTACCATGAGATTCATGCTTACCTTAAAGATGGTATCATATCCCCTCACCTCACACATACCCAATGCGAAAACCTCATCCAAAAATCATCCCGCTATATTATCATAGCCAATACCCTATATTGTCGAGGTTATCATGATACTCTCTGTCGATGTTTAGATAAAAATGAGGCCATGATGATGTTAAAAGAAGTACACTCTGGACTTTGCGGTGCCCACACGAGTGGTATTGTCCTCAAACGATAAATCCTTAGAGCAAGCTAATATTTTCCTACCATTGAAGAAGACTCCTATGACTTTGTCAGAAAGTGTCTCCCATGTCAGCAGCACGCAAATCTTGTGCACGCTCTGGCACAGGATCTACAACCTATTGCACCACCTTGGCCTTTCACTTGTTGGGGCCTTGATCTAGTTGGAACTATCACACCTCTCTCATCTGATGAACATAAATGGATAATAATGGCTATAGACTATTTCACTAAATGGGTGGAAGCAGTCCCCCTAGTCTATGCTATAGGAGTTTAGGTCTCCAAGTTCATCTTGTAGCACATTGTTTGCCACTTCGGCATCCCATCCACCATCTTCACTGACCATGGAGGTAACTTTGAAAATCTCAACATGGAAGAATTATGCACTTCCCTCCACATCCATCACCTCTTTTCTAGCCCATATTTCCCACAAGGTAACGGCCAGGTAGAGGCAACTAAAAAAATTGTCCTCAAAATTCTAAAGAAAGTTGTCAATGATTTCGATCGCAATTGGCACCTACAAATAAATCTAGCCCTATGGGCCTATCAAACTTCCTTCTGTACATCCATAGGCACAACTCCATACTCCTTAGTCTATGGTGTCGAAGCAGTACTATGCATAGAGGTTGAACTTTCCTCCTTGTGCATATCTTTGCAAGGGAAAATGTCAGATGAAGAATACAGAGTAGCTCGGCTCACCCAGCTAGATCTCTTAGACGAGAAGCGACAACAAGCCTATGATCATCTCATAGTCTATCAAACTCGTCTCAAAAGGAATTTCAACAAGAAGGTGCTTCCATGACACTTTCAGTTGGGCAACATGGTCCTCAAAGAAAATATGAAAGTCCAAGCTGATCGAGAAAAGAAAGGCAAGTTTGAACCTACATGGCTTGGTCCTTATGTTGTCACTGCCTCCTTTGGCTCTAGAGCCTATCAGCTATCTATACCGAAAGGAGAATTCTTGAATGATCCTACTAACATCATTTATCTCAAGAAGTTTTATGCTTGAAGATCCTTGGTATACCCAACTTTTGAAAATACAAATTAAAAAAAAAGTAAAGAGAAATAAGCGTCCAATGGTGAAAACTTGACAATTCAAGCACCTTGGATAGGTACCTTGGTGAGAACCTGATAATTTAGGTGCCTTGTGTAGTAAGACTAATCCATTATCTATCACTATCCTATCCCTCATCCATTCACCCACCATCCCATAAAACACCTGCTTGTTCCCTTGGTGTTCCAACCAAATATCCAAAATCTAATGAAGCTTGTAAATACCTCCTGTACAGCTTGTAAATCTTGTACCTCAGCTTGTAAATCTTGTACCCTAGCTTGTAAATCTTGTATCATCCCTTGTATCATAGCTTGTATATGCAAATCTTGTCCAAAGATTGTACCATATTCTAGCTTGTATTATATACCAAAGCTTGTATCCTAGTTTGTATCCTATCACATGCACACAAAGAACCCCATTTTCACTTAGGCTTTTCGCAAATCAGCTACCTATTCGCCTATCAACTATTACAGACATCCCACCCTTCACAAACATTTCCATCTCACAAAAACCAAAACATGAACAACCTTATACATTTGTAAAATATCTGGGTCTATTAGCTTGTACATCCTCTTTAGCTTAGTATCATTATATCTATCCAACTTTCGTGTCCTTGATCAACATCTTGCACACATCACACAAATCTTGGTTAGCTATTCCAATGCATCTTTTAGCTAGATCTCTTGTCACCAAAGTGTCATCCTTCTTAGTTTAGCTTGCCAGATGCATCACTCGTCCAAAATCCATTAGGTTAGGTGCTCTCCGATAGATCCTTGTAGGATATAGCTTTCCTCATGTCTGATTTTGGTCCGTTAGTACCTCGTCCCACCCATCTCATTGGCAAATGGTTCTCTTTTGGATTTTCACTTTCTTTTGCTTTGGAATCTTTCCTTTTGGGTCTTGAAGTATCTTTTCCAAATAATCTTTTTGTTCCCTCCTCAAGGTTGCCATGGTCTTCCATATCATGGTATAATGCGAATGGGGCAATCTGGACGTAAGGTCTTGATCAAGTCTTTTGTTTATTTTTCTTTTCTGCCTGTGGGTTACCCAGTGTCAGTTCCACTCTTATTCTTTCAAGATTCATGTGTGATGCTGGGGCAATCCTTGCGTTTTTGTTTTGAGTCAGTTTGTCAATCCTCTAGATGGTTGGTGACACAACCTTGATGTTCTTGGTAACCTTGGCAATTAACAAACAGTCCTATAGCAAATCTAGTGCTCAACTACATGGTGGTACTTCTCTTTGAAGTATCCCCCTACTCAAAAAGCTTCAATGAATTCCCTTCATTCCATTATCCCCCATCCATATCCAGCATCTGTCTCTCCTACCCTAGCTTATGCATCAGTTTCTCTTTGAATCAATCTTCACTTTTAGCTTTAGGGATCCACAATCCTAGTCTTAGGGATCCACCAATCCAATCAATCCACCAAGCCTCATCTTTCGAGATCCACAATCCTAGTCCTAGGGATCTTCGAAACCCATCTCTCACCAATCTAGCTCTTTGAAATCTTGTTGCATTAGCTTTATACTCCCCTCATCCTTATCCCTATCCTAGATTCCTTTTTATAGCACTCCGCTCCTTCATCCTCCACCTTCCCTAAAGTCTTAAGCTTGTTTCCTCTTGTGCATCTAATTCTCCTTTATCATTCTCCCATAGTGAGAGTTTGAGCTAATTCAGCCCATTCTCTTTGCCAATCTGAGTCTCCTTGCTTATCTTGGATTCTTGTATTTTTTAAGAAGCCGACGAGCCTTATTTTCTCTCCCCACCACCTTCTTGAGGGGGCATCTCATAGTCTAGTCTCTCCTTCTTATCAAAGACTGGGGCAACTTTGTTGCTAAAACATCTTCCTCGTGTCATCTCCGTTCGAACTTCTTTGAAATAGTGTTGTCTCAACACTATGTCAAAGAGGGCCAAAATGTAGACACCTAAAAATCCTTTAAAAAATAAAGTATTTTTATTTTCTAAAAAAGTCCCTGATGACATCATCATTTATTAATTAATTAATTAATTATTTAATTTATTTATTTTTATGCCATTAAATCCCTTTATCTTAATTAAAAATATTTAATAAAGGAATCCCTCCCAAAAAATTTTAAATCTTATTTAAACATTATTTCCTTATATATTAATTATTTAATTAATAAATTGACCAAAAATCTCAAACTAAATTATTTATTTATTTTTTGCCCAAAACTTGGTCAATTTCCTTAAGAGCACTAACCTCTTCCAAAATTTTCTAATCCTTCTTTAATTTCAATTAAAGGCTAATCCCATCATTTCCTACTCCTAATCCCAACTCAAAATATTTAATTAAGATTAAATATTAATCCTTATGTTTAATAAATATCTCCTCAACCCAAACCATTGAAATAAATAAAACTTTATTTATTTCCTAAAAACCTTATTTATCCTCATCCTAGGAAGTTCTAGACTCTTCTAGAAGATCTTCATCCTCATCCAAAGCCTAGAATCTTCTAGAAGATGTCAATCCTTATCTTTAATCCTAATCCTAATCCCCCCCTAACCTTGTCACATTCCCTAAACATGGGTTAAGACTTGCTAACCCAAGCCAAAGCCAACAAATATCTCCTCCTTCACCCACCCTCATAAATGCCATCCACTTGCCCATCTCTAACAAGCCTAATCTAATCTTAACCCAAGCCTAATCCAAGCCTTAATCATTTTCACATTCCTAAGTCAAGCTTAAGACTTTCTTAATCCAACCCAAGTCAAAATATCTCAACTCTCTCACAAATATCCCAACCATAAAACTTTATGAAGCCCACAAAGCCATAAATGACTCTTACAAGCCCATGCATTGCTCTTACAAGCCATTATGCAGGTCTTTATGAGCTTTGAGCCTCCTTTGTTGACCCTTCAACCCCTCTTACTCTAACCAATGACCCTATGACATGTGTCACTCCCTGATTGGCTGTAAGGAAGCACAATCCATGTGCTCTCCTCTCATTCAATCTAAAAGCTTTCTCCCATCCTTGCATCCTAGCCCTTGATCCCTCAAGCCTTTTGCCTATTTAAAGAATCCTCTCCTAAGCCATTTTAACACAATCTAGAAAGTAAAGCCATAATGCCATTTTGAGAAGCCATTTTTACATCAAATCCATTCGCCAAAATCTATCAAAAATTTTCCATTGAAGCCCATTTGAGCATTGGAGCATACGTACATAATCAAGCCATCTTAGCTATTAGACACACCTCTACATCAAGTGATCATCCTCATTGAGAGAGCCTATCCATGGCTCATATTCTCATTTGAGGACTTCACTTTGTCTCTCATGAAGTTATGTTAAATTAGTATGCAAATGCTTTTTGATTGTTTTAATTTGGTGTTTCTAACATACTAAAGTAGCATATAGAGGGACACTATGCAAAAAGATTATTTGATGATGTAGTAGCTCATATAATGACACTTAAGGCCTATTTTATTCAGTTTAAAACATTCACATATCTAAGGGTAGCTAATGCCACTATCAATCCAAAGAAGCTTCCTAGATATCCTAGTGATAGACTTATTTTGTTGGAGATTGCATGACAGATTGAATCTACATATGACAAGGTTAGGAGACAACGAAGACCATGTTGGACATGGCCCTTGGTCATAGGACCATATCAACTTAAACAAAAATAGGATATTCTATCTTTTGAATGGGAGTGGGAGCTGTAATAACCCAAAATTGGCTCATTGCCACGATTACCAATTTTGGTCTATTCTTATTTGTCAAATGCAGAAAACCCTAAATCTGCATTAATCAAGCTACCTATTTAATTCCTAATTATTGAGTCAAATTAGTCACATTATACCTATTAATTAAGATTTAATTTAATTTAAATTTTTTATACTTTAATTAAATTAAATTATATCCTACGGCTAATGTACTAAGGAATTAAAAATATTTAATTTAATAATTATGCTCACTTTAATTAATTGAATGAGATTATTCAATTAAATGGAAAAGGCATTTATGAGGTCATGTCTCACTTTATTAGATAAATAATATCTTCAAAATCTTGTCTTCATTTCAGAAAACAAAACTCTTTAGTTGACAAAAATTAGAAAAGGAATGAAATCAATTAATTCCTTGTTTCACTCATGAAAAGCTCAGTTAACTTCCCTTTCCTAAGGAAGTTTCCATTTTAACTAAATTTTCTCCCTAATCTTAAACATCCATCCAAACTAATCTTGACCATTGATCAATTCTTGGATTCTATTTAAGGGACTCTCAATCCCTTATTAGAGAGATTGGAGTTTGATTGTATTGAATTGTTGTTGAAATAATCATGCATTCTAGCTTTCATATTTGCTTAAATACTTTAATGTAATTTAGATTAAAGATACATAAATTTAACTTAATGTCTTTTATTTCTTAGATTAATCTTTCATTTTCATATAGATTAATTGCATAATCATATTCTACATCAAATCCTTCATTCTAGAAAGGTTCGGTTGCCTGCATCTCAATCTAAGAGCAAAATAGGAAAAATCTTTCTAGTTAGAAGGCAATAGGTCACATTGTCGAACCTCTTGGATAAATGACTCCATGTTTATTCAAGGATGAATCTACATACAATGAACATGTTGAAGTGTAGGTGAAATATTCGAGTTTACATTTTCACATATACATGAGCAATATCCCCTTGAGGAGTACAATTCTCCTAGGCCATGTTTTCACAATATTGGGAAAGTTCAAAATTTGGAGGGCAAGGAATTTTAGCACAAATAAACTATTGAAGATCATTGGATGAATGTGACAAATCACTATGATGTTTGTATCAGGGACTATTGTAGGATGAATTTGTACTTGGCTAAGAAGGCTCTAAATATAAGCATTCCCAAGGAGATATTGCAAAAAGATTTTGGGGAGGTGCTTGATCCTTTGTTCAACATGAATTAAATTAGGGAAAGGCCCATAATGAACACCAAGGTTGATAGAGAGGAGAATGATGACATTAATCATTAGGCAAGGCATGCCATCAAGATGACACAGGATTGGATCAGGAAACCATTTCAACTTGATCCAATACTTGAGAATGTAATTTTTCAAGTGCAAGTTCACCGAGTCAAAGGAAGCGGGAAGAAGATCACCATCCCTACCTTTTTAGCCTAGTCACCAATAAGGTCAAAAATAGTATACCAACTTGATTGGCCAGTTGGATACTTTCACCATCCAAAGAAGAAAGGAAAGGGCTAAAGAAAGAGGAGTTCTCCTCAAAGAGCCAAAAAAGAAGAGGGTGAAGTCCAGGAACCTCCTGAATAGTAGGAAGTATATGTGCAAGGGCTAGAAGATACTGGAGCTTCTCAAGACCAGCCAAACCCTCAATTGCCACCAATTGCACCCAGCCAAGTAGTAATAGAGGGTGAAACCCAACAAATCTCTCCTCCTTGATAGGAAAAACCAACATCCCCTTCCACCTCTAAGAAATAGAAAATGATCAAGATCCCCATGAAGAAGAGGCAAAGGGTGATTAGAAGGATGTTTCCTTTCCCATCTATCCTAGAACCTATTTCTGAAGGATAAGAAGAAGAAGAGGAAGATGTGCCTTTACTAAGAAGAACATGACTAGCTAGAGCCACGAAACAAGAAAGGAGGAGAAGTTCCATAGTGACGCCAACATCCATACCTGAAGAACCTTTGGAAATAAGTACTTCAGAGGATGAAGTACAAAAATGGGTGGATGAGAAAAATGGAGAGGGCGATGAAATATTCAAGATGTCAAATTTTAATTTTATGCCTATAGTGATAGAGCTGATTGGGGATAAGATGAAGGATACCCTGACATGTGAGACCCGATAGGAGGATTGGAAAAAGATGCCTCCAGAATCACTGGGTCCTAATCTTACTCCTTCATCCCTAGTATAGGTTGTAGTGATGGATAAAAGTTTTGTTACTCCTCTGCCTCCAAGATCAAAATAAGAATAGGTTTAAAGGGAGCCCTTACAAGAGGAAGAACCACAATAAATGGAAAATTTTGAAGTGTCTAAAGAGGGATGAATGGTTGAGTATTCTTCACAAGCCTCCCAAGACACTAAGGTTCAAACTATAGGCTCCACAAAAATTGAGACCACTGAGGGGGAGCCATTACAGAGAGAAAGAACTCCTAAGAGGAGTGATAAGGTGAAACTAGTGGTTAAGCATACTCCTTCATCCTTGAGAGGTGGGCCTTCAGTTGAACAAGTTCCAAGGTGGATGAGGAAGGAAATGATGACAAATAGGAAGCTACAATTCCATGCAGATGAAGAGGATATGATCAAGTTGGCTAAAGTTATGAGCAAACCTAAATCCCCATCAGAGGAGGCAAGACCATTGGCATTCATCAAATGTACTTGAGATCAAGATTTATTTGCACAAGTGGCCATCCCTCCTCAAGATGTAGATGTAGAATACTTAAGCCTACAGGATTATCAAATCAAAGAGGTAATGCTCAAAAGCCCACATTAGATACTACTAGATTAATGGTGACAATGGGAATAAAGGAAGTTTTTAGAAGCCTAGAGGAAGGAGGGGCCAAACTCAGGACACTTCATAGGCAAAATGAAATCCTATGAGGATATTTAGCCAAAGTTGTTGGTCCTCTAGATCTTGATCACCCTGAAGAGACTCTAAATGTTGTACTCAAAGAAGGGGGAGGTGTGCATCTAAATCCATTTTTGAAAGCCTATCAACAATGGTAAGAAAGTTTTGGAGAAAAAGGTGTTTTAATCATCTGAGGAAATCAAAAGTTACGGCATGCTACATAGGAAAATGTAAATAAGATGGTAGCAATTTTGAAAGAGGATTTCATTATAATGGATGAAGTATAGCCATGGAGTAAGAATTTATAGGTTTTGCAAGCCATAAAAGGGCAGAGATATAGGATTTTGGTAGATGTGTATATAGCAGAAGAGTGAGATTTTCTCAATGATTGGATTGAGAAGATATCGTATAGTAATAAAGTAATGGAAACATTACATGTGGAGATACACCGGCTTAAGGACCAAGCTCAAGAGAAAATTTTGGAAGTAGAGAAGCACTATAGTGATGCATGTCTTGATATTTTTGAAGATGATGAATGGGAGAAACTAATACCCATAGAGGTTGCAATAGAGAAGTTCTAGAAAATTTTTGAGGAATCTTCTAATGAGGATGACATTAGGAAGGCATTTAGGACAGATGAAGCCTTGCTAGAGTTGGATACGAAACTTGAGGATTTTGCTGATACTTGAATTGAAGTAGAAAACTATAGACAAAAGGTCAAAGAAAAGTATGAGGCTTTAGATTTGTTGGATGTAGTTAAGATCACTAAGATTATAGAGAAATTCAAGGGCAAACATCCTGACATATTTTTGGGATGAAGGAGAACAAAACCCATAAGCTAGTAGTTTAATTTTGAAACTCAGTGAAATTTAACATTTTGGACCCTGCAAGTGCATAGGTGCTTAGGTATGCAGGTCCACAGGTACATAGGTATGTAGGTGCATAGGTACGTAGGTTCATAGGTGAGTTGGTGTGCCTTTTTGAAGGTGTGCTAATAGTTAATTCATAGTTCCAAAAATAGAGCTTTCCATGCATCAAAAACACATTTTGATAGTAGTTTAACTTTGAGAGATGCCTCGTGAAAGATTAGCTTCTATTTTTGGCACTTCTAGACACTTCTACTTTGATCAAAAGCTTTCTTATTATTTCTCTCTCATAAATTCTTTTTCCTATGACATATAAAAGCTCATGCATCAAATTAATGAATAAAAATGGATGGAGTCCTACTAAACACTAGTTAGATTGTTAGTTTGTATGTAATTAGTTTTTTTTATTAAATTAAAAGCATTTTATTGCATGAATATATCTCTAACTCTCAACATAGATTGAGGAGAGAGTTTCTTATAAATACTCCATTGTAATATGTAATTGGGACCTCCATTATTTTGCAATAAATTATGCTTTTGGTGCTCACATTTGGAGTGTAGTGATTCTTGCCTAAATGTGTCATTGTTTTGTGGATTTATGTTCATGGAATTGTGATTGATCCAAAAGTTTATTGCTTTGTTTCTAGTTGTGTGATCTTTTTTAGTTGTGTTTACTACAATTTTAACGAATTCTGCTAACGTATCTAGCTTGAGAAGAAATCATCAATTTGTGTCTACATAACTCCTTGTCTCACATGAGCGCACTTCCCATGGCCTTGTAATTTGATAAAGGGTGAAACATCATATGATTATTAAATTTTCCTATCGATTATTGCAGTAGTGGAATCAAGGAAGTGATGCTCCTATTTTCATTGGTTACCCATCGGTTTCTTTGAAAGCTTAACTCACAAACATGTTTTTTTCATAGCTTATGTCCATTAGGATTTTTAATTTAGTATTATTTACTTTAAAGCTCTTCTTATTTTATTTTCCAACCCATTTTTAGATTAGGAATTCATATTAGTTGCATTGTTAGATTGCATTCATTGAAAAACATAAAAAATACCAAAACATAGTTCTTCTTTGCATGTTTTATTTTAGAGCAGTGTGCAGATTCTATGTCTCATCCAAAATCACATGAACAAACAAAAGGCCTCTTCATGAACCATCACATTTATCTTCAACTAAATGGATTCTACTAGGTTGCAAGATCACCTAGAACCTTGGAATTGATTCACAAGATTGACTTTTCAAGAGAGGAGTTCATAAGAATTCTTGTCATTTGGCATCATGCATAATGATAGCTCAACAGAAGTGGCACTAGAAGATGGGTGATATTTTGATTTTTAGAATAGAAGAAGAATTTGACAAAGTTTCAAAATTCTATGTTTTTTTGTGAGTTTAGAAAATTTTCAGAGTTTTTGAAAAATTTAGGTGCACAAGTGTGCGGCTATGTAGGTTTGTAGGTATACAAAATTTTGTGGTGCATTTCATTTTGTGAGAAAGTGTACTTCTATAGAGGTGCACTTTTTCTAGAGTTGATGCAAACTGGAGGATTTTGATCTAGAATCCCTATTTTAGTGAGCATTAAGATTTTCACCAAGTGTCCATGAGTTTCTTGAGCTTACCCACTTCCACAAACCACGCAATGATAAAGGAATACCTTGAATTCAACCACTTTCATTCAAAATTTCATCATCTTCTTCAACTCCACCTCCACTCCAACCACCTGGTGGACCACCACATATTCCAATAGTTCCACCTCAACAACCACCCTTAGGTCTACCAAATCCTCTAATGGCCTTCTTTGCAAATGCTATAGATTCACCAATAAACTTGAGAGGTGCACTCCACGACCTCCCCAAAAATCTCAAGAATTTTTTCCCAAGGTTCATTTATAGAGAAACATAAACTATTGAAGACAAAATTAAAGTATTCAAAGAAATTTTCAACCGAAAATAGATTGCGAATGAGGATGTGGTTCTTTGTTTATTCCCCTACTCTTTGGGGGAATTTTCCTACAATTGGTACATCAATTTTCCACCTAGATGTATTGGATATTGGGATACCTTTATAAAAAATTTCTTAGAACAATTTAAAACTTTTTTCATCCCAACAATGATACATCAATAATTTATATCAATTAAAAGGGATCCAGCTGAGACGGTTTCACGCTTCAATCATCGCTTTCATATGGCATATTGTAGGTTGGAAACACCATATACTATACTAGTTGAAGTAGCTATTTAGATTTATCTAAATTTTATGGACCCTCTTATTGCTATTTTTCTAAGAAGGCTTCCTATAGAAAATATCGATAAATTGGGAAAGGTCTTGATAGAAGCAATAACCTTTACTAAGCAAGCCAATCCTAATGGAGGAGGATTAATGCTTCTAGCCCAAGCTATCACGATAATGCCAACATATCTTGTCGGAGTATCCACTATGCCTAGTTAGTTCATACCTATGAATCTAGTTCCATTATAATAGGCACTTGCTTCGTAGAACCCCACTCTAACATATCCAAGGTATGAACCTCCGAAAGCCACCTTCTTTGAGCAAAAGACAATAGTACCTGCTGAAGCAAAAAATAACTTTATTTTTGAATTTGGTTAGATGAAAAAGACTATCACAAATGAAAAACAAATTGACTCATCTTAGGTTGTCACAAGGATAGAATAAAAACTTCCAAAGAAACAATGCTAGTCCTTACAACAACAATTATGGCCAAAATTACCATAGGAACTTCAATGGAAACAACAACAATGTAGGAAACAATGATGGAAGGAACACCTTCAATCCTCCTGATCAAAATAATGGCTTCCAAAGATAGAACCAACCATGGAACACCCATTTGAATAATGAAAGTATTCCTGCAGATAATAAAAATAACAACATTTAGTATGTAGATATCAATTAGTATGATGATAGTCAGAATGTACCTAACAACGATGGTTCATACTATAATGGAAATCAAGAGATGGCTTAAAGCTCACAAGTAAATGGCAATGCTCCTCCTATGCAATTTAATGCTATGCTATTAGAATCCTACAATTCCATGCAGAAAGCATAGGTAGAATAGTCAATTCATGAAGAGTTCTCATTTCTATTTAGCCAAGAACCTGACCTTCAGCATGAAGAGATATTTTCTTTTTGCAATGACAATTAGAATACATAAAACTTGAGAAGTAGAAAGGAACCTCTGATAGATGGAATTCCCCTAGCACTACAATTAACTTATCCCAATCCAAGGATGAGAAAAAATTCTACACCAACTAAGCCACCACGTGGAGGACAACAAAATCATAACCAAGTGAATTTACCAACAATATTGAAAAATATTTCTTGGTATATCAAAAAATACAGTGCAATGGAGGGCTTGAAATGAACAAAGGCCAATATTTCCATGTTTGACATGTTGCAAAATTATCCACAACAATGAGAGGTGCTCATGAAGACCCTAGATCATACAAAGACTTCCCACAATGCGAATACTACCCCTCAAAAGATGGTGTCACAACAAGTTAATGTTGCAGAGGCATTGTCCACTATGTTTAAAGACAAGGTAGAGGTGCCCCCATTTTTACTCAATATCAGAATATATGGGAATAGTCTCATAATTTCCTTATCGATTCAGGAGCTTCATTTAATGTCATACCATTATCCATAGCACAAAAGTTAGGGTTTAGCCCTCAACCTACCAACTAGATAGTGATACAGTTGGACAAAATAGAGGTGGAAGTCATAGATGTATTGAAGAATGTGTAGATATAGTTAATTGTCATTCCAAGAATTCAAGACATCATTTATATACATGTGGTTGATATCCCAAAGATGTTTGGATTACACCTCAGTAGAGAATGGATGAAGTGTCTAAGGGGATGGTTTTCCATAGATTTCACTCAGCTTTGGTTACCATGGAAAGGTCTGAACAATCAAATCAAAATAGATGCAGAGCCAAAGTTAAAGAAGATGATCATAGATTATAATGCTCCTAATAAGGTAGCCTTCTTACAAATAGATTTAAGCTCCTACAAGGTCATGGTTTTTTATTCAACTTCAATTAGAAAACTAGACAATCAAGATATGGAATCCATGATTTCAACCTTGAAAGATGAGGTTGTAACACAATTCATAGACCATATGGTGGCTAATTTACAATTTCCAAGAGAAGAAGTTGATCCCAATATCCTTTTCCTTCCAAGATTTTGTCGATTACATAAAGTTAGCCATTCAGAGTTTGAATTTTCATCATGTCAAGAAGCAGTGGCTAAGGTATTAACACAAATGGTGGGAGTAAAGAAAGTCGATGACCCACAAAATGAACCTACAAAAAACCAAAGTCTTACAAACAAATCTAATACTATTGAAGAGATTGAAGGGGAAATAGAAGATCTAAATGCATCATATAATGATACCTCTTCAAATGGTAGAGGTTTGTCTTCTCCTCCACATAGAATGATCAAAGTACAAAGAAGACGATGGTACATAAAGAGTAAGTGATGGAATTCAGTGGTTGTTTGTCCTCTACCTAAAGTTGAAGAAATTAAAGAATTGATAGGGTAAATTCAAGACAAACAAGAAAAACACAGACCCCCTCTATCAAGAATTCATAATAGAGAATCATCAAGTCTACCTCGTGGAAAATTACAACGGGTTCCTAAGAAACAATCCTTTAAAGCTTAGGTAAAAAAAATTGAGGACAAATAAGCATAAGGTTAGAAAACCCAAGGAAAGCCCAATTTGGATGCTTCACTTTGATGGTTCCAAATGCAAATTAGGAGCCGATGTAGGTGTTGAGTTAATTGGTCCAAAAGATAAGTCTTTGTATGCGGCATATCGATTGCAATTTAGATGTACTAATAATGTTGCAGGATATGAAGCATTGATTTGAGGACTTCTCTTTGCACTAGAGAAAGGAGTTATAGCTCTCACAATCAAAGGAAATTCTCAGTTGGTTATCTGACAAGTGAAATCACTATATTCTTGTAATGATAAGAGGTTGCTTGCCTATAGGAAAAGGGTATGGGATCTACTAGATGATTTTGAAGCTCCAAACATAAAGTCTATTCCAAGAAGGAAAAACATGGTAGCTAACACCCTTGCTATTTTAGCAAGTATATTATAGCCAGTTGAAGGAAAAAAGTTGAAATGATTTTCAGTTGAATTGGTTGCGCCTCCATATATTCCTGACAATATCAAAAACTTCCAAGTTTTTTAGGATGATCAACATATTCTAGAATTTATTATGTGCAGTAGCCACTTTAAAGGGAAAGAAATTGATGACACTTTGGATGAAAAACCAGAGGATGATGAACTTGAAGATGAAGATGAGATCCTAAATTTAATGACCAACACTATTCCAAAGGGAATGGTTGAGTTGGAATGCATTTTTTATCATGATAAATCTATATTTAATAAAAGAACTACTGAAGAAAAGGGTACCAAGGAATGTGATTCATAAAATTTAGGAACAAAGGATGATTCCAAGATGGTAAGGATTGGGAAAGCATGTAGTTTACAAGAAAGGGAAGACATGCTCAAATTGCTCATGGAATATAAGGATGTTATCACCTAGAGCTATGAAGAATTGAAGACATATGATCCTTAGATTATTACACATGATATCCCTCTCAAACTTGATGCCAAACTTTTCTGACAAAGGCAAAGAATCATCAACCCCATCCTTGAGCCTCTAATAATGAAGGAAGTCAAGAAATTTTTGGATGCAAAAATTATTTTCCCTGTGGGTCACTCTACATGCATGGCTAATTTAGTTCCTATATGAAAGAAGACTAGAGAGATTCAACTTTGCATAGATTTTCGCAATTTGAACTTGACACCTTAGAAGGACAATTACCCATTGCCCTCACTAGATGAAGTCTAAAAAATTGTGAATGGTTCAAAAATGATGTCTTTCTTGGATGAATATTCAAGCTATAATTAGCTAATGATAGAAGAAGAAGATAGACTAAAGAATGCCTTTGCAACCAAATGGGGAACCTTTTCTTATAGGAGAATGACATTTGGATTGATTAATGCAAGGGCTACATTTTAGAGGGCCATGGATGAAGCTTTTAAGGCATTGATTAATAGATGTATAGTTATCTATGTGGATGACTTGACTATCTTTTCAAAGGATTGAACTACTCACATTTTTGATCTAAGATGGGTGTTCAATAGGTGTCATAAATATGGTATATCTCTCAACCCCAAGAAGTTTTCATTTGGGGTCACTAAGGGAAAGCACCTTGGTTATGTCATTTCTGAAGCTGGCATCTCCATTGATCCTAATAGATTTGAAGCCATTTTGAAGTTATCACCCCTAAATAATCATAACGAACTCAAGTCTTTCTTTAGGAAGATAAATTTTGTTCAAAAATTCATAAGCAGATTTTCAAAGATTGTGCATCCTCTTAATGATATTCTCAAGAAGGGAGCTAAACTAGAATGGGTTCCTAAGGTAAAGAAATCATTCAAGGATATTAAGGTAGCCATTTCCATGGCCCTAGTATTAGTAAGTCCTAATTACAACCTTCCCTTTAAGATATATTCCTTCTCTTCAATGCATTCATACATAGGGATCTTAACCCAGAAGAAGGAGAAGGAAGATGAAAGACCTATTGCTTTTATGAGTTGCCTGGTGAGAAATGCTAAGTTGAATTATTCTAACCTTGACAAAAAAAAAATTCCTTGGTTAAAGTGATAAAGAGTTCTACCATTATATACTAAGGAGTAAGGTGTATGCTATTGTACCTAACCCAGTAGTAGAGACATTGTTGATGCAAAATGAACTTGGTGAAAGGTGAGGTAAATGGATCGTGATACTTCAAGAGTTTGACATAAAGATCCAACCTATGAAATTTGTCAGAGGTCAAGGATTGTCAATAATGATAGCTGATAACTAGATTAGTGATGAAAAGAAATTTAAGTTTGAGAAAGAAATAGATACTGAAGATCATAAGAAAATGATAGTATCTCAAGTTGATATTGGTCAAGGTGTGCTAAAAAATGTTTGGTACTAGGATATTGTTTACTATCTCCTATAGAATTGGTGCCCCAGTTGGATGAATAGTTCAGAATGCAGAGGAATTAAAATGAAGTGTGAGTCCTAAATGTTGCAAGACAATGAGTTGTACAAAAGGAAATATGAAGGGATTTACTTAAAATTTTTAGGATGTGAGGAAGCAAAGGAAGTCCTAGAACAATTTCATGACAAGTATGGTATAAGGCATGGTTTGGCAGAAGTGATGAATCATATGATTTTAAGATCGGGTTATTCTTTTCCTACAATATTCAAAGACACTTTTGAACACATGCACTCTTGTCATGTTTTCCAAACTAGTGCTAACAGAGAAAGACACTCGACAATGCCACAATAACTCGTCTGTGAGGTACACCCTTTTGCAAAGTGGGGGCTAGATTTCATTGGTCTAGTCAACCCACCATCATCTACCAGACACATCTAGATTCTTAAAACCACTAATTATTGTTCAAGATGGATAGAAGTAGAAACTTTCAAAAAATTTATTACTAAGGTAGTAATGGACTTCTTGGAGGAACACATTATTACTAGATTTAGAATGACATTCACCCTTGTGTGCGATAATAGATTTTCTTTCGCATTAGTATTCTTGACTCAATGGACATTTAAAAATCAGGTTATCATCAAGTTTTCTTCAAATTACTACCCCCAAGGGAATGGGGTAGCTAAATCTACAAATAAAAACTTGATCATAGTAATAAGATGGTTATTGAAGGAGAATCCTAATGATTGGCATACTCAAATCAAATATGCCTTATGGAAAAATTGAGTGAGGGTCAAGAATGCTTTGGGGACTTCTTCATATTTGCTTGTCTACAGACAAGAACCAGTATTCACACTCAATCTCAGGATTCCTATTTTGAAATTCATGAGTGGATATGCTAAAGATGCTAACAAAGTACAAACTTAATTGATGAATCTTTTAGAGATGGATGAAAAATAGGTAGCTCTATTGGAACACATGGCTAAACATCAAGTTGTTGTCAAGAGATGGTTCAACAAGAGGGTCATGATAAATTATTCTAAATTTTTGATCTTATTCTACTATAGGATAAGGAAAAAGAAAAGTTGGGCAGCTACACCAAGTTTTAATGCTTGTGGATTGGTCCTTATTAGATCAAAAAAAATTCTCAAAGAAAACACTTTTAGGCTTAGTTCCTTACAAGGGGAATTTCTTCCATTTCCAGTTAATGGGAAATTTCTAAAACATTATTTTGAAGCCTAAAAAAAAATTGTATTATTATTTAGATTTTATTTTTGCAAGTATGTTTGTTTTCTGCAAGTGTCTTTGCTTTCAGTTGTGTTAGTCCTAATAGGTAAGGTGCACTTGAGATTTTATCTCGAGATATCTTATAGACTACTCTTTTGGTTCTAATTTTAGGAGGAGGTATTTCTTTGTCAAAACATTTGGTGATTGTGTGCCTTATACTAACTGAGCAACATATGTTGCTTGCAAAAATAGTGAGACTTTCAATCTTAAATTCAAGTTTCTAGACCAACAAGTTATCAACACTTTGCAAACTTTAAAAATCAATTGTCTTAGGTTTTTTTAGATTAAGTTTGAAGACAACAAGGAACAATCCAAACCCTTATTGGTTCAAATAGAAGGGGTCTTCTCGAAGGATTGCTAAGATTGTTGTTTGACATGAGAGTTTCGAAAAGTTCTCAAAGAGGAATGCAAGGGATGTTCACAAAGGATCAAATCCAAGAAATGACACTGATGTCCTAGCTACACAGTCTAAGCATAGTTAGGAAATAGAAGAAAATGAAAAAAGAAAAAGGAAAGGAAGAAAAGAAAATATAAAGAAAGACAGTGTTAAGACTAAAGGATTCTAAAAGATCCAAATGGAAAAAAGATACACTTTCAAAATGAACTACATGGAACATTTATTCAAAATTTTCCATAAAAAAAAAGAAAAAAAAAAAAGGAAAAGTGGCATCCTACTAAGAGCCCTTGAACTGATTCTCTCATTTGGTCAAGCAAATGATTGATAAACAACCTTCATGAAGATTCCTAATGAATGAGCCAGGAGGGGTGGAAGATTTTTTCCATGTTGTTGGAAAACTTTGATGGACTGCATCATAAGATGTCAAAAGGAATTTATACACTAAGCACATAATAAGATTGAAGGTTTTTGATCTTGAAGTTTTCACTGTGAAATCATTTGAAATTTGCTTGGAATGTTTAGGATTTAGTTGGTGTTTGACACACATTGAAAGAATGTTTACTAATGAAGAAATGCCTTTTTCATTTCTTCCTTTTATTGAGGCTATTTTTTGTGGTTCCATAATGCATGCCCCATTTCCTAATCAAAATCGGGGACCCCCTACTTTATTTTAGGCTTTTAGTCCAAGATTCGAGCCAATTTTGAGGTCCTACCTACCCATAAGTTCACATTCTAGGGTTTGGTGGAGTAATCTTGTCAATAAAATTCAAATTATTAAGAGGGGTCAAGTTTAAAAATACAAAATTCAAAATTGTTCACCTGTGCACTTGTCTAGGTGTGTTATTGCACCATAAAGAAGGAAAACCACATCACCCTTTGGTGATGCATAGATGCGCACCTGCACAGCTATGCATATGCGCACCTACACACCACCAAAGGTGGGGTGGGGATATATAAGCCCCTACCCTCCTCCTCCTTCCTTACATTAAGTTCTTCATTTCCTCTACGCATACTTCATTTCCTCTGTGCATACTTCATTTCCTTTGGGCACACACCAACTTTTGCAATCCATCGATTGCACTTCTGCACCTAACAAGGTTTTTCTATGAAACCCCACTCCTCCTCCTCATGCTAAACTAAAAAAGATTGTGGTGCATAGTTGCACACCTAATCAAGTGCACTACTATGCACCTCCTTCTTCATAAAACATGAAACATGTTAACATTTGAGACAAAGGTTTTTGAATAATTTTGAAAAAGGAAGAAAAAAAATAAAAATAAAAGCAAAGCCTATAAGAGTGCATAGTAGCACACCTCCTTAGGTGTGTGAGTGTGCATCCGCCCCCCCCCCCCCCCCCCATATGCAATAAACATAAAACAAAATTGGTAACACCAAACTCAAAAAACAAACACAAAACTATAGCTTGGTGTGCTACTCCGCACCGTAAACACATGACAAACAAAATACCAAATTGGGTGCGCACTTGTGCACTTGACTTGGTGTGTAGTACAATGTAAATTAAAAGGTCAACCAAAATGGGTTGTTCCCTAGTGTATCTCATTTTGGTGCATTGGTGCACACCCCAGAATCCAAATTTCACAAAATAGGTGCACACTAGCACACCTAACCAGGTACGCAAGTGCACACCTGCTATTTTCAAAAGGATTTCAGGAAAAATTTAATAAGTGCACAAGGTGTACCTTCATGGTTTTCTTGGTGCACTTAATTTTTTCATTTTAAGAAATGAATGTTTTTGTAGAATTTTTTTCTTTGTGAAATTCTAATTTGATAGAGACTAATGGATGTTCTTCCTCTTTTGTGCAGATATAATGGCATCCTCATCGGGCAAGAAAATGACACCAAAACCCATTGTGTTCAAGTTCCAAGGCATGCCATAAAACTCAAGGTTCCAAGATGATTACATAGAGATTAAGGATATAGATTTGGGACACACTAACTTGGGAGAGTTCTTAAGGATTTGCAACAAAACCATAAAGAGATTGGTTATGATATCTGCACTAATTTGATTAGGGTTAGTGAATACAGCTTCACACCCAACATTAGTACAATACTTAGAGCTAATCATGGCACTTGCACAAAAAAAATTTCCTAAGGAAAGGGTGGTAAAGAGCATGACTGGAGAAGTTTTCCTTGACCTCTGACCTAACAACATTGAGAGGGTATTTCATCTCTTTATAGTAGATCAATTTATCAGACTCACCTATGAGGTAGCAGAAAGGTGGTATAGAGAACACCTAAGTGAGGCAACTGGGATCATCCAATCCTCTTATCTTATTGAGAAGACTCCTCTAGGGAAAGTAATAGGAAAGGTGGATATGAAAAGGGGGTACATGAAAGAAGATATTGGATACTCTATCATTCTTTTGAGTAGAGTAATGGGTCTACCGGTGGCTGGACACTTGAATGTTTTCATGATAAATTTTATCAAGACTATCAAGATGGAAAGGATGCCACTTTATTGGGTCATCACATTGAGTGAAAACTTATGTGAACAATTAGAGGTAGTTAAGGGTAAGAGAAATTTGTATTTGATGTCATATTTGGTGTATCTTCTAGCTGCAAGGGCAACAAACTATCCTGTGTTGTATAGGAAGGGTAGCATGTAGGATCCCAATGCTTGGTCATATATCATATACCACCAATTGGTGAAGAAGAAGTTCTTAGGATGGAGTAAAGAATATAGAATCATGAATGATGCATTCATATTTGCTGTCATCCAATATATAGAGGGAGACTATGCAAAAATATTATCTGATGATGCAGTAGCTCAGATAATGACACTTGGGGCCTATTTCATTTAGTTTAAAACATTCACATATCTAAGGGTATCTAGTGCCATTTTTAATCCAAAGAAGCTCCCTACATATCATAGTGATAGACTTGTTCTATTGGAGATTGCACGACAGATTGAATCTGCATATGATAGGGTCCAGAGATAACAAAGACCATGTTGGACATGGACCCTAGTCATAGGACCATATCAAGTTAAAAAAAAAATAGTATATTCAATCTTTTGAATGGGAGTGGAAGCAATATCCCCTTGAGGATTACAATTCTCCCAGACCATGTTTTGATAATATCGGGAAAGTTTAGATTCTGGTAGGCAGGGAATTTCAACATGAAGAAGCTATTGAAGATCATTGGATGAATTTGACAAACGACTATGATGTCTGTATCTAACACAGTGTAGGGTAGGAGAATCCCAAAAGGAAATGTCCTAGCCCCCAACAATTTAACTATGCAATAGAAACACAACAAGAAACAATAATGCAAGATTTGATACCAAATTACAATATTATATTCATAAAATATAACTGATTATATGCAATGTGTTAGGTTGTGAGGCCTTCTCGGTTATGGCCAAATATAGAGCAAGTAATAGTTCTAAAAGATCCCTCAAGATCCAATCCAAACATTAGCTAGTCTAGATCCACACTCTAGTAGAAACCCCCAAGAAGATTTGAAATTGTGTTCGTAAGCCCACCAAGCAATCTCCTTGTTTCCCAAGTTACAACTGCTAGCTCTTCTCAAAATTTTCTCTTCAGGCTCCTCTTCTTGTCCACAATTGATGAATAATCACTAAATACTTCCCCACAACCCATACTTATACCAATCCAAGCCACAAGTTGGCCCAAAACATAAATTAAATGCCACAAGCCAACCAACAACAACATTTAAGTGCCCAAAATCGATGTCTAAATTAAATTGTAATATCTCCTAGCTTTGATGGAGTTAGAACTTGCACTTCAAAATATAGGTAGAAATCTAGGCTCCCTTCAATCTTGAAAATTTTCGTCTTCTAACTCATTGTGGAAAATTACTTACATGGCCTATAATAGGTACCAAATTCCTAAGCAATGTCAAGCTCCACAGATCATGTCAAGCAACCAAAGACCATGCTGAGATCAAAGACCATACCAACCTCAAAAGACCATGTCAATCACCAAGACCATGTAGAGCTTCATAGACCATGCTGAGCTCCAAAACTATGCTAATCTCCATAGACCATGTCAAGCTCCAAGACCATGCTAAGCTCCATAGACCATGCCAAGTTCCCAAACCATGCCAAGCTCCCAATGTATGCTGAGCACTAGTGCCTACTAAGCTCCAAAAAAAAAACTAAAATTCCTCCACACATGTAGGATTGCAAGTGAACCCAAGATGCTCCTGCATCAAACACCTTAGGTTCAAAAAGATGTTCTAGTAACTGGAAGAATATCTTTTGGGATTTAGTACATAAATCCCAAAGTGGTTCTTCACATACATACCTTCCAAGTCTTCAACTTGCACACTCTTTCACCTATTTTTCTTCTTTTCCTTCACATCCACCATAGGTGTTCCATAGGTATACTTTCCATGCTGATTTTCAATCTTCTCAAAATCTACCAACTCAACTTGATTGCCAATACTCAAGTTCCTCCTATTGAGCTCTTCATTCTGCGAAGGAATCAGGGAAAACTTCCAATTGCCTTTCTCAATAGTAAACACATTCCTAACACAATCATGCATAGCCCTAAAATCATACTACCAATGCTACCAATGAAAACATGACAACTATTCATATCCACAATATCACACAATACTTGATTCTTATGCTACCCAATCTAGAAATCAAAAAGGCATTGCTCCCTCACTTCCAAAGCATGCTCACCTTGCAACCAGCCAATCCTCTATGGATAAGGATGTCTAATTCTCTTCAAACCAAGTTTCCAAACCATCTCTTTAGCAACAATGTTATCAATACTACCACCATCCATGATCACCTTGTAGACTTTACCACCAGACTTGCAATGAGTTTTGTACAAACTAGTCCTTTGACAAAAATCCAATGTCCTCTCACCAACTAGTACTCGCTAAGCCAACAAACTTTCTCCTTTCTCAGGTTGACTATTCTAAACTTCAACCTCATTTGCAATAGTAGCTATCATACCAATTGGACATTCAAAAAATCTATGCCCCTCTTGATCACACTAGAAACAATTACCTTTGAACCCACCTCCACCTATCCTTCTTCTCTATTCAACAAGTTTTGGTTCCTCCCTTAGGAACCACCTTGATTCTTCCTCTTTAGCTTCTCCTCTACTCTCAAAGCATGCTAATAAGCATCCTCAACTAAAGAAATATTTAGCATACCGACCTCATCCTAAATATTGAATCTCAAACCAGTAATATACTAAGCTACCTTCTCTTTTGATAATTCTTGATGCCCAGACCGAATAGTCAACCTATAGAATTCCTCTATATAATCTTTTACAGTTATATCCTTCTACTTCAGATTTTGTAACTTCTTAAACAACTCAAGTTCATAATCAATTGGAATGAACTTAGCCTTCAAATTAGTCACCATCAACCTCCATCTAGGTATGTTCATTTCACCTTCCTCTTCTCTATCTCTTTGTAGTTCTTTCCACCAAAGAGCAACATGTCCCTTCAACTTAGTTTGTGCCAATCTTACTTTAAGTGGATCCTCCATATCCTCAAGCTTAAGGTAGTCTTCCAATTCACCAATCTAATCAATTAGGTCTTTAGGATTCAAAGTGCCTGAAAAAATTAGAAACCTCCATCTTATGCTTCAACTTCAACTGAGATCCAAGTCGAGCAAATGAACCATCCCTAATTCCAATAGGTCTATCCACATGATAAAATCTATCCTCACCACTAGATGTAGCAACTTCAAAGTCTTTAGCAACTTCCTCATAAATACCTTCAATACCCACATGCCTAGGTGCACCACCTAAAGCACTCACAATTTTAGCAATCATGTCACTCTTCATTGATGCTATTTGAGATCTCTACTCTACTCTAACATCCTCCATCTCAGATCTAAAATATGATTTAACTTTCTCTAAAATCAGTTCTTCTACAACATCAGTAGGATTAGCAATTGCCTCAAGGTCCAATCTTTTTGGAAGCATCTTCCAAAATTTTAGCAAACCCTAAGCAACTAATCCACCAACCAAAAGATCAATCAGTTGTAAGATCAACCTTTGTCAACCCAAGTCCTGGTGCAAACTACCACAACTTTGGTGATCTATCTACACACTCAAGAATAACCTTCACTCTGATACAACCTAACATAGTGTAGGGTAGGAGAATACCCAAAGGAGATGTCTTAGCCCCTAGAAATTTAACCATGCAACAAAAACATAACAACAAGAAAAAATAATGCAAGATCTTATACCAAATTACAATATTATATTTATAAAATATAACTAACTACATGTAATGTGTCGGGTTGTAAGGCCTTCCAAATTATGGCCAAATACAAAGAAAGTAATATTTTTGCAAGATCCCTCAAGATCCAATCCAAACACTAGATATTCTAGATCCACACTATGGTAGAAACCCCCGAGGAAGATCTCAACTTGTGCCTAAAATAGGAACTAAATTCCTAAGCAATGTCGAGCTCCACAAATCATGTCGAGCAACACAAGACCATGCTGACCAACCAAGACCATGCCGAGCTCCAAGACCTTGTTGACCTCAAAAGACCATGTTGATCTCCAAGACCATGCCAAGCTCCATAGACCATGTTGAGCTCCATAGACCATGCCAAGTTCCCAGACCATGTCAAGCTCCTAGTGTATGTCGAGCACCAATAGCTACCAAGCTCCACAACAATTAACCAAAATCCCTCAACACATGCAAGAGTGCAAGTGAACCCAAGATGATCCTGCATTAGTATTAGGGACTATTTTAGGATGACTTTGTATTTGGCTAAGAAGGCTATAAATATAAGCATTCCTAGGGAGATATTGCAGCAATGTTTTGCAGAGCTTCTCGACCCTCTGTTCAACACAAATACAATTGGGGAAAGGCCCATAATGAACACTGAGGTTGATAGAGTGAAGAATGATGGCATTAATCATTAGTCAAGGCACGTCATCAAGATTAAATAGGATTGGATCAAGAAACCATTTCAACTTGATCCAATACCTGAGATTGTAATTTTTCATGCACAAGCTCACCCAAACAAAGGAAGAGGAAAGAGGATCACCATCCCTACCTTTGTAGCCTAGTCACCAATAGGGCCAAAAATAGTATACCAAATTGATTGGCCAGTTGGATACTATCACCCTCCAAAGAAGAAAGGAAAGGGAAAAAGAAAGAGGATTTCTCCTCAAAGAGCTAAATCTAAAGAGGGTAAAGTCTAGACACCTCCTCAGCAATAGGAAGTAAATGTATAAGGGCCTAAAGATACTAGGGCTTCTCAAGACCAACTAGACCCTCAATTGCAACCAACTACACCTAGCCAAGTAGTAGTAGAGGGTGAAACCCAACAAATCTCTCTTCCTTCATAAGAAGAACTAGCATCCCCTTATACCTCTAAGAAATAGAAAATGATCAAGATCCCCATGAAGAAGAGGTAAAGGGTGATTCGAAGGATGGTTCCTTTCCCATCTATCCCAGAACCTATTCCTAAGGGAGAAGAAGAAGAAGAGGAATATAAGGAGGAAGATGTTCCTTTAACAAGAAGAACATGGCTAGCTAGAGCCATGTAACAAGAAAGGAGGAGAAGTTCCATGGTGACACTACCATCTCTCCCATAAGAACCTTTGGAAATAAGTACTTTTGAGGATGAAGTACAACAATGGGTGGATGAGTAGAATGAAGAGGTTGATTACATATTCAAGATGTCAAATTTTGATTCTATGTCCATAGGGATATATCTAATTCGGGATAAGATTAGGGATACCATGACAAGCAAGCCCCAATAGTACTCGGGATCAAGATTTATTTGTACAAGTGGCTATCCCTCCTCAAGATGCAGATACCACTAGATTAATTGTGACAATGGGAATAAAGGAAGTTTTTAGAAGCCTAGAGGAAGAAGGGGCTGAACTCAGGACACTTAATAGGAAAAATGCAATCCTACAAGGATATTTAGCCAATGTTGTTGGTCCTCTAGATCCTGATCACCTTGAAGAGACTCTAAATGTTGTACTCAAAGAAGGGGGAGGTATGCATCTAAATCCATTTTTGAAAGCCTGTTAGCAATGGTGGGAAATTTTTGAAGAAAAAGGTGTTTTAATCATTAGAGGAAATTTGGAGTTACTACATGCTACATAGGAAAATGTAGATAAAATGGTAGCAATTTTGAAATGGGATTTTAGTATAATGGATGAAGTATGGGCATGGAGTAAGGATTTATAGGTTTTGCAAGCCATAAAAGGGTAGAGATATAGGATTTTGG
This sequence comes from Cupressus sempervirens, assembly GCA_028749045.1. Classification (NCBI taxonomy): domain Eukaryota; kingdom Viridiplantae; phylum Streptophyta; class Pinopsida; order Cupressales; family Cupressaceae; genus Cupressus; species Cupressus sempervirens. The sequence continues at coordinate 424,488,541 of CM053784.1, forward strand.
TAGATGTGCATATAGTAGAAGAGTTAGATTTGATTGATGATTGGATTGAGAAGATATTGGAAAATAATAAAGTAATGGAAACCTTACATGCAGAGATCCACAGGCTCAAGGACCAAGCCTAAGAGCAAATTTTGGAAGTAGAGAAGCACTATAGTGATGTATGTCTTGATATTTTTGAAGATGATGAATGAGAGAAACTAATACCCATAGAGGTAGTAGTAGAGAAGTTTCAAAAGATTGTTGAGGAAGCTTCTAATGAGGATGACATCAGGTAGGCATTCAGGACAGAGGAAGCCTTGCTAGAGTTGGATATGGAACTCAGGGATTTTTCTAATACCTAAATTGAAGCAGACAACTATAGACAAAAGGTCAAAGACAAGTATGAGGCTTTAGATTTACCAGATTTAGTTAAGATCACTGAGATTATAGAGAAATTCAAGGGCAAACATCCTAACATTTCTTTGGGATGAAGAAGAATAATACCTAGAAGCTAGAATTTCAATTTTGACACTTAGTGAAATTTTACATTTTTGGAGCCTGCAGGTGTGCAGGTACATAGGTACATAGGTGTGTATGTAAGTAGGTGCACAGGTGAGATGGTGTTCTTTTCTAGAGGTGTGCCAATAGTTAATTTCCAATTCTAAAAATAGAGCTTTCCATGCATCGAAAATGCATTCTAATAGAAGTTTAACTTTGACAGACACGCAATGTAGGATTTGCTTCTACTTTTGGCACTTCCAAACACTTCTACTTTTACTAAAGGCTTTCTTATTATTTTTTTCTCCTAAATTCTTTGTCCTATGACATGTAAAGGCTCATGCATTCAATTAAAGAATAAAAATGGACGGAGTCCTACCAAGCACCACTTAGATTGTTAGTTTGTATGTCATTAGTTTGTTTTATTAAATTAAAAGAATTTTATTGCATGAAGATATCTCTCACTCTCAACACAAATTGAGGAGATTATTTCTTATAAATACTCCATTATAATATGTAATTAGGGTTGCTATTATTTTGTAATAAAATTATGCTTTTGGTGCTCACATTTGGAGTGTAGTGATTCTTGCCTAAATATGTCATTGTTTTGTGGATTAATGTTCATTGAATTGTGATTGAGCCAAAATTTTATTTCTTTGTTTCTATTTTTGTGATCTCTTTTTGTTTAGGTGTTTGCTATGGTTTTAACAAATTCTTCTAGCATATCTAGCTTGAGAAGAAATCATCAATTTGTGCCTCATAACTCCTTGTCTTGCATGAGCACACTTTTTGTGGCCTTGTGATTTGACAAAGAGTCGAACATCATATGATTATTAAAGTTTTCCATTGAAGATTGCATCAATAGGATCAAGGAAGTGTTTCTCCTATTTTATTGGTTACCACTGATTTCTTTGAAAGCTTAACTTGCAGACGTGTTGTTTTCATAGCTTATGTCCATTAGGATTTTTGCTTTCATGTTATTTTCTTTAAAGTTCTTGTTATTTTATTTACTAACCCCTTGTTAGATTAGGAATTCATGTTATTTGCATTGTTAGATTACATTCATTGAAAAACTTTAAAAATGCAAAAACATAGTTCTTTTTTGCATGTTTTATTTTAGAGTAGTGTGTAGATTCTACATCTCATTTGGAATCAAATGAACTAGAAAAGGCCTCCTCATGAACAATCACATTTATCTTCAACTGAATGGATTCTAGTAGGTTGCAAGATCACCTAGAACCTTTGAGATGATTCACAGGATTGACTTTTCAAGAGAGCAGCTCATAAGAATTCCTGTCATTTAGTATCATGCATAACGATAGCTCAATGCATGGTTAGTATTCCTATATATGCTACTATGTGCATTATTACTATCAAATTTAGGTTTCTTACAATCTAGTGCATAATGACCATATGCATGAAAATTATGACAATAAGACTTTGAAATAGGTTTGAAAGACTTACCTTTGCAATTGTCTTCAATGTGTTCAAGTTCATCACACCAGGTATGAGATTCCTTTCTTTTGTTATCCATATCTTGATCAGATTCTTTAACTTTCTCAGAGTGAGTAACATTCTCTTTATCTTTAGATGTATCATCTATCTTTCTTAGATCTTTATTGACTTCTAGAGTATTAGGCTCATTTCTCTCAATAGATTTCTTGGTGGATCATCCAAGAAAGAATCCAAGTCCAATCGTGTCATAACTAGGTCTTTGTGCACATATTTGTTCTTCAATCTCTCCGCTATTGGTATATAATCTGTCAAGTTGTTGTTTGGTTTGTACCAACTCATCTTTCATAATAGTATTGTATTTCTCTAATTCTACATGCTCTAACTTGATAGATTCCAATTCAGATGTTACCTTGCTTAACTGGGATCTTAGATCTACATTTTTAGATTTAATTTCAGAGTCATTCTTTCCTCCATTTTTCTTAAGACTTAGCTTAAGTTAGACTATCTTTAACTCATGTTTTAGGATCTCATTTTCTTTCTTCAGATCTTCAATATCATCATCACTAGTTTGCTTACTAGGTCCTTATTGCTTCGAGTAATCTATCTTGTCCTTTAATTGACCAATGTAGGCTTTTGCATCTTTGTATCTATCTTTAAGACCATCTCTTTCATTTGTAAGTATATCAATTTGTTGAAGAGCTTCTTCAAGATTCTTCTTCAAGTGTTCCATAACCATATTGATCTTACTCAAGCTATTAAGCCTCTTTTGAATAACCAGGCTCTAATACCAATTCTTAGAAATAGAATATACTAAGAGGGGGTGAATCAGTATTTTCAATCTTTTTTCCCACAACTGAATCTTATTAATTACTTTTTCGCATGCATAAAAGAGAGAACCAATAGTGTATAAAAAAATAACCAACCATACAAGAGGAGAACTCATAACACCATATTTTTTTAACTAAGGAAACCTTGGCCAAGGGAAAACATTGGTGGGGATGAAACCTACAAGATGATTCACTATATAAAGGATCTAGTCAAGGATATTGACCCTATTAGGAGTCTATGAAGCATGTAGAGTGTCTCAAGTCCCTATTAGGAGAGTAGGCCTTGTTAGAAGCCCCAACCCTATTAGGAGTTGCTTCAACTCTATAAGGAGTTAGTAGATCATATAAAAATGTGTGCAAGAAGAGCCCACTTCCCTAACATGCAACTATACAATAAGTTCTTCAAGAAATAAGTATACATACAATACTAAAATGCTTATTGTACTTCACAAATCTTTTGATTGTCAATTCTTCATGCAAAGAATAACTATGCACATATCAATTTGCATCATATCTCACATAGGATTACTTTGCATCACAACTCATAACATTACATTCACTTGTTACTCACATTTCACAAGATCGTCTCAACTTTGTAATTACAGGTTACACATCATCGTCAGATTTCCACACACTAACTTTGCAAAATTAAGTTCTTTACTTATACCAAACATATAGGCAAAATCTTCCTTTAGTCAGCTCTCATAATATACTTAGAGTCAGCTCACCAAGAAATAATAATTAAACAATTAATTAAATTGTTTAACACATTCTGCTGATATGTTCTGTTTTGCGTTGTAAAATCACTGTATCACTAAATCCTTTATAACTCAAACTAAGTTGGTCATACAGACATGTGCACTAGTATACATCATCAATATGATGTCATGCATCTCTCATTAACTACACAAGAGAATATTCCAAGGGTCATGCTACTATAATGTTGTCTAATAGTTAGAGAATTTTTCTTCACAAATAAACATGACCAAACTGCAAAACAAATATGTTGCCATAAATAATAGCCATATTTTTACCTTGTCTGATTGATTGGTCATATTGCCAACAGGTTCAATTAAGATAGATGATATTTCCTTAGAGTGTCCAAGTAAGGCATCAATCATCTCATCCATAGGTGCCATAGTTGGGGTTTCACCTTTGGATGCATTACTTCTATTTGTTTCTATTTTTTTCTCATTATTAGCTACAACTTGGTAGTGGTCATTAAGGCTATGAAATTCCTGGTGTATTCAAGTATGACTGAGATGATTGATATCAGACCCATCTATGTGCATTTCTTCTATTTTTTATGGATGAGAAGGCTCAACCATGTTAAGGTAGACAAAGACATCACGATCAATGTCAAAATGGGGAATATGGTGAGGCTTAGTAGTATCCCATCTAATGAGTTTGAGATGGACTAGAGAGAGTGATTCATAATATGGAAAGAGTTTTTTTGTATCAATTAGCCAATATGTTGTATCAATTAGCTCTATGACATGTGCTTCCTCTAAAGTGTTAGGAAAAGTAGAGCTCACAAGCAGTTCATAGTAGTCATCTTTGACTTTTGTTGGAAAGAAGTCAAAAAATAGGGTTTGAAGCTAAAAGCCTTTAATATGTTCATCATCATCATATGATATGATGTGACATGTCTATTTTGTGGAAGCCTTTAAGTTGTTCTATTGTACTCTGACTCTTGGGGAAGTAAAATCCAAATGAGAGGTTGATCCTTGTGCAATGAGACCATTAGATGGAGAATGTGAAGAACATCACATTCTCTTTCATGAAGGGATTCTTTAGATAATGATTTGAATTCCCACTTAGTGGAGTCATCATCATCTTTATTATTAGAGGCATCTATGAGTCATTCTCTTATGTGATGTTAGCTATTTTTTGGTTACTACCATACCTTTCTTTAGGCACCCACAAAAATGGGGAAGAGGAGGAATCACTATGCTTGGGATCAGACTTGAAAATGATCTATGCATTATCTTGTTCATTGTACACCACCCCTATTTTGAATTTGTTGGACCTAAACTATGCTACAAGAGGTTCGACGATGCCTTTCCCTTTCCCTAAGGGACCATCTCCTGTATATCCCATCTTTTTCATTAAATCAAAAGATTTTCTATGTAGGTGAGGGGAGATTTCAATATTTTGTTGACTAATTTCTTCCACTAAACATGGAGGTACTCCACTTGCGTTGACAAAATGTGCATGGTAAGGTCTACTGGTGGATGACAGTTTGCCATGAGATCTTGGAGAAAGTGGGGGATCAAATAAAGAGACCAAGTACTCACCTATCCCTTTGAATTGCAATTTATATGTCCTATAAAACTCCTTTATTAACCTATCCATTAATTTATAACATGACTATTTAGGGACCTTTGATGATGATGGTGAAGGAATGAAAGAACTTGAACAACCAACTTTCTCTTTACCCTTAGTCGATGTAGATGAGTGGTCATTATTTTTGCTAGTAGAACATGAAGTGTCTGTTGATGTGGACCAGCTGATGTCATCTATCAGGGTGTCAGTTTATTCCCTATTATGAGGAACAAGGGTGTTACAGTATTGGGTGAAGTTTTGATCCCCAAATATGGTCACCTTTTGACCCATGTATGGAAATTTGAGACATTGATGGTAAGTGGAGGGAATGGCTTGCATGTCATGAATCCATGGTCTTCCTAAAAAGATATTATAAGTTAATTGCAAGTCTAAGTCTTAACAAATAGTTTCTTTCACAACTAGTCCTACCCTAATCAATAGAATAACCATGCCTTTGGAGGATCTCTCCTCATCGTCATAAGCTTTAATGGTAATTTTCTTTCTTGGATCAACAACATCCTCTGAATATACAAGGGCTTTCACTAAATTTAGTGTGCAAATGTTGATACTTGCCCCACCATCAACCAATGCCCTCTTAACTTTGTTTCTATAGATAAAGACTTCAATATGCAAAGGAAAATTTTTTGGCTAGATGATGGACATGTCATCTTGGGCTGAAAAAGATATGCAATGAGGGGCAACTAGGTTGCTAACCATGTTTTGAAATCTACTAACATCAAGGTCATTTGGCACTAAGGCTTTGGTGAGGATTTCTTTAAGCTTAGACAATATCTGAAACAACTTTAAAATGGAGATATGAGCAAGAGTCTTAAGTAACTAGTTGACCAAGTTGTATTTAGGCAAGGAGAAACTCATAGTTGCATGATTAGAATTTGTCACAGGTCCTGGTAAAATGACTTTAGAGGCTTGGTCTCAGGTAATAGCATTTGATGATTGTTTCTTGTTTTTATCATTAATTATGATGACATTTATGGTGCCATCAAATCCAAACATAATGCCAATGGTGTTATCGTAGTGATGTGTGTAATTAACCTTATCATGAGGAGGAGCATTCTTATTAGCCCTAGAGGAATCACCCTTTTCATGACTCGTGAAAGGGTTCTTGAAAGTGTATGGTCTTTTTTGTTGCTAAGGTTATTTAGTTTGATAGTTTCATCATTGATTAATTCTTGTATGGCCCCCTTAAGGGTGAAACAATTGTTTCTTAAGTGCCCCTTATTCTAGTGGTAAGCACAAGTGTGCTTGTCATTCCACCACTTTGGCTTGACATGAGGTTCATAGGGTTTGGCCTCCAGGAGTACAATGAGTTCATGGGCCAAGAGGGTTTGTAAAGCACTCTCATAAGACACCCCAATAGGTGTATACTCCTTGGGTATATCACAAGACTGGCATCTACATGGAGGAGTTTTATTATAAGTAACTTGTTGGTTATATGTCGAGGGAGTTGTAGTGTTATGTTAGTAAAATAGATTGGCATTATCTTATCGAGGTGTGTTTAGATTGGTGTTGTTAATGATAAGATATGACTGATTTGGATGGAGTTGGGTTTATAGTTTAACATGGTTAGCTTTGACCACCCCATCATTGACAATGTTTTTGTGATTGTTTCTTTACCATGACTTTTGTTTACCAGTTGTCTGATCAGACGAATTATGAGTCTGTGTGCAATTGTTTGGCAAACCCTTACCATTTTTTGATAATTTAATAATGTTATTATTTATTAAGGTCTCTTCTACCTTAGCGAAAATCTCTAAGGTAGTCTTAAATTCTTTAGGCCATTGGAGTTGGAGCTAGTAATTCATGAGTTTTGATAGACTACTGATGAAGATGTTTTTCTTCTCTTTGTTAGGTACGTCTCTATGATACTAGGAAAATGTGTGTCTCCACCATTGTAGGAAGACCTTAAATGATTTTCCAGGAAGTTTTTTAGTCCTACACAAATTGATCATCATAACTTCCCTTTCAATATTTTAGGAATATTGGGTGATGAAAATGGAAGCCAATTGATCAAAGGTTTTAATGTTGGAGGGTAGTTTGGAGAACCACTCCATGGCTTGTCCTCTAAGGCTCTTGGTAAATAGACACATTAGGTAAGTCTAAGGTGATCTTGTGGATCTGATGTACCAAAATATTTATTGTATTTTGGTATCTACACAATCTAAGAGAAGGGTGTGAAGGTAATTGTAATGCCCCGCTTGGAGATCCTTGGAAACAAGGATGAAATACAAGCCAAGAATTTTTTTTTTAACAAGTATGAATGCACATGATAAAATAATTTAGGAATCAAAATGATCACAATGGAAGACTTCACCACAATCCTGGAAAACAATGAATATCCAAATGCCACTACCAAACTGACACACACAAACAATCCAATAATGACAATGCACAGGATGAGGGCTCAAAAAACTACCACTCATCAAAAAAACACCAAGCTGGGGAAGGATGTAGAAACCTGAAATTTGGCTAAGCTTAAAATCCTAGAGCCCTAAAAATTGGCTAAGTTTGGATTTTTGAAGCCCTAAAATTTCCTAGAATCTTTTTCTTCTCTCTGAGAGGTCTAAAACCTATCTCAAAAGATTCGTCACATATATTAAAATATATCTTAAGTCAACTTATACTTAAACGATATATTTTAAACCCTAAAGGACTACAACAAAAATATGCAAAATGGATTTGAAAGAAAACAACCTAAATCCAAAAAGAAACAACATAGGGTTGAAGAACACCAAAAAGGGTAACCAAAACAACTCTCAAAAAGTTTGGATCAAATTGAAAAGTGCCCACTGCCAGCCTACGCAAATTTTTACAAAACCCGTGTGATACTTTAATACAGCACCAAAACATATTGCATGACATTTCTAAAGGAGGGTGACACTTTAACAGTTTGAGCAATACTTTTCTCAAGGGTGTGCGATACTTTTAGTGTATAGTACAAAATTTCTCCAAAGGAGGTGCGATACTTTCCTGTATCGTACGACATAGTTTCTATGGGTGTGTGATACATTTTTATGTCGCACCATGCTGATAAAATGTCACCCATAGAAACACAAAAAAACTTAAGGAAAACACAAAAGGGGAAAAATAGAGAAAAACTAAGTTCAAAACCTCCACATTGAGGAGTACCGGATCCACATAGATCAAGGAGCAAACACTCAAGTGCAAAATCAACAAGATGCCAAGATCAAGAAGGAAATACATCTATCCATCTAAAACTATAGTAGAAAAGAATGTATTGAAAGCAACATCACAATGAATAGAGATAATATCACAATAAAAAAACAACCAAATAAGAATGTGGTTCCTCCCAACCGTCAATAGCATCATAAGACCATCATGGGTCCTAGCCATCCCCCATGTGTAACATCCCAAGCCACCAACCAAATCATCAGTACTATTGTAATAGATACATCACTACTAAAACATGCAACAATATAAGCATAAGTAAACCTAACATGATAGTAGAAACACATAAGATAATCCTACAGTATATAACATCATCTATCACATGCTAAACATCAATAAGCAATAGATATGCTACTACAACAATTCACATCATCTAATCATATGGTAAACATCATAATATGGGAATGTGTCAAATAAAATAACATCATCTAAACATGATATCCAAGCATTCCAATGAAAGCATAAATCACAAGAAAGCATACTCCAAAACTCAAAGCATCAAGTGAAAACATCTAGCAATGGTTGCACTAGAATAAGAGACCGTCTCTGTACACTAGTCCCTAGCAGTGGTGAAGGTAGCTATGCCTCCCAACCACATGGCACCCATAAGTCCACACCTACCATTCTAATGGAGATAATGATCCAACCACAAACACACAAAAACAACATCCATGGCTAACACTGATGCCAAATAGTATGATGGCTGCAACCAAGAACCTAAGACATTGCAAGGAGTACAGGTCCTGGTCAGACACTCAAAAGGCTACTAAGTAGGGACTGGCATCATGTAGAGTCACTTGGCATCAAAAAGCCCAAGCTCAGATTGTGTGTTTCAACTCCTCAACGGAGGGCCCCTCACACACATTTTATTATCTTAAGTTTTATTACCAATCACACATTTTCTTTAATTATCACTTATTTAAAAATTCCTCTGCCAACCCTATGGGACTGAGGTCACCAAGATGCAAGATAGAAGCCCCCTCCATATGCTACCCTACCCTACCCATGCTCATCCTATGACAAGTTTCCATGGGCATGCATACTCCCATCCCAACCCCAATGATCATAACTTTCGAAAGTACCATGAAAGATTAGGCCTCGCAAGTCACCTGACAAATGTACATGCACATACTCGTGTGTGGCACACCACCATCACAAAGATCAAAACATAAGGATAGGAATGAGAACACAATGCAAAGAAAATACCCAAATGAAAGAAACATAGGAAGGATAGATTCTACATGAATCCCAATAATGCAACAAGACCAAACATTATGAATTCACTTAACCAGCATCAATTCGAGAGTATGGATTCTACATGAATTCTAGCACTGATGAAACAAAAGGAAAGGTCCAAAAGAAACCATAACAATAGGTATAAAATCACTCAACTGAACACAATGTCGAGAGTATGGATGCAACATGCATCCCAATGCAACATAAAAGTGCAATAGTGGTATGATTGATATCCAAACAGATCATCAAAGTCCACGACCCACATTGTGCCATGAAAACCTGAGAAAATAGGGTGACACACAAAACGAGGTAAAAACCCCAAATTTAGAAAAAATTTAAAATTAAAACCCATTTGGCCTTTGGGCGCAAAAGCCCCAAAAATCCAAAAATAATCAAATTCGAACACCGTATGCAAAAATGGCCAGCATAATGGCATAAAACCCCAAACTCGCATCCCAAAAAATAGGGAAATGTTCATACACACCCAACCAGGTAGAACTAGCATACAGAAACGGAGGGGAACACTAGTTCTCACCCTCGAAACAAATAGCTACCAAAAATAGAAGCAGAAACGGAGTAGAAAAAATAAAATAAGAAAGTCCTACCTCATAGGAAAAAGGGTAAAATGGGAATTTGAACTGTAAAATAAATATCTCGCAAAAGTATCTAAAAATTGCGACAATCCAAGGTTTCCTCGAGCTAGATCCAACGAGCTCAACCTTGCAACGATCCCACACCCATAGCTCCCACAACAAACAAAACAATAAATTCTCATGAAGAGGATTTTGGGTTTAACTCTCAAACTTTCTAATTCAAAAGTGAGAAGTGAGGAATTAAATTCCTTTTTGGATATTTATTCACTTTTCAAGTGAATAAGCGATTAGGGAAAATAACAAGCCAACCTAGTTAAACCTCGAATTGACCCAAACAAAAATAGGCTATTCCTGTAAATAGGAATTCATCTATGGCAAAGCTGCCAAAAATTAAAATGAATCAATTAAAAAGCCCGAAAACCCAAAAACACATAAATTTCTTAATAACTTTCATGATAATGTGAACCTCTAAATGTGCAGACATGCTTATTGGTCTAATCACATAATGCAAATGAGTTTGGATTTAATAATCACCAAAAGGTTTAAATTAAACATTTAAAATAAGGATACGTTGACCATACAAGGATGACATTGGTAAAATATGAATGGCTGAATCACTAACTCCATGTGCCACTACCAGGGATATAAATCTTGCACACTAAACAACATGATCAAGTGCAGTTGCATATAATAACATAACTGAAGCAATAAATGCATCAAATCACCTAATTTAACCATTTATTTAATTATATTAAAATAATCTATTTACATCACTCACATTCGCATAAAGCATAACAACGCAGGAATGAAGTAAATAACCATAGCTTTAAATCCATCACCTAACATAATCAGAGGTATGTCCAACTACCAGATAACCAGATATCATCATAAAACACACTGTCATCTCAAAATTGCATAATCATGCAAAATGATCAACTGAATAGCATGGCAATCTAAAATCTATGATACTAAAATCAAAGTATAACATTTGACCCTCGGGTCATCTCAAATGTAAATCATGACATAAAAAATAGATATCTCACAAATCAAAATATAACAAGGTAAATGTTTGCAACACATAACCAGAGAATCCAACAAGAACAACCCATTTTAATTACTTAAGAATTTAATAATGATTTTTTAAACAACATTAAAAAGGCACTTAAAATGTATAAGAAAACACAGTCATAAACATGACTAATCACTACTATAGGAACCTAGTCCAGTGTAACATGGTAATAATACACAGTGCAATCTCTGCACACATCTTAGGGTAATCATGGAACAACCTCATGATACCACATCAATCTTGGTAAGAACTAGCACAAACCTCAATGAACCATAAATCATAATCTCATAGATCAGTTAAAAGCATAATCAAAGCAACTGATACAGAAACATAAATCTAAACACCTCGATGGTGTAGACCACTCAGAGTCACAATCATGATCCAACACAAAAAAATATCAACAAGGTTGCATCTATTAGGATGAATTACAGAAGTCAAATGGGAGAGGCACTACAGTAATGCTTTTATCAAATGGAGGAGGACACACCTTTTTGAGTCTAAATTCTATAGGTTGTATTTTTCCTTGCTTCATCCTTTCCATTTCCAATTGTAGGTCTTCAATTTTTTATGTGACAACATCTAGGGGTGACACTTCTTCATCTCATTTTAGATTGGTCACATCAAAATTGAACGACAATTTTGTACCTTGTTTTGCTAATGCTAGTATGTAATGTTCTTTGTGTTTCTCAAGTATCTTGTGCATGATATCAACAAATTCAAGATTTTGCTAAAAATCTTCAATTTTAGTTCCAATGCTCTTGTCATCACACATATTAGATGAACCCATTTTGGCAAAGGGTTCTAAACTTTGGTTGAATAGGGGTGACTATGCTTGGTGAACAATTCGTTGGTGTGACAGGTTCAATAACATCTAGAGGTTTCATGCATTTGATGGTTCTATTGGCTATTTAGGAACTCATCCATATAGGTGATCATTTTGGCTTCGTGGCTACACTAGTTTTACATAGTGGCATGAGATTTGAATAGGATTTCTCTAACTCTTATGCATTTTCACAATATGAGGGTTTTTTTTTTACCATGATTTGTTTCAAGTAACAAGCTAAATTTGACAAGATGTTTGGAAATGTTGATAGGGTAAGTTCACTTTTACAAAGTCAGGTTGGGAATGGATGGGTGTCTCCAGATGTTTCTGGCTTGATATGAAAAGTGAAGGAATAATTATTGTTGGATTAAGAATCTCTAAAGGGAACTCGTAACTTTGCTTGTTTCAAAATAATTGTGGTCAATGTCAGGATCTCACAATCATGGAAAATATCAATGAGGGAAAAGGGTACCCAAATCCATTGTCTGTTTGCAAGTGTCATGCATGCAAATGACCTCTATTTTAGCTTTTTTCTGAGATGACTCATAGGATTGATCAAACACACTATTTCATTGATTATATGCACTATTTAAATGTTTGAATGCACTAATTTATCTGTCATACACATTGTTTTAGGCTTTAAATGCATTTTTATGTAGGGAAAATGTGTTATTTAAAGGTTTAGATGCACTATTTTGCAGTTAGATGCACTATAAGAGAGTTTAAATACATCACAGAATTAGCTAGATGCATTTTTTTGAGTAGAAAATGTGTTATTTTAGAGTCTTTCAGCAATGTTCTTGTTCTAATCTTGGTTTCTCATATTAGTTTATAGTTAAATCTTTTGGAAGAACTATGACCTAATCTAAAGTTTGTGATTAAGCTTCAAAACACACCCAAGCATAGTAGTAGCATAAATAAAAATAAAATATAAAACTACACACACCTAGAAAATGGAAGAAAAGGGCTTCCTAACAAGGTTTTCTAGAGCTAGTGACTAGTGAGTTTTAGTTTTTAACCAACAATGTTTGGATTTACCTCTCCTATGACAAAGAGCTTCCCACCAATGCTAAGGAGGTTTGGCATAATCCCTTACAGGAATGCTAGAGGAAGGCTATTTTTTGAACATGGGTGACTTACATTTGATTGGAAATGAGGGATTGGAAGGTGTTCCCTCTCACCGGCCTTGCTAAGGAAACTCTGACAGTAGCCTTTCTATGGTTGAGTAATCCTACCTAGTAGAAAGTAGGAAAATGGAAACCACAAATAGGTTTGGGAATTTGATCACTCTAGGAGAGTTAGAGCATATCCCTAATATCCTAATCTCCCAAACATAGTAAAGATAAGTATTCAATTACCAACCCTTATACTATAGAAGACAAAGGGGGCTCTTAGTTAAGCTATGTGTGGGTTCTTTCCTCATTTGATTGTAACTGATCTTCATAGAAGATCAAACATTTTGATAAACTCAAAAGAGTTTAGAGAATACTCCTACTCTCATTTAGGTCAATGAGATAAAAAATTTCTATTAAACTAGGTTTTGAACTTAGAAATGATGTACTTTGAATTAAAAAGGGTTGAGATCCACTTACCTGATTTGATACTAGCAAATGTTACACACATTTCTAAGGGCCTTAATTCCTATTGCACACTATCAATAGTCTAGGAGTTCATGCTAGTTTTGAAGAGACCTATAAGTAATTGATAATCAGATCTAGAAGTTAGATTTATAAAATTATAACTTTAATTAGATGCACTATAGGAATAAGCAATTGCATTATAGAATGTTTCATATGCACTATTTCAAATAGTAAATGTGCTACAAAAATGTTTAAATGCACTATAGAAAAATTTCAATGCACTACAAAAAGCTTTAAATGTGTCAAAAGTTTGCTCAGAAGCATTATAACATCAAAAGATTGTAGATCCAACTTTTGTCCATTTTGAAAAGCCTTTGAGAGTTCACTGTCACTCTTTTGAAGCCTCTAAAGTGTTGTAGAACCTACAATCAATCAAATCAGCACAAGAAACCAACAAGAAATATAGATATATACTAAAATAGAAGATTAGAAAGAAAAATTGAAGAATAAAAAGGCTTTGAGTTCAAGCCCCATGGTGGGCACCAATTTGTACAAGGTATATTTGCATGTACATGAGATTTTAACACAGAGTGTAGAAAAGATGACAATGAACTAGACTAAACCCAAAAAATCATTGTCAAAGTGTAAACTCTATAAATGTCCCATGCTTCCCTAACTACAACTGCTAAGAAAGTTCTCAAATCAACATCTCAATGATAGTTCTATAATGGAAGTATGCTTAAGATGTAGATCTATAAGAAAGTATGCAAGATCTAAGATGAAAATGCAGATTATATGCAAGTAACAACTCTTAGAATGCTATCAAAATGGACATGCAATGAGCTAAATATATGCTAAGATGATGCTAAGTTACATGAAAATAAAGTTAAAATGCTCTCAAAATGACATGGACTTTCTATAATGACAATGCTAAAAAGATTATAACTCAAAATGCGCCTATAGTGTAGATGCCTAAAACTTGGCTCCCTTAGCTCTTGAATTTCCCTCCCATTTATAGGATTTTGGAAGGGCTTAGGGTAAGAATCAAGATTTCCACCTTTGACTAGTGGATGGAGGTGAAATTTAAAATATCTCATAAAAGGCTAGGAGGAAGAGTCCACTAGACTTAGTTTTGAGGATAAATGAGGATTTTTCTAATTATTTTTAATGTAAAAGTACAATTTTCACTTTTGTGAGGATAAATGACTTTATTGATTTAATAAATGTTCTATTTATTTTCAAAAGTTTTTCTTTTTCTTTCTCCCTTTTTGAATTTCATTTTATGATTTTGAATTATTTTTCTCTTCTTTTAAAGCTAATTTAGGTCTTATTGATTTGATAGATGACCTGATGTGATCCTTGAATTGAGAGTCTATTGTGTTTCTCTAATTTCCTCCCTAATTTGCATTGATTGATCAAAATTGGGTAATTTAGGTCTTTGCCAACTTTTGGGTGTCTACAATATCAACTTTATCAACCTTATTAAACTTTAACCATGTGACAAATATAATTAGAAAATATAACAAGATGCTCATGCACAATTAACACCAAATATGTTAATTAGGGAAATCCTTGATTAGAGGGAAAACCCTAATGGGGATGGTACCCATAAGATGATGTACTAATATAAATATTCCTTGTTAGATGTGTTAGAAACAATAGTTGACCAAGATAACTAGGAGGGATGGGGGTGAATTATTTATTCAACAATTAAAACATTTATCTTCTTTAAAAAAACTTAACCATTTAACCAAAGTAAACAACAACTATAATAAGATGCACATAGAAAATTACACCACATATGTCAATTAGGGAAACCCTTGATTAGAGGGAAAACCTTGGAGGGAATGATGCCCACAAAATGATGTACTCATATAAATATTCCTTGTTAGAGGATGGACCCTGTTAGGAGTCTATTACAATATTCAATACATATGAATCCCTTTTAGGAGAATTTGAATCCTTGTTCGGAGATTTCAACCATCTTAGGAGTTGTGCCAATCCTATTACCAGTTGTATTACAATGTATGCAAGATGAGCCCACTTCCCAAACATGCAATTTCAACTACAAGAAGAGCTCATTTATCAAACATGCAATTTACTATATTGTTCTCATTTCCTTTGTTCTAGAAATCAAACCAATCACTATCAAACCTTGTAGACTAGGTCAGGAACCTCATATCCAAATAACAAACCCTGAATCACTCAACAAAACCTCAACAAAAAAATTTTCTTCACTTCTGCACTACTCTACTCAACTTCACATTCCTCTTTTATTGCTTCTTATCATCGATAATAAATCCATATAATTTCATATTCTATGATAAAGGAAAATGTCCTTCCTTTATAACAAGTCCATAAAACAATTCCCTAAGTTGGTTGTTAGACCTTCTCAATTAATCATTATAGGACCTCATTAAGAACAATATACATTTAACGATAACATTAATCTTTCACCTGGCAAGTTGAATGTAATATTATGATGAAAAAACTTAGCCACATCATCATCAACATGTCTTTAACCTTAATTCTCATAATAACAACTTTGCTAAGAGATATAACAAGTTTACTAGAACAAGCCTCTATAAATTGTATCTCAGAATAGACATCACCAAAACTTACATAACTTGTTCTAGGCTTATTATTTCTTCTTTTAATATTAACTATATATACCAAATACTCAAAAGTATTTTCCATAACCTTGAATAGTTAGAATAATCAACTAGTTGTCTGTACCAACTTGATCTTTATACTATTCTTCTATCAAATACCATAGAAAATTGCTATGTTGAAATTAATGAAAAACTTAGTCATAAATGTAACATATCTAAAATACTCTCCCATAGGAATATCATCAACATTCATGGTTCCAACAATCTTGCAACAATCTCCCCATTTGGCATTGATGGTAACATAGATGAAAAACATCTAGTTCTAAGAATACCAACAAAAGATTGTTCAACTTTCTTTCTTTAAATCTTCTTCATCAATCATTCTCCTGAATTGTTTTCTTCTCTTGAATGATCTATGCTTGTTCTTTCTTTCTTCTCCCCCATGACTTTCTTCCTCATGATCTTCTCATAATGCAAGACTTCTCCCTAACATGTATTTCATGCTAAACTTCTCCCCCATTGACATCAATGTCAAAGGTTGTAGCAATGAACTTTACTACATCAAACTCTTCAACAACTGATTCTTACTAGCTCAAGTTTCCAAAGACATTGTTCAAAACAATGTCCAATAAGAGTCCCAAATGAATTTGTCCATCATAGATACTCCCCCATATAGGAAGTATCAACATTCAGTCCATACGAAAATGGTGCTCTATTATAGTGGACTGATGCACTCTTGCATCATCTACTCTGATGTAGGAAGGGGCATAACCCCAAACATACCTCACAAATACTTAAAAGTCTATCTGGGAAGAGGCTTCCTAAATATATCTGAAATATGCTCTTTAGTGCTCACATACTCCAATCTAATTTCCTTATATGTAGCTTTCTCTCTCAACATGTGATACTTAATAGAATTGTGCTTAGTCTTTGAATGCAATGTTGGATTCTTACACATATTACCATGCTTGTGTTGTCACAATGTATAACAACAAGTTCACTAATTTCTATCTTTATATCCTTTAGCATCTACTTCATCCAAACAACTTGATTGCAATTATTTTCTACTGCAACATATTTTGCTTCCACTATACTTTGTGATTTACAATCCTAATCCTACTTCTTTCTTAACCAAGAAACCAATCTTCCTTAAAGAAAGAAGGCTCCACCATTGGTGCTCTTTCTGTCATCCATATTGCCTACCCAATCAACATCAGTATAAGCACTTAGAGTAAAATCATTAGATCTATCATACCTTAATCCAAACTTAGATGTTCCTTTCAAATATCTAAATATCCTTTTGACTGCTTCATAGTGTGCTTCTCTTGGATTAGCTTGGAATCTTGCAACAATTCCAACTACATTTGCTATATCTAGCCTTGTGTGAGTTAGATATTGCAATCCTCCAATCATGGATCTATACTTTTTCCACTCAATAGTAAGTATCTCATCCTTTGTAGATAACTTGTGTCTAGTTACCATTGGTGTCCCAACAGGTTTACATGTTTCCAAACCAAAACTTTTCAATAAATCCTTCAAGTAATTATTCTAATAAATAAAGATTCCTTCTTTATTTTGTACAATTTGCAATCCTATAAAATATTACATTTATCCTATCATACTCATCTCAAATTCTTTCTTTACCTCTTTAGAAAATTTGTCACTATCCTCATCATTTCCTCCAAATATGATATCATCAAAAAATATTATCAAAATCATCAAACCATCATCAATTTCTTTCCAATATAGATTACTATCTATCATACCTTTTCTATATCCAAGCTTTGTCAAATGCTTGCCCAACCTTGCATACTAGGTTCTGGGTGCTTGCTTCAAGCCATACGATTCTTTCCTTAGTTTGCATATTATGTCCTTATCATCTATTAAAGGACAACCTTTAGGCTGCTCAATCTACACTTCTTCTTCAAGATCTCCATTCAAAAATGCTGACTTGACACCCATCTAATACACTTTGAATTGCTTTTGTGCTACATAGCCTAAGAATAATCTTACTACTTCTATTCTAGCCACTAGAGCATAGGTCTCATCATAGTATATTCCTTCTTGCTGTCAGTAACCTTTACTTACCAATCTTTCTTTGTTCCTCACAACTTCACCTTGTTCATTGATCTTGTTTCTAAATACCTATTAGTTCCTATCACATTCTTGTCTGTTGGTCTGGGGACCAATTCCCATGTCCCATTCTTTACTATTTGATCCAATTCCTCTTTCATAACTTGTCTCCAATAATCATCTTTATATGCTTCATTTGTATTCTTAGGTTCAACTTGATCAAAAATAGTTCTTCATTGACTCTACTTCTTGTCATCACACCTTTGTATTTGCTTCTAATGATTTGCTCAAATGGGTGATTTTTTATCATATTTTTTTTCCAAAGTAGGAGTTGTTGAATCAACTCTTGACTTTACTAAAGGTTCCAAGCTTTGTTCCTACCTCAACTCTCCTTAATTTTGCAAGTCATTTTTAGTCTCAAGAAATACCTCATCATTCCTTAGCTTAGTAACAACATCATCATCTGAATTGTAATCAACTATTCTCTCTTGTATCCTAAATTTGTCATCGATTCTCACATTAGAACTTTCCATAATAGTCACCAAAGTTGTTCCTTCTAATACTTGTCCTTAATTAATAAATCTAGACTCATTAACATTATCTTTGTAGGATCTTTCCATACTTGCTCTAAATTCTTAAACTTTATCAGAGAGTAGATTCTTTCTAGGTTTTCTCAATCTCATAGGACATTTACTCAAGAAATAACCAAATTCTTTACATGTCCAACAAACAAAAAATTTCATACCTTCTAGTTCTCTCTTTGTAAGTAGATCAATAGCTTCCTCTATCTTTATGTCTTCTTTTGATCTGGATCTTTCTTTTCTTGTACTTTTGTTCCTTTCTATACAATAAAAGGATTCTAGATCTGAAAACTTAATACTCTACTCTTTACACAGATCTAATAACTCACCCATAATTTCCATTATTCGAGTGTCAAAATTTCTTGTATTAGATGTAGGACTATCTTTCCTAAACATGCTCACCATGGATCTCCCAAAGTTGTTAAAATTTATCTTCAAGGACATGATGCTCTGATACCAATTGTTAAAAACAATAGTCCACCAAGATAATTGAGAGGAGGGGTAAATCATTTATTCAACAATTAAAACATTTATCTTCTTTAAACAAACTTAACCATTCAACCAAATCAAATAGTAACCATAATAAGATACACATTGATAATTATGCTACATATGTTAACTATGAAAACCCTTGATCAGAGGGAAAACCCTGGTGGGAATGATGGCCATAAGATGATGTACTAATATAAATATTCCTTGTTAGAGGATGAACCTTGTTAGGATTCTATTACAACATTCTGTACATATGAGTCCATATTAGGAATTTTGAATCATTTTTTGGAGATTCTAACCCTATTAGGAGTTGTGCCAATCTTGTTAGGAGTTGTAGTACAATGTATGCAAGATGAGCCCACTACCCAAACATGTAATTTCAACTACAAGAAGAGCTCACTACTCAAACATGCAATTTCCTATTATGTTCTTATTTCCTTTATTCTATCAATGAAACCAATCACTATTAGACATTTTAGACTAGGTCATGAACCTCAAATATAAATATCAAACCTCGGATCACTCAACAGAAATTTTGCAAAGAAGTTTCCTTCACTTCCGCACTCCTCTACTCAACTTTGCATTACACTCTTATTATTTCTTATCATCAATCATAAATCCATATAATTCCATACTCTATGATAAAGGAAAATATCCTTCCTTTATAATGAGTCCATAAAACAATTCCCTAAGTTGGCTATTAGACCTTCTCAATTAATCATTATAGGACCACATTAAGAACACATTACACTTAGCAATAACATTAATCTTCCTCCTTGTAACTTGAATAACTTTTTGTACATGTAATATTATGATGAGAAAACCTAGGTATGTTATCATCAACATGTCTTCTTCATGTCCTCGGCCTTGATTCTTACAATAACAACTCTACTAAGAGATATAACAAGTTTACCATAACATGCCTCTGTAAACTCTATCTCAAAACAAACATCACCAAAACTTACATAACTTCTTCCAAACTAATCATTTCTTCTTCTGATGTTAACTACATATACCAAATACTCAAAATTATCTCCCATAACCTCAAAGAGTTAGAATACATAACTAGTTGTCTGTACCAACTTGATCTTTCCACTATTTTTCTATCAAATACCACAAAAAATTGCTATGTTGACATCAATGACAAACTCAGTCATGAATGTAACATATCACCATAGTAGCATATCTACAATACTCCTCCATAGAAATATCATCGACATTCATGCTTCCAAAAATCTTGCAACAAGAGGATGGACCCTATTAGGAGTGTATAACAACATTCAATACATATAGTACCTGCTAGGAGACTTTGAATCCATGTTAGGAGATTTTGAGCCTGTTAAGAGTTGTGAAAGACAACTGGACCCACTACCCAAACAACTTCAAGGTTAAGATTAGTGAACCCACTGTCCAAATGATCTCTATATTATTCCTTGTAGAATAATACAAATTAAATTTCCTTTGTTCCTCTATCTATTTTCTATTAGCTAGACTTCTAATCATTCAGATCTTGTAACCAGATCACACAATTCCCATCTAATAATCCCTTGGATAGCTTACATGCATTTAGTAAACACTCTAATCCTTTTTGCTTTCACATTAAATTCAATGATTACCACACATTTAAAACAAAGAAAACATCTTTCCTTTATACTATATCTTTTAAATAATTCTTTGAGTTAGCCTTGTGGCTTTCCTAATTAATTATAATAAGATAACTAATTTAATTACAATTACAATAGCACTATTGACACATAGTCTACACAACTTCTCACATGTATAATACTAAGGCTTTTGCACTCACTGACATCACCATTATATTGTATTCTACCACTGGCTTTGCACATCTTCTCATTACATCTTAGATGAAAGATATCAAACAAACATTAGAATGCTACTTTCCAAGCACTCTATTTCTATATTGCTTTCTATAAATCAGGTACAACTTCTATACATTGTTGACTTATGTCACATGCATTTAGCTATGTCACCATGACATAGGGTAGAAAATGTGCTTGACTACACATCACTAGAAATTCAAATCATTTTCCATACAACTAAGATCTATGTATGTTACTCTACCAGTCATCATAGACTTACTACATGTTGACATTAATGGCAAATACAGTCATGAATGCAACATGTCAATACTCTACAATTCTTAGGAAACTTCCCAAAATTAGTATCATTAGTATTCATGCTAACAATCTCCCCCTTTTTAATTCATGGAAACATAGATGAAAAATATCTAAATTCCAAGAATACCAAAATAGTAATATATTGCTTCTCTCATCTTCCCAAATCCTCTTCATCAATCAAATCCAAAAACCTTTGGAACACTTCTCTATTGATCATCTTATTGGGATCGATAGTAGTTATTTACAATAAAAAACTTACCATACATTTCTCTCCATATGTAGTTGATGTACTCTTCTTTCTCATTACATTCTTAAGAGATGGCTTTCATGTATACGTCTCTCCCATTGACATTGTTGAAACAATTGATTAATTGTGAATTGTCTTTGATGTTGTATAAAATTTCATATCATTATTAGTTAGTGTATGCTGAGCTTACTTAGGCATTGAAGATAGTTTTTTGTGCCTACTGAGCATTCTAGAGTTTTCCAAGTTCAAAAGATAGTATCTACAAAGTTCACTAGTGTGCCAAAGGAAATGTTGGATGGAAATAGTGTTATGTGAGCTCACTTGGTTACCAAAGGAACTTTGTGAGTATGTACTGTTGACCAAGTTCACTTGGTTAACAATGGAAAATAATTTCTAAGTTAGTGTCTACTGAGTAGTGTAGTGCCTCTCCCATTTGACTTTTGTAAGACATCTTGATGGATGCAACCTTGTTAATCTTTTGTTGAGATTGGATCATGATTGTGACCATGAGTGGTCTACACCATTATGGTGATTTGATTTATGTTTCTATATCAGTTACTTTGATTATACTTTGACTGTATTATGAGATTATGATGTGATTTATGGTTCACTAAGGTTTTTGACAATGCTTACCAAGATCGATGTGGTATCATGAGGTTGTTCTATGATTACCTTAAGATTTGTGCAGAGATTGCACTATGTACTATTACCATGCTACACTAGACTAGGTTCTTGTAGCAGTGGTTAGTCATGTTTGTGACTATGTTTGCTTATGTTTTTTAAGTTCCTTTTTATGTTGTTTAATCAACCTTTATTAAATTCTTAAATGATTAGAAATGGATTGTCCTTGTTGGATTGTTCGATTATGTGCTATGGACATTTATCTTGTTATATTTTGATCTGAGAGATATTTGTTACTTATGTTATGTTTTACATTTGAGAGGACTTGAGGGTCAGATGTTATACTTTGATTTTAGTATCATAGATGTTAGACTACTGTGTTGTTCATTTGACCATTTTGCATGATGATGCCATTTTGAGATGACAGTGTGCTTTATGATGATATCTAGTTATCTAGTATTTGGAGATACCTCTTATTATGTTATGTGATAGATTTAATGCTATGGTTATTTACTTCATTCTTGCATTTTTATGCTTTATGCGAACATGAGTGATGTAAATAGATTATTTTAATATAATTAAATAAATGGTTAAATTATGTGATTTAATACATTTATTGCTTCGGCTATGTTATTAAATGAAATTGCACTTGATCGTGTTTTTTAGTGTGCAAGATTTATATCACTAGCAGTGGCACATGGAGTTAGTGATTTAGCTATTCATATTTTACCAATGTCATCCCTATATGGTCAACATATCCTTATTTAAATTGTTTAATTAAAACTTTCCATGATTATTAAATCTGAACTCATTTGCATTATGTGATTAGACTAGTGAGTGTGTCTATGCAGTTAGAGTTTTCCATTGTTGCTAAAGTGGTTAAGGAGATTTCTATGTTTTTGGGTTTTTGGGCTTTTGAATTCATTTATTTTAATTTTTGGCAACTTTTCCATACATGAATTCCTATTTCTACGAATAACCTATTTTCGTTTAGGTCAATTCAGGGTTTAACTAAATTGGCTGGTTAATTGCCCTAATTGATTATTCACTAGAAAAGTGAATAAATTTTCAAAAAGGAATTTTATTCCTCGGTTCTCACTTTTGAATTAGAAAGTTAAATAGTAAAACCCAAAATCCTCTTCATGAGGATTTATTGTTTTGTTCCTTGTGGGAGCTATGGGTGTGGGATATATTGTCACAAAGGTTTTCACCCTTGTCCAAAGTTTTTACCTAAGGACCACCTTGTGAAACATGGAAGCAACCTCCAAGCTATGGGACTTGAACTATGAGGTTGAGTCTCCAAAGAAGGTTGGCTTCCTTTACTATTAAAATGCACCTAACTACTCTTGGAGAGCAAAAGGGAGAAGCAATGCATGGAAGCAAATCTACCTACTCTAACATAAGAAGGTGATGCACCAAAATAGAGTCTTCAAACCAATCTCTACCCATACATGCACTATTTAACCATCATGACACTAAAAGATATACACATCTAGACTTACTTTAATCTAACAATCACATGCAGATCAAAAAACCCAAATGAATGACACAAGGAAAGAGAGGGTTCACTTATATAACATTCATAGGCCAAAGGAAATACAGTCATGCAAGATTGCAGATCTCTACAATACACCAATGAGAGGAAAATAGTTCTTGCACTTTACATCAATGGTTGAACGAGATAAGGTAGACTATCATACAATTTAAAGATAAAGGGAATTTATAGTGAAATTGTAGGGCAATATCAGAGAACTCAGAGAAAAGTCGACCAGTACAAAATCTACAAAAATTTTCTTTATAGCTTAGGTATAATTGAGATATTTTCTAATTTAAGTTACCCCACAACCACTACCATTAATTCCTGATAAGGATCTAGAGAAAATTTGATCTGGGTACAGATTTAGATACAATGAATCCTGATATTTGTTGAAATAGGGCCCTGATAGGAATGATGCCATTAAACCATTCTGACCAAGTAGATGGATAAACTGGGGTGGTGGAGTGTTCTCCTTCATTTCTTGATTTTAGAATTCATTCAAGAGTGGTTGGCATTGATCACAGGGATCAGATTGCATAGGAAAATTTAATCTCCTTCATTTCTAGCTCATGAATCAGCAAAAAATAGCAGTCAATAGAATACTGCAACCAGAATGGGCCACGTGGGCCAATAGCCTTTTATTTTTCCACCACCTTGCAAGGTCTCCACATGGTTGACCAACTAGTTGAGCCACCTTGCAACTTTTTGACCGTAATGTCACATAACTACTAGTCCTAACTACCAATGCTAACTATAGTGTTATCTCGTTGGGCTCGCAAGGACACGTGTAACTGAATCGCTATCTCACTATACATAAAAAGTGAGCACCTTGCCATAGCAAGATAGCAACCATCATAGATTCTCATTGATGATGTGGAAGACATTGATACATTACTTAATAGAAATATGGTGGGTTCCTTGTCACTATGTCACTATTTGTAACCCTCATGCCTCTCACCATAGCGAGATAGCGACGATCGTAGATCCAAGATTGATCTTACAATCAAAACTTTTTATATGTTTTATGGAAGGGGTATAGGTCCAATTACTACTGTCACTAAGCTGGCTTAACATGTTGGCACACATAATGACATCATTTTTTCTTGACCCTACCATGTTTTTCATTTTCAGGCATGTTGCTACCTCACTATCGACAAAAATTACAAACTTCTCGATAGTGATTTAACGAGCTCCAATGGGTCACCAAAAATAGGTGCCAAACTTCATCTTTAGTACTGTAGTAAAATTTTGATGCTCACTATCTCACTATGGGAAACAACCTCACAACTTGTCATAGCAAGTATGTGCCATTTGTAGATATTAGCAAGATCCAATAGTGGGGAAAGTTGCAAGCCAGGAGAAATAAAATAGGAGAGAAAAGAAATACAATAAAGTTTTAATCATTTCATTTTTTGTATTTCCTGGGCATTAAAATAATATTAAATATGGGAAGTGGCCATTGGGTAGGTCAAGTATTTGAATTCAAATTTTGGGGAGGGGCAAAAATAGGTAACATTTCTTGTGACTCAGAGGGGATGCAAGCCAGCTATGCATGTGACCAGTGACCTTATGCATCCATTGGGCCATAGAGTCAGAAAAGATTTGGATCAGTGCATTATGAAACCCTAACCCTACCTCTGTGGGAACAAAACCCTAAAAAATTGCCCTCTGTCTCTACAACTAGAACCAAAGACAAAAAAACCTCCTGCAACCTTCAAAACATTGAAAAAAAATTTGGCTATCTCACAGGGAGAAACTTGTGCTCATGCACTTCTTGGAAAGTAGGAAACCAATAGAAAGAAAACTAAGCTACATATGTACATGAAACCTCAAGCCCTATTAAAGACATGGTTTGACATAGATCCCATTGACTGGGATAGGGAAAACTTCACCATCAAGCCTACTTAATTGAAAAGCATTAGCCTGCTTGCAATTGACAATCAGATACAGACCACTCCACAGTGCATCAAATTTTGAGTGTCTCCCTAGTTTTGCTCTGTTTGCATCCCATTTCAAAACTAAATCACCCTCTCTGAAGGTTATGACCCTGCCTTCTTGTCAAAGCTCCTTTTCACCTGGTGTTGATGTATTTCTAGGGTATGCATGGCCTGACTTCTTTTTTCTTCTAGCTCCATCAGCTTTGCCATTCTTACTATCATGGCATCATCTTCAATTTGCTCCAGCTGATGAGCTAGTTCTAGGGATGGGAAATTTAATGAAATTGAAAGCCTTGCTTCTCTTCCATATACCAACATAAATGGTATATTTCCTATTGATATCTTAGGTGTTATTCTGTTAGCCCACAATGCAGTCCTCAACTTTTGATGCCAACACCTCTAGTTATCCTCTATAGTTCTTTTCATAATCCCAATTAGGTTTTTGTTGGACGACTCAGCCAAACCATTACCTTGAGCATATTAGTTTGAGGATGTGCTTAAGTAGATATTATGGTCAACTACCCATGCACAAATCTGAGCTCCTACAAAAGATTTTGCATTCTCTAAAATAATGGTTGAAGGGGCACCAAACTTGGTCACAATTCTGTTAAGGAACTCAAAAACTAAAGATTCTATGGCATCCTTCAATGCAACTACCTCTGTCCATCTAGTGAAGTAATATGTAGTAGCTAAAATCTATTTGTGACTAGAACTAGAAGAAGGATTGATAGAGCCTATGAAATCCAATCCCTATTGAGAAAAAGGCTGGTCCACCTAAATGGGATGAAGAGGAAGAGTTGCAAGTTTTTTCTTACCAGAGAAGAAGGCACATTTTTCACATTTCCTCACATACCTATGACAATGATGGAATAGGGATGGCCAGTAGTAACTAGCCCTCATGACCTTCATTATAGTTGTCATTGCTGAGAAGTGACCACCATTAGGACCATCATGAAGCTCTTTAATCATTCTTTCAGCTTGGTCTATGTCAATGCATCTTAATAGGGCTCCATTAAAATCTTTCCTGAAAAGGATACCATCAACTATAACATAAGGAATTGACTGTAATCTATATTGTCTCCTTTTAGTTTTATCTAATCCTTGAGGGTATCCATTGCCTAATAAGAAATCCTTCATATCATCCATCCAATTCCTTGGGTCATCATTTATTGTCTCTTGTTGCTTTGTTAGTATCATAGCAACTTCCTCATCTAATTCCTGACATGATATCATCTATTTACAAAACCCCTTCCCCTTTACCAGCTTGGGATCTAGATGTCAACATTATATTCCATTACTTTAGTAATCCAACCAACTCTCTTCTCACTAATATCTTTGCTCAAAATGAAATCCTTCACACTAGCATGGGGTACTAAAAAATGAATTTTATTACGAGATAGGAGGTGTCTAAATTTCTTTAAAGCTCTGATGACTGCAAGGGCTTGCTTCTCTACATAACTGTATTTGTCTTAATACTCTTTAAGCCCTTCACTAAAGAAGGCTATGGGCTGCTCTTCATCTTTGTCATTTGTTTGAGTCAAGACAACAGAAATACTTGACTCACCACCTAGGGTATAAACGATCAAATCATTTTCAAAATTTGGATTAATGAGAGTGGGGGTTGAGGCTATGGCTACCTTGATCTCTTCAAAACTTTCCTTCCCTTCCTTGGTCCATGCAAAGACCATGCTTTTCTTGAGCATAGTCATAAGGGGTTTTACCATGGTAGTAGGATTAGGGATAAATATTCTCACAAAATTTATCCTACCAAGGAAACTTTGCAACCCTTTCTTATGTTTAGGAAGAGGGAGAGCAAGTATTGCTTTTTTTCTTTTTGGATCAATGGTTAAACTATCCTTAGATACAATGTGTCCTAATAATTTCCCTTGATTGGTAGCAAAGACACACTTGCTTTGGTTAAAGGATATCCCAAAATCTCTACACCTTGAGAACACCTATCTCAAATGATCAAAATGATCTTCTACACTCTTTGAGTACACTATGATATCATCAAGGTAAACTAATACAAACTTTTCAATCATGTTTTTGAAGGCCATCTCCATTACCTTCTAAAATGTAGCACTTGCATTGGTTAGCCCAAATGGAATCCTACAATAAGCATAGGTACCCCATTTGGTGATAAATGCAATCTTGTACCTATCAAACTCTTTGACCAGTACTTGATTGTAGCTAAAAAAATCCATCAAGAAATGAAAACCTCTTTGAACCACTGACCTTGGACAAAATCTGCTCCATGGAAGGGTGAGGATGGTGATCTTTAAGGGAATCTTGGTTAAGGTCCCTAAAGTCCACACACAATCTAATTTCTCCATTCTTCTTCCTAACATGGACAAGGTTTGCTACCCATGACAAGTGCTTGATGGGGAAAATTATATTGGCCTCAAACAATTTGGATAGCTCTTTTCTCATTAAGGGTTCAATCTTGGGATTCACTGACCTCTATTTCTGTCTTACTGGTTTGACATTATCAATTAAATCTATGCTATACTGAAACAACCTTGGGTCAAAACCCTTTAATCATCATACATCTAGGAAAATATATCATTAAATTCTTGACATCTCAAAACATACCTTCCTCATGTTTAAGGATTTTCCATCAGCAACCAGGGTGTGATCATCTGTGTCAGCAACTAAGTTCATGACTCTACCTCTTGCTTGGTCATTAGGATAAAAAACACTCTCTAATGTAATGAAACCCTTAGGAAATTTTTTGGAACTGAGATTAATGATTAGATCACCATACTGATCTAGCAGTCTCAACTAGTTTCTATCTAAAAACCCTACTTCATTCTACAAGAAGCTTACAATTTGTTTATCAAATTCAAACACTTGCCAATGGATGTTGTTGTTAGAGATGGTAGGCCTTACTACCATTTTGATTTGCTGCTTCTTCTTCTCCTCAAGATTCCTTGGCACATCATGAGATGCACCTATTGTTGCAAGTCTATTAGCATGTCTATTTTCTTTTCTAGGGATGCTTTGAATATTAAATGCATTGAAATCCTCAACCAAATCCCATACCCTATGTTTATAGGACTTGAGCAAACCATTCTTGGTGATATTTTGATTCCACACTTGATTAACCACCAACTCACTATCTCGATATACACTTAAGGCTTGAATTCCTCTTTTCTAAGCAAGTAGGAGACCGTAATCAAGGATTCATACTCAGCCACATTATTAGTGCAACTGAACTAGAGCCTAAAGGAAAAGTAGTACCTTACTTGTGTAGGAGAAATCAACATCACACTAGCCCCTGATCCATTCTTATTCCTTGACCCATCAAGGTACATGCTCCATATCTGACTCACATCTTCTTTAGTCCCCACAAGATTGGGAACTAGAGCATCTTTCTCTAATATACAATATGTACTAAGGCCTGTCTCAAGGGTTTCTGACATAGGATTGAATTGATATGCATTAGCCCATTCATCTAAGAGAAAATTAGGTATCTCTGCTAAGGAAGTAGTAGGCTCATTCATTATGTCATTCTCATCCATTTTTAGGATAGTGCAATTCATGTTGATGAGATTAGCGGTGTAGGGTTTAGTATGATGGAGGGCTTGAGGCTCTTCTCTGATTGAAGCTTTGGCCCCATATCTTGTTCTAAAAGACATATATGACCAATCAGAAGATATGTAACAACCTATTTGGGTAGTGAAGTCTCTTGACAGGTAGATGGAAAAATGTGGCTTGACTTTAGTAACGGATATATCTTGTGTTACAATACAACCAAGGCATGCATGTAGGGCCATTTCTACATTACTAAGGATCCCTATAGTATTGATAGTACTACCATCCAACTGTAATACATCCCTAACAATGGGCTCATATTTCATTCCTAAAGCGTCAGCAACACACCTAGGCATCATTGAACTACTAGCCCCTGAATCAATTATGCAATTGTGGACTAGTTTACCCCCTATAATTAGAGAAACATAAAATGGAGGGGGTATAACCTTTTTACTTGTTTCTTCCTCCATTGATGGTTGTACTAGGCTTGTGGTACTTTCCATGCCAAGTGGCTGATCCTTTGGTTCAATACTTTCCAATTCTTGCTAGAGCAACCTCTTTTGCATGGGTATAGTAGAAACAACATCTGACATGGAAATATTCACATTTTTCCTCCTCATTTTTTCTACAACACTAAATGTCATAGTAGGTACTTTGGTAGAAGCCTTGGGAGTTGCATTTGTAGGAGCTTGAGATGGAACAACCTGAGGATCACTTACATCCTTTCTGCCATTATTTTTCCTTTGCTACTAAAAGGTATTTGATTGATCATTTAATACTTGCTAATGACGTATTGCATTTGAAGTTGAGGCATGATTAGGAGGAGGAGGGTAGCATCTTCAATAGCTCTTCTTTTGCTCCTAGTGTTGTGAGCAATGGAATCCTGGTTTACATTACAATGTTCCTCCACTTGATGATTCATAAAGGAGCAATCACCTTGCCCTTGCATATACGAGGCACCTTTAAATTGGTCCTCCTTGTGTGATTGTCTTGTTGCAGACTCTTGGATGGTCAAAGCCAAATAAGATTTAGCCTTCTGACACATGCAACGGGCATAGGAGTAGTTATAGGAAGGACACAAATCTTGATCCTGGCCCATGTTGTTTTGAGGAACTATGGCCCTGCTTTGATTTACATTTGAGGTTGAAGCATGTCTATTCTGCTAATTTTGATCAAAAGAATTGTTCCCATAATTATGATTTGGAGGCCTACCACTATTCATAGTTTGATGTTGCAATTGATGAGCCTTACTAGCTTGAGCTTGATGTCTCTCTAAACTCACCACCTTGTTGCTCACTTTCTGCATCATAGAGAAGTTATCCTCCAACTTCTTCTTTTGGCCCTACAATCTCTTATCTATGCTCAGCATCATAGATTGCATCCTTTCCTTGATTTCATCTATTCCATTTGAAGATGTGGAAGCTTGAGGGACTAGAGCAAGGGATTGTGATGTGGAAGTTGTGGGAAGAGAAGCCATTCCTAGTTGGTGATTTGGAACATTAGGGGAAAAAGGCATAGGAGGTCTTGGAGCTAGCTTACCTCCTTATATTAGGATGTTTTCTGACTTTATTGCTATGTCATAAGCATTAGGTAAGGTATCTCCTCCCATAGTTTGGATTCTAGTGGCAATATCACTATTAAAAGCTCTGAGGTAGTGCAAGAAGGCATTACCAGGTGTAGGCTTTACTGAAGTAGGTATTCTATCCCATGTCTTTTGAAATATATACTTGAAATTAGTCATACATTCATGGGGGGCTCTTTTTATAGTAGTCAACTATTCTAAAAGTGACAAATGGTGACTTTTGTCCTCAAAGTGTTTACATAGTCCTGCTCGTAATCCATCCAAATCTACTATAGAACCATGAGACAAACCTCTATACCATTGTAATGCTTTTCCTTTCAAGGATGAGGCTAGAAGCCTAACTAGAACATCATCCTCTGTAATACCATGGATATTATAGACATTTGCAACTTCTTGAATGTGTTCTGAGGGAGAGATAGAAGTTTCACCAGTAAAGTTTGGTATACTTTTGAGTGCAGCTATTGGTATGTCATGTCTTTGTGCCAATAAAAGAGGACTCCCACCATTAAAGGTGGTGAAAGTATGGGCTCTAGGCTGTGCCATATAGACAAGTGATCTATTAATATGTGCTAATGGCAATCTAGGCTGAGATCTAAAAGTAGGAGGAGTAGAGATAGATCTTACAGGTGTATTTTTTGCTATTGCACTCTTAATTGGTGATAAAGATACTCTAGTCTTCCTTCTTCTAGGATTTGAAAATGAAAGCTCTTGGTACTAAAATTTACCTCTAGAAGATTCCCTTGTTTCAACTTTGGGCATGAATTACTGCAACTTTGGTCTGGAACTAGATGTATTTGAAGCTTAGAGTTGCCAAGTACTTGAAGAATGAGCCTCTTGAAGGCTTGAACATTGAAGCTAGTACTATCTCCCCAATATTAATCTTGAAATCTTCCTTTTGACATCAATAGACTTGAATTTTTCTAAATATTGTCCAATCAGGCATGCTAGAAACTGTTGTCACAAAGGTTTGCACCCTTGTCCAAAGTTTTTACATAAGGACAACCTTGTGAAACATGGAAACAACCTCCAAGCTATGGGACTTGAACTGTGAGGTTTAGTCTCTAGAGAAGGCCAACTTCCTTTACTATCTGGATGCACCTAACTACTCTTAAAGAGAAAAAGGGAGAAGGAATGCATGGAAGCAAATCTACCTACTCTTACCTAAGGAGGTGATGCACCAAAATAGAGTGTTCAAACCAATCTCTGCCCATACATGCACTATTGAACCATCATGACACCAAAAGATATACACATCTAGACTTGCTCCAATCACATACAGATCGAAAAACCCAAATGAATGACACAAGGAAAGAGAGGGTTCACTTATATACCATTCATAGGCCAAAGGAGATACAGTCATGCAAGATTGCAGATCTCTACAATACACCAATGAGAGGCAAATAGTTCTTGCACTTTGCATCAATGGCTAAAAGAGATAAGGTAGAATGTCATATAGTTTAGAGACAAAGGGAATTTACAGTGAAATTATAGAGCAATATCAAAGAAGTTAGAGAAGAGTCGACCAGTACAAAATCTAAAAAAATTGCCTTTATAGCTTAGGCATAACTGAGATATTTTCTAACTGAAGTTACCCCACAACCACTACCATTAAGTCTTCATAAGGATCTAGAGAAAATTTGATGTGGGTACAAATCTAGATATAGTGAAACCTGATATTTGTTGATACAGGGCCTTGACAGGAATTGTGCCATTAAACCATTCTGACCAAGTGGATGGATAAACTTGGGTGGTGGAGTGTTCTCCTTCATTTCTAAAGTTTAGTATTCATTCGAGAGTGATTTGCATTGATCACAAGGATCAGATCGCGTAGGAAAATTTGATCTCCTTTGTTTCTAGCTCATGAATTAGCAAAAAATAGTAGTTAACAGAATATTGCAACCAGAATGGGCCATGTGGGCCAATAGCCTTTTATTTTTCTGCTACCTCACAAGGTCTGCATATAGTTGACCAACTAACTGAGCCACCTTGCAACTTTTTGATTGCAATGTCGCCTAATTGCCAGTCCTAACCACTAATGCTAATTGTAACGTTATCTCCCTGGGCCCACAAGGACATGTGTTATCGAATCACTATCTTGCTATACATAAAAAGTGAGGACCTTGCCATAGTGAGATACTAACCATCATAGATTCTCATTGATTATGTGGAATACATTGATACATTACTTAAGAGAAATATGGTGGGTCCCTTGTCGCTATGTTGTTGTTCATAACCCTCGTGCAACTCAACATAGCGAGATAGTGACGATCGTAGATTCGAGATTAATCTGACACTCAAATTTTTTTATATGTTTTATGGAAGGGGCATGGGTCCATGTACTATTGTCACTAAGCTAGCTTAACATGTTGGCACACATAATGACATCAATTTTTTCTTGACCCTACCATGTTTGTCATTTTTAGGCCTATCGCTACCTCACTATCAGAAAAAATTACAAACTTCCCGATAGCGATTTAGCAAGCTTCAGTGAGTCACCAAAAATTAGTGTCAGACTTCATCTTTAGTACTATAGAAAAATTTTGATGGTTGCTATCTTGCTATGGGAAACAAACTCACAAATTTTCATAGTGAGTACACAAAATTTGTAGATCTTAGCAAGATCCAATGGCGAGGAAAGTTGTAAGCCAATGGAAGCAAAATAGGAGAGAAAAGAAATACAATAAAGTTTTAATCATTTTATTTTTTGTATTTCTTGGGCATTATAATAATATTAAAGATGGGAAGTGGCCATTGGGTGGGTCAGGTATTTGAATTCAAATTTTGGCGGGGGGCAAAAATAGGTAATAGGATCATTGCGAGGTTGAGCTCATTGGATCTAGCTCAGGGAAACCTTGGATTGTTGTGATTTTTAGCTACTTCTGCAGGCTATTTATTTTATAGTTTAGATTGCCCTTTTGGCTATGAGGTAGGGCTTTCCTATTTTATTGTTTCTACTCTGTTTCTACTTTTTTTTTTGGTAGCCATTTGGCTGGAGGTTGAGAACTAGTGCTCCCCTCTATTTCTAGTTGCTGGTTCTACCCGATTGGTCAGGTATGAACATTTCCTAGTTTTTTGAGATGAGGGTTTGGGTTTTTATGTCATTATGCTGGCCATTTTTTGCATATGGTATCTGAACCTGATTATATTTGGAGTTTTGGGATTTTTGTACCCAAAGGCCAAATGGGTTTTAGTTTCAAAGTTTTTTCCAAAATTTGGAATTTTTACCTCATTTTGTGTGCCACCCTATTTTCTCAATTTTTCTTGGCACAATGTAGGTCATGGACCTAGATGATCTATTTGGATATCATTCAAACCACTATTGCACTTTTATGTTGCATTGGGATGCATATGACTTTGTGTTCGGTTGAGTAATTTTATAATTGGTGTTATGGTTTCTTTTGGACCTTTGCTTTTCATTTGTGGACACTAGGATTTGAGTAGAATCCATGCTCCTAGATTGAGGCCAGTCCAATGAGTTCATGATGTTTGGTCTTGTTGCATCATTGAGATTCATGTAGAATCCATACTCCCAGATTGAGGCCAGTTGAGTGATTTCATGATGTATGATTTTATTAGTTCTTGGGATTCGTGTAAAATCCATCCTCCTATGTTGTTTTTGGTTGAGCATTATTTTGCATTGTGTTCTCATCTATTTCTTGTGTTATGATCTTTGTTATGGTGGTGCACCACACATGAGTACGTGTGTGTACATCTGTCGAGTGACTTGTAGGGCCTGCCCTTCCATGGTACTTCCAAAAGTTATGATCATTGGGGTTGGGTTGAGAATTTACATGCCTATAGGGACTCATCATTAGATGAGCATGGGTAGGGTAGGGTAGCATATGGAGGGGGCTTCTATCTCACAACCCGACAATCATGGCACCATGGGTTGGAAAAGGGAGCTTTATATAAGTGATAACTAAATAAAATGTGTGAATGGTAATAAAACTTAAATATAATAAAATGTGTGAGAACCCAATTAAGTTCAAGGTCACAATGTGTGAGCACCTATTTAAGTTTGAGGACACATATTCTAAGCTTGGGCTTGTCGATGCAAAGTGACTCTCCATGATGTTAGCCCCTACTTAGTAGCCTTATGAGTGTCTGACTAGGACCTATACTTCTTGCATTCTCTTAGGTTCTTGGTTACAACCATCATACTAACTGGCATAAATTTTAGCCTTGGGTGTTGTGCTTTATGAGTTTTTGTGGTTGGATCATTATCTCTATTAGCATGGCGGGTGTGGACCTATGAGTTTCATGTGGTTGGGAGGCATAGCTACCTTCACCACTGCTAGGGATCGGTGTAAAGAGATGATCTTTTATCCTAGTGTGACCATTACTAGATGTTTTCACTTGATACTTTGGGTTTTAGAGTATGCTTTCTTTTGATTTATGCTTTCATTGGAATGCTTGGATATCATGTTTAGATGATGTTAGCTTATTTGATCTGATACATTCTCATGTTATGATGTTTAGCATATGACTAGATGATGTGAATTGTTGCATTGGATTAACGATTTCTTATTATGTTTTATTTTCTTATGATGATCAACATGTGATAGGTGATGTTATCTACTTGTAGTATTACCTTATGCTTTACTACTAGCATGTTATATTTCCTTATGCTTATATTGTAGCAAGTTTTAGTAGTGACATCCCTATTATAATAGTACCGATGATTTGATTGGTGACTTGGGATGTTATGTGCAAGGGATGGCTAGGATCCATGATGGTTTTATGATGCTATTGATAGTTGGGAGGAATCACATACTTAGTTTGGTTGTTTAGTTACTATGATGTATTTTTGTACATTGTGATGTTGCTTCTATTCACTGCGATGTTTCTTCTAGTATGTTCTTTACTACTATGGTTTAGATGGATAGTTGTTCCTCCTTGTTTTTTATGCACTTTAGTGTTCATTCCTCAATTTACATGGATTTGGTACTCCCTAGTGTGAAGGTTTTCATGTTTTTATGCTTTTTATTTATGTTTTATTGTCGTGCTAATGTGTTTTCTCACCCAAGAAAGTACATCCTCGTGTGAGAATGTATTTCCTCATGCAGGGATGTGAATCCTCACATAAATCCATGCACTCTCTCTCATGTAGTGATGTAAGGTCTCATGTGAAACTTGAGACCAATGTACTTTCTTGTGCGAGAAATAGGTGGTGGTTAGGCTTGGCCAAGGAAGGTTTGAAAGTTGGTTTTCGACACCTTATTGGATTTCACACCTTTCCAGTTCAAAATAGTCTTTCTAAGAGGTTTATGCACTTTCTTGCATGAGAAATAGGGGGTAGTTAGGCTTGCCCAAGGAAGGTTTGAAAGTTGGCTTTCGACACCTTATTGGATTTCACACCTTTCCAGTTCAAAATAGTCTTTCTAAGGGGTTTAAAATATATCATTTTAGTATAATTTGACATATATTTAATTATACTTAAGATATATTTGAATATATGTGACAAATATTTTGAGATAGGTTCCAAACCTCTTTGAGATAAGAAAAAGATTCTAAGAAATTTCAGTGCTTCAAAAATCTAGACTTAGCCAAATTTCAGGGCTTCAAGATTTCAGACTTAGCCAAATTTTAGGATTCTGCAATTTACCTTAGCTTGGTGTTTTTTTTATGAGTGGTTGTTCCTTTGATCCCTCATCATGTGTGTGGTTGTTGTTGGCTTTTGTTTGGGTGTGTTAGTTTGGTAGTGGTGTTTGAAGATTCGTTGGTTGCCGGGATTGTGGTGAAGTCTTCCATTGCGATCTATGTGATCCCTGTATGATGTTGTCATGTGCATTCATACTTGTAAAAAAAAAATTATGTTGGCTTGAATTGAATCCTTGTTCCAAGGATCTCTGGGTGGGGCATTACATATGGTATTAGAGCCCATGTTCAAACATTGGGATCTATGTGTATGTGTTACCCTTGTGGTTGGTGCTTCATGTGTGAGTGTGAGAGTCTTGGTGAGAACTCATCATCTTTTTTGCTTTGGTATCTACTTGTGATGAAATTTCTTCTCCAATAGATGCAACTAGGTTATTGTGAGGAGAAGGAAGTGCATCTTCCTTGTTTTGTAGGTGGAATCGATGTGCCTTGTTTAGTTGGTTTTGTGTGTGACCCTTTTAGATGGAGCCATTGATTGGTTTCCATGTGTTGGCTTTGTGTGTCTCCTTTTGTTTCTCCTTATGGAGTAAGGTTCCTTGTTTCCCTGTTTTCTCCTAATTTTAATTAAATAAATGAATCTTATTTGTGATTCTATGTTATATCGTTATAGTAGTGAAATGGTTCCTTTCATTGAGAAATGAGTCTTATTGTGAATCATTACAAAGAAGTAGGTTTGCATTATATCCTTGGGTTAATTACTTAAGTCCCCAATCTGATTGCTTCTTAAGCTTATGGAAAATTGCATTAAATTGATGAATATTTAAATATTGCATTGCATGGAAAAATAATTAAGGAAATTATTGTTGTTTGCATATGCATGAGATTATTGATGGTATACTACTTGATGTGTGTGAGTGTGTTCTCTAATGTTGCTAGGATGATGTAATCCTTAGCATTGTGTGGTGATCTATCCCTCTTGTGTGACCATTCTCAGTCACCACATGTAATGTGATTTAATTGATGCTCTATTCTATTTGGTTGGAGCTACTTTCCTCATGTTTTTGGGCTAGCATTGGTTTTCAATATTTTTCCTCTCTTGAAATAGTCATCAAATTTTATCTATCGCTATCTTTTGTGGCTATTGTCACACTTGGATTATTTTTGATATTAGCTCTTTTATGATTTATTGGAATTGACAATTTCCCCATTTGAGCCTTTTGTTTTGGTTCATGATGACTATTCTTAATATGTTCTAATTGTTGCCTAGTTGTATGTTGTGACTCTACCATGTTCTTCTTGAACCTCTGGTAGTATGTATAAGGGATAATATCATGGAGAACATGCTAGTGTGTCCTTGATAGACTTAAAGTTGTTAATGTAGATGGATGGTTTAAAAGATGAGTAAACCTAATGTTATTCTTGAAAGAAATTGAAAAATATGTACTTGTTTTATGTTGACTCTTGAACCCTTACTTGAAAAACCTTTCAATTTCATTGTGCATTAGTGCTCATGTTATGTTTAAGTAATGAAATTATGAAAGATAAGTAATGATGGTTTTTAGTGTGTGAACTACCTTTCATTCCATGTCTTATGATTGTTCTGGTCATGTGTGTTCTTGAATGGTTTTGGACATTTTGTCCATTGCTTGTCTTGGTAACTGAGACTGTTGTTTTTGCCTTGTGATTTTGTCTTGAGTGGTGACTCAAACTCTTAGATATTAGGAATCTCTAAGATCTATCATTACATGTTCCTCATTGTTATCTTTCCAACACTTTTTGAATGGATTCAATTTGAGTTCAAATGTGAAAGTTATGGCCTCCAGAGTGAAGGCAATTTTTGTGCTGATTTGAATTTTTGTGCGAGAAACTAGTGATCATGCACTTTCTTGCCTAGTTCATTAAAATTTCTTGATTGGTTTGTTGAGAAACTTCACATGAAATTGTGCTAATGCAAAAAAATTTCTTGGGGAACAACAAGTAACTCTTTCACACTTTTGGAGTTGCTGATCGATGTCTGAAGTACCCTTTATCAAGTAGAGGCCAATTCAATCATGACATATCACATTTATGGCCATTGGAGAAGTTTAACTCTCCATGTTATTTTTAATTGAAGAGTTATCTAGTCTTCATAATCTACTAGGTACTTTTTGGGATTCGTGCTTTGCTTTGTGTATTCCTTATAGCATTGACCCACCCTTGTGAGTTGAAGTGTGGTTGCAAACATTCCTTTTTTGAGGTTGATGTTGCCTTGTTGTTTGAGAGTGACTCAGTCTTTTGTTGAGTCTAAGATCTGCCTTTTAGATGCTGACTTTGGTGCATCTCTATATCCATTTATGTCTTGAGAGAGTAGGCTAGCATGGTTATGCCACTAGCTTAGTTAGTGTTTTCAAATGAGTATGTGATGGTTGGTGGAATTGTGAGTGTTCCCTAATGCATCTTGGGCTGTTTTAGTGTAGAGGTTGAGAGAGAGACACCCTCTCAATACTATACTCTATAGTTCTTTCTCCCTAAGCTTGTTTCCTCAAGAGAATTATGTCAGTCAAGTTTTCTCATTGACCATTGAATTGAGGCTAGAGATTCAATTTGGTGGTATGTTGGGTGTGGTATCCCCAACATGGTGTTGGAGGGATATGGTATCATTGGACACATGTTACAATCTTATGAGTTGATATGCAAACATTACATTATTGTGTCCATTGATGAAAGTCTTTGAACCTTTTGGAAAGGTGATTTCTTGTTTGGTTGGGTTGTGTAACCCTAGTTCCTAGTGGTAGTTGAGCTTTTGTACCTTGGAGAGGTATTGTGCTCCTATACTAGGTGGTGAGTAGTCTTTTGGAGTGTGTAATTTTGTTAGTAAACCATCATCCTCTTTGTTCAAAGGGTGAGTTTACATAGTTTCAAGGATGCTCATGTGTGACATAATAGTGTTCTTGGGAAATTTGGGATGGTTATTCCCCATGATTCCAACTCTTGTTTGAGGTGTGTTGTGTTTTGACCTTGATTTGTGGTCACATGGTAGGTGCATGTTTAGCTAGGGCACCTATTGATGAGGTAGAGTGGCTTGTTCCTTACCTTGTATTGTTGACTATATGGCTAGATGGGTTTTTCCTAGCACATAGAAGGTTCCTTTTTGGAGGACCTTGTGTTAGTGTGACACTTTTCTGTTATGGTTGACCAATTTTGGGGTTGATGTGATGGTTTGAGAATGTTGGAGTGATTTAGTTTGACTTGTGGAGATTTTGTTAAGTCATTCCTATTGCTTGGTTTTGATTTTTGGTTCTTGGTGTGTTTTGGTTTCTATTCTTGGATTGTAGGCTTCCAGGAGTAAGCCTAGTCTTTCGGGGGGATCATGTAGTGCCTCTCCCATTTGACTTTTTTAAGTCATCCTAATGGATGCAACCTTGTTGATCTTTCATTGAGATGGGATCATGATTGTGACCATGAGTGGTCTACACCATTGCGGTGATTTGATTTATGTTTCTGTATCAGTTGCTTTGATTATGCTTTGACTAATTTATGAGATTATGATGTGATTTATGATTCACTAAGGTTTGTGCCAGTTCTTACCAAGATCAATGTGGTATCATGAGTATGTTCTGTGATTACCCTGAGATGTGTGTAGAGATTGCACTGTGTACTATTACCATGCTACACTGGACTAGGCTCCTGTAGCAGTGTTTAGTCATGTTTGTGACTATGTTTTCTTATGTGTTTTAAGTGCATTTTTATTTTGTTTAATCAATTTTTATTAAATTCTTAAATTATTAGAAATGGATTATCCATGTTGGATTATTTGGTTGTGAGCTAAGAACATTTACTTTGTTATATTTTGATCTAAGAGATATTTGTTACTTATGTTATGTTTTACATTTGAGAGGACCTGAGGGTCAGATGTTATACTTTGATTTTAGTATCATAAATGTTAGACTACTATGTTGTTCATTTGATCATATTGCATGATGATGTCATTTTGAGATGACAGTGTGTTTTATGATGATATCTGGTTATCTAGTATTTGGACATACCTCTAATTATGTTATGTGATGGATTTAATGCTATGGTTATTTACTTCATTCTTGCGTTGGTATGATTTATGTGAACATGAGTGATGTAAATATATTTTTTAATATAATTAAATAAATGGTTAAATTATGTGATTTAATGCATTTATTGCTTTGGCTATGTTATTATATGCAATTGCACATGATTGTGTTGTTTAGTGTGTAGGATTTATATCCCTAATAGTGTCACATGGAGTTAGTGATTTAGCTATTCACATTTTACCAATGTCATCCCTATGTGGTTGACATATCCTTATTTTAATTGTTTAATTAAAACTTTTGGTGATTATTAAATTCGAACTCATTTGCATTATGTGTTTAGACCAATAAGTGTGTCTATGCATTTAGAGTTTCACATTGTCATGAAAGTGGTTAAGGAGATTTTTATATTTTCAAATTTTTGGAATTTTTAATTGATTTATTTTAATTTTTGGAAGCTTTGCCATAGATGATTTCCTATTTTTAGGAATAGCTTTTTTTCATTTGGGTCAATTCGGGGTTTAACTAAATTGGTTGGTTAATTGCCCTAATTGATTATTCACTCGAAAAGTGAATAAATTTCTAAAAAGGAATTTATTTCCTCACTTCTCACTTTTGAATTAGAAAGTTGGAGAGTAAAACCCAAATTCCTCTTCACGAGGATTTATTGTTTTGTTCATTGTAGGAGCTATGGGCATGAGATTGTCGCGAGGTTGAGCTCATTGGATCCAACTTGGGGAAACCTTAGATTGCCATGATTTTCAACTACTTCTGTGTTCTATTTATTTTATGGTTCAGATTCCCATTTTGCGCTTTTGGCTATGAGGTAGGGCTTTCCTATTTTATTTTTTCTACTCTTTTTCTGCTTCTATTTTTGGTAGCCAGTTGGTTAGAGGTTGAGAACTAGTGTTCTCCTCCATTTTTGTTTGCTAGTTCTGCCTAGTTGGTCGAGTATGAATATTGCCCTATTTTTTGGGATGAGAGTTTGGGGTTTTACACCATTATGCTAGCCATTTTTTGCATACATTGTCTGAACTTGATTATTTTTGGATTTTTGGGGTTTTTGTACCCAAAGGCCAAATGGGTTTTAGTTTCAAATTTTTTCCAAAATTTGGAGTTTTTATCTCATTTTGTGTGCCACCCTATTTTCTCAAGTTTTCTTGGCACAATGTGGGTCATGGAGCTGGATGATCTATTTGGATATTAGTCAGACCACTATTGAACTTTTATGTTGCATTGGGATGCATGTCACACTCTTACTCCTAACTTTGTGTTTGATTGAGTAATTTTATACCTAGTGTTATAGTTTCCTTTGGACCTTTGCTTTTATTTCTTGGAAACTAGGATTCATGTAGAATCCATGCTCCCAAATTGAGGCCGGTTGAGTGAGTTCATGATGTTTGGTCTTTTTGCATCATTGGGATTCATGTAGAATCCATACTCCTAGATTGAGGCCAATTGAGTGATTTCATGATGTATGATTTTATTGGTTGTTGGGATTCATGTAGAATCCATCCTCCTAAATTGTTTTCGATTGAGCATTATTTTTCATTTTGTTCTCATATAGTCCTTTTGTTATGATTTCCATGCTGGTGGTGTGCCACACACAAGTACATTTGTGTACATCTGTCAGGTGACTTGCGGGGCCCACCCTTCCATGGTACTTTTGGAAGTTATGATCATTGAGGTTGGGTTGGGAATTTGCATGCCTATGGGTACTCATCATTGGATGAGCATGGGTAGGGTAGGGTAGCATATGGAGGGGGCTTCTATCTTGCAACCCAACAATCATGGCACCATGGGTTGGTAGAGGGAGCTTTATATAAGTGATAACTAAATAAAATGTGTGAATGGTAATAAAACTTAAAGATAATA
Organism: Cupressus sempervirens; assembly: GCA_028749045.1. Classification (NCBI taxonomy): domain Eukaryota; kingdom Viridiplantae; phylum Streptophyta; class Pinopsida; order Cupressales; family Cupressaceae; genus Cupressus; species Cupressus sempervirens. The sequence goes on from CM053784.1 coordinate 424,531,000, forward strand.
AAATGTGTGAGCACCTAATTAAGTTCAATGAAACAATGTGTGAGCATGCGTTTAAGTTTGAGGACACATGATCTGAGCTTGGGCTTGTCAATGCCAAGTGACTCTCCATGATGTTAGCCCCTGCTTAGTAGCCTTATGAGTATCTGACTAGGACTTATACTTCTTGCATTGTCTTAGGTTCTTGGTTATAGCCATCATATTATCTGGTGTGAGTGTTAGCCTTGGATGTTGTTCTTTTTGTGTGTTTGTGGTTGGATCATTATCTCCATCAGCATGGCAGATGTGGACCTATGGGTGCCACGTGGTTGGGAGGCATAGCTACCTTCACCACTACTAAGGATCGATGTACAAAGATGATCTTTTATCCTGGTGCAACCATTGCTGGATCTTTTCACTTGATACTTCAAGTTTTGGAGTATGCTTTCTTATGATTTATTCTTTCATTGGAATGCTTGGATATCATGTTTAGATGATGTTAGTTTATTTGATGCATTCCTGTATTATGATGTTTACCATATGACTAGATGATGTGAATTGTTGTATTGGATTAACTATTGCTTATTGGTTTAGCATGTTAGATTTCCTTATTATGATGATTAGCATGTGATAGGTTATGTTATCTACTTGGAAGATTATCTTATTCTTTACTACTAGCATGTTAGATTTCCTTATGCTTATATTGTAGCAAGTTTTAGTAGTGACATCCCTATTACAATAGTACCGATGATTTGATTGGTGACTTGGGATGTTACGTGCAGGGGATGGCTAGGATCCATGATGGTCTTATGATCCTATTGACACTTGGGAGGAACTTCATACTTAGTTTGGTTGTTTAGTTACTATGATGTATTTATGTACATTGTGATATTGCTTCTATTCACCACAATGTTTCTTTTAGTATGTTCTTTACTGCTATGGTTTAGATGGATAGTTGTTCCTCTTACCTTGTTGTTTATGCACTCAAGTGTTCATTCCTTGATTTATGTGGATTTGATACTCCCCGGTGTGGAGGATTTCATGTTTTTATGATTTTTATTTATGTTTTGTTGTTGTTCTGATGTGTTTTCTCACGTGAAAAGGTAGTTTCTTGCATGAGAAAGTACTTCCTCACAGGAGAATGTATTTCCTTGCATAGGGATGCAAATCCTCATGTGGAGCCATGCACTTTCTCATGCACAGTGATGCAAGGTCTCACGTGAAACTTGAGACTAGTCCACTTTCTCGCACAAGAAGCGAGGGGCAGTTAGGCTTGGCCAAGGAAGGTTTGAAAGTTGGTTTTGGACACCTTAGTGGATTTCACACCTTTCCAATTCAAAATAGTCTTTCTAAGGGGTTTAAAATATATAGTTTAAGTATAAGTTGACACATATTTATTTGCTTATACTTAAGATATATTTTAATATATGCGAGAAAACTTTTGAGATAGGTTTCAGACCTCTCTAAGATAAGATGAAGATTCTAGGAAATTTTAGGGCTTCAGAAATTCAGATTTAGCCAAATTTTAGGGCTTTAAGATTTTAGACTTAGCCAAATTTTACGATTCTACATTTTACCCCAGCTTGGTGTTTTGTTGATGAGTGGTCATTCCTTCGAGCCCTCATCATGTGCATGGTCATTTTTGGCTTGTGTTTGGTTGTGTCAGTTTGGTACTGGCATTTGGAGATTCATTGGTTGTCAGGATTGTGGTGAAGTCTTCTATTGTGATCTGTGTGATCCATGTATGATGTTCTCATGTGCATTCATACTTGTAAACAAAAAGTTTATATTGTCTTGAATTGAATCCTTGTTCCAAAGAATTCTAGGTGGGGCATTACAAGTAGGGTTGGTTAACAAAGGATTTTCTTGTTTGGAATATTAAGTTCAATTGAATTTTAGTTGGTTCTAGCTGACTATGGAAATAAATATTAATTATTCTAAAGTGTATTCTATCTAACTTGACTATAAGAAATATATAAATGTAAGGTTAAGTTGAGACTTAGAGTGTAAAAAATACATGGAAGATAATTGAAGATTTGATGATGCGAAGAGGAAGCAAATCAAAAGGATAAGTAGAATATCCTAAAGGAGCTGAAATGATATATTTGATCAAGAAAGATTAGTTATACAAGCCAAAATTGAGATCTATAATCAACAATTCAGTTGCATCCAAATCAGGTCATGTCATTGTTACTCTCTAACCATTGTAGTAGTGATCTAAATCTCTCAATAGAGTTGTCTTAATAGCTATTTGTAAATCCTCTAACAAGGTGGCATTTCTATTGAAGTGTCTAAAGACCTCTAACAAGGCCACTCCTAAAAAGGTCACACCTAATAGTGTATTTTGTAACCTTTAATGGAGTTGGCTCCTAATAGAGCTCACTTTAGAAGAGTGAAGATTAGTAACTAGTTGCAATTGGTGGTTTTTCCCCAAATTGGGTTTCCACATTAAATCTTGGTGTCATATGTATTCATGATATTTATTTTATGCGTTTGCAACTAAATTAAATTAATGGTAATCACATATGACATCTTAAGATTTTTGTGTTAAGTATAAGTTGAGCTATTTTAGTGTCTCCCAAGTTACAATATTTTCTTCTGTGTTTGTCAAGCATCAACAGAGTTTAGTTTTTAGTGTTTATATTGTACTAACATCTAAGGGATCTAGGATTTATTATTGTGGTAATTGATTCACCCCTTACCTCTTAGTTACTCCTTTTATATTTCTAACAATTGGTATCAGAGCTCTTGGTGCTTGCAGAGAAGATTTCAAGGACCCAAGCTAAAGATTAGGATGTCTTACAAAAGAGAGATTCCCAAGTTAAACCAGGACAACTTTGTAGCATGGAAAGGACTTATGAGATTACATCTAGCAACTATTAGTGATTCAAGTTGTAAGTTCTTGATACTGAATACAAGACTCCCATAGGAATAATATCAGTTGAAAACATTTCTAAAAAGAAAAGACATAACATCATGATGACTAATATTACATATGCTCTTAGTTATGTTGAATTTGATGAAGTAAACAATTGCACCACAACTCATGAAATGTGGATCAAACTGAAAGACATTTATGAAGGAGATGATAATGTAAGAAGAGCTAAAGCAAAAAATCTCAGAGGTCAATTTGATCAGATGAAAATGAGAGAAGATGAAAATGTTGCAAAATATGTGAAAAAATCAAAGCAAGCATGAGCATAATCAAAGCGTTTGGAGAAGACATTGATGACAAAATAGTTGTAAGCAAGATACTCAGAATTCTTCTTCCTATTTATGCAATTAGAGTGTCTACTATTCAAGAGATGAGATGTGATCTAAACAAAAAAAAAAATTTGGTTGCTCTAGTTTGAAGATTGACATCTTTTGGGTTGGATAACTATGATAACTATGTTCCTAGTTCCAAAGGTATTGAGTCTACATTTGAAGCTAAAATCTCACTCAAGAAAAAGAGTAATAAATCAAAAGCCAATCAATCAAGAAGTGAAGAAGAAGAAGAAGAAAGTTCTAACAATGATCTTCAAGTTGTTGAAGCCCTAATTGCAAGAAAATATTCCAAAGGCAGAGGAAAGATAACCTATTCTATCTAGATCTCAGTGAAAGTTCATGTTTTATTGCTCAAGTAAAAGAAAGTTGGTTATGGAACAAAAGATTATGTCATGTAAACTTTGATAACCTAGTTAAGATAAGAAAATATAGAAGAGTAAGAGGTATTCCTAGCTTAAGAAAACCAAAAATATGAGTCTATGCAAAAATTGTCAAATTGGTAAGATGGCAAAGACTAGTTTCAAAAGAAAGAACTATCATTCTGAAGAAATCTTAGAGCTTGTGCATATAGACTTATGTGGACCTATTGGAATAGAGAGTTATAGTGGAAAAATGTTTTTCATTCTTTTTGTTAATGACTATTCTAGAATGATGAATGTAATGTATCTAAAAAAATTCATAAGCTTTTCAAAAATTCAAGTGGTATCTAGCAAGAGTATAAAAAGAAACTAGAAAGAAGTTGAAATGTTTAAGATAAGATAGAGGTGGTGAATTCATCTTCAATGAATTCAATGAATTTTTTATTGAAAAAGAAACTAAAAGACAAGTATCAGCCCCTAGTACACCTCAACAGAATGGTATAGCTAAAAGAAGGAATAGATCTATCATGGATTGTATAAGAACATTGATGATAGAAAAAAATGTTGCAATCAAATACTACAAGGAAGCAATCGGCACTGTAGCTCACAGCCTAAATAAAGTAAAACTCAAGAAAGAATCAATTTAAACTCCTTATGAATTATGGTATGGCTATAAACCTAATGTAGGTTACTTGAAAGTATTTGGCAGCAAATGTTATATCTTGAAAGAATCTAGGAAAGGTAAATTTGATGTTAAAGGTGATGATGGCATATTCCTAGGATACTCTTGCACAAATAAAGCATACAAGTGTTTGAATTTGTCTACTCATAAAATTCTAGAAAGTGCACATGTGAGAATTGATGATTTTGTAGAAAAGAGTGAAGAAGAAAGTAACAAAGAGCCTAAGGATTATAAAATATTTTCTTACTATGAACTTGATACCCTTCAAAATCTATCTGGTAGATAGGAGGCTTCATCTCTTGAGTCCCCAAAATCTCCAACAACTACTGAGTTGTAGATAGTGCAACCCAAGTTAGAGTCATAGGCTACTGAGCTAGTACAAACTGATTCTAAAGGACCTGAGTCATAGATAGAGGAACTCAAGCTTGATATTGAAGTTCATGATGAAAGCAACAAAACTCATTCCAAATCCAAAGAACCTCTATTAGCAAGATGTGTTAGAAGGCGTCATGCATGTGATGAGATCAGTGGAGATAAATCAGATGGAACAATGACAACAAGAAAATTTAAAGGTACATCTTTACTTGCTAAATTTGAACCTAGAAATGTTAAAGATGCATTGGATAATGAAACTTGGATTTAAGCAATGAATGAAGAAATTAAACAAATAGAGAAGAAAAAAACTTGGACCCTTGTTCCTAGACCCAATGATAAAAAAGCAATTGGCACAAAGTGGGTATTCAGAAATAAGCTACATGAAAATGGAAAATTTCTTAGAAACAAAGCAAGGTTAGTATGTAAAGACTATTCTCAAAAAGAAGTATTGATTATGGTGAAACTTTTCCTCTTTTGCAAGATTAGAAGGTGTTAGAACTTTACTAGCATGTGCAACAAAAAGAGGATTTAAAATTTATCAAATAGATGTAAATTTTGCATTCTTGAATAGAATTCTTGATAAGGAAGTCTACATTGAACAACCTGAAGATTTTGTAGATCCTAGAAAAAAGATCATAGTTTTGAAATTACACAAGGCATTATATCATTTCAAGCAACCTCCTAGAGCTTGGTATGAAATACTTCATAACTACTTAGTACATATTGGTTTTCAAAGAACAAATGATAACACTAGTTTGTATATCAAAGAAGGACCTGCCAAAAGGATTGTGTTGGTAGAAATATTTGTTGATGATTCTTTATTCATAGGAAATGATGACTTGTGCAGGGAATTTTTAGAAGAAATGAGTAAATAATTTGAGATGTCTATGTTTGGTGAGATAAAATTCTTTTTTTGATTGCAAATTCAATAGAAGATAGATAGTATCTACATTACTCAATCTAAATACGTGAAGGAGATACTAAATAAATTTGGAATGGAAGACTCAAGACTAGTTGGAACCCCTATGTCTAATAAACATAGATTCTCCAAGAATGATGATTCCAAAAAGGTACATCGGACCACATATAGATCAATGATTGGAAAATTGTAGTATATAGTGCATACAAGGGCTAATGTTACATTAGTAGTCGGTATGGTGGCAAGATTCTTAGAAAATCCCAAAGAAAATGGTATGATGTCAATCAAAAAAATTATGAGATATCTAAAAGGTACTAAAGAATATGGTTTATGGTGCAAAATAGGAGGCAATTTGGATTTAAAAGTATTCACATATGCTAACTGGGAAGGAAGTATTGATGCCAGAAAAAGCACTAGAGGTGGAGCATTCTTTCTTGGTTAAAGACTAGTGTCTTGGACAAGAAAGAAATAGAATTTTATCTCTTTGTCCACAACAAAGGCAAAATATGTGGCAACAATAGTCAATTGTTCTAATATTACTTGGTTGAAACAACTGTTGGTAGGTATGAAGATAGAGATCAAGAATCCAGTAGTCATATACTATGATAAAACTAGTGCAATAAATGTATCAAAGAATCATGTGATGCATACCAAAAAAAAACACATTGCTATAAAATATCATTTCTTGAGAGAATTGGTTCAAGATAAAGAAGTCAGATTGGAATATGTAAACAAAAAAGAGAAAATTATAGACATATTCACCAAGCCATTACCTAAGGATGCATTTTTATATCTGAGAGGTAAGATAGGGGTCATTCCCCTATCTGAAGATCACTAAATGAGGTTTAGTGATGTATTAACTAGAAAATTATTGAAGATTAGTTAGTTGGTGCAATATTGACAAGGGTATATTGCAAATGAATCTATACTAAGGTACATTGATATTCCTTGAACAATGTCTTTAGCATGAGATGTCAAAGATGGGGAATTTTTCTGTCATATCTAATAAGAAATTTTGTGGAGAATTTTGTTGTCATATAAAACTTGTAAATAGAAATAGAAAGAGATGTCAAAGAGGGAGAATGAACTTGGTAGATTTTTCTATTAGAAGAAGTTATAACAGTCAGAAGTTTTTTGATAGAGCAAGAAACTAAAGAATTCACATTGATAGAGGGAGTTCTCATGGATGAGAATTAGAATGAAACTAAGGATATGTTACTTACTTTATTCTTACTCTAGAAATTTTATTATGCTATGACATATTGTGTATCCATTAATGCCACAGAGGGAGATTGTTGAAACAATTGATTAATTGTGAATAATCTTTGATGTTATAAAAAATGTCATATCATTACTAGTCAGTGTATGTCGAGCTCACTCAAGCATTAAAGATAGTTTTATATGCCTATTGATCATTTTAGAGATTGCCTAGTTTTGAAGACAATATCTACTGAGTTCACTCAGGTGCTAAAGGAAAGTTTGCAAAAGATGAGTTTTAATCAAGCTCACTCAGTTACCAAAGGAACTTTGTGAGTATGTAGTGCTTACCAAGTTCACTTGGCTAACAAGGCAAAATAATTTCAAAGTTAGTGACTAACAAGCAGGGTTAGGTAACAAAGGATTTTCTTTTTTGGCATATTAAGTTCAATTGATAGGTGTTTTGGTTCTAGCCGACTATGGAAATGAATATTAATTATTCAAAGTTGTATTACAGCCAACTTGAGTATAGGAAATATACAAATACAAGGTCAAGTTGAGTCTTAGAGTGTGAAAAATACATGGAAGATAATTGAAGATTTGATAATGCTAATATGAAGTGAATTAGAAGGATAAGAAGAATATCTTAAAGGAGTTGAAAGGACATATTCAATCAAGAAGGATCAAGTATACAAGATAGAATTGAGATTTGTAATCATCAATTCAACTGCATCCAAATTAGGTCATGGCATTATTACTCTATAATCATTGTAGCAATGATCTAAATCTCTTAATAAAGTTGGCTTAACAACTATTTGTAAATCATCTAACAAGGTGACATTTCTATTAAAGTGTCTAAAGATCTCTAACAAGAACACTACTAACATGGGGATTAAATCCTCTAATAGGGTCACACATAATAGTGTGTTTTTTAACCTTTAACAAGGTTGGCTCCTAACAGGGCTCACTTCAGAAGATTGAAAATTAGTAACTAGTTGTTGCTCCTTTTGGGTGGTTGAGTTGGAGGCTTATTTGGAGGCCTTCCTTGGACTAGTGGGTTGTTACCCAATCTCTACTCTTAGAGAAGATTTTCTTGAAGCTTGAAGAAGGAAAGGGATACTCTACTCAAACTGGTTCATTGCCATTACCTCTTTGTGAAGGTAGGAAATTCTCATCTCCCTTATTCTGATTTTATGTTTGGTTTCATGTTCATGTTATCTTGTTGTTGCTTCACTGTTGTATGGTTGTGGGTATGTGGGAAGATTTGAAAACCATGTCTTTTTGGTTGTTTTCCTTCCTTGTTTATGTTTGCTTTTTTTTTGAATTTTCCTTACATGGGTGTTTTGGTATTACTCACCCTTGGAGAGGGCAGAAGTGACCAATTTTGGGAAAGGTCTATTTAGTTGGACTCCAACCTGTGTAGAGTCTCTTCTCAGGATGAGAAGAGGGATAAAGGGTAGGGTGTTATGGGCCCTTACCCGTCAGTACAAACCTGGTATGAGTATGGCAAGTTAAAATAGAAGAACGGAAGTTCTTGGTTATTAGCCCCGATTGGGCATCTGAATGGGTGTTGTGCTTGACTTCTCCTGTTGGAAGAATCCACCTTTCCCTAGTCTTGATTCATTATGAATCGTATTGTGTAAACCATGTATGATTTTTCATGCTTGATGTTCTTTTGGTTCTGCTTGGTTGTCACCCGATCAGCTATTGGTTTCCTCCATGGTTCTTGAAATGAGATTCAGAAAATATTACAAACTCCTTGATTATGATCATGAAGAAAATCTGATAAAATTACTGAAAATTGGGATTGAGATCCTATTGTAAATTGTATTTTTAAACCTTATTGTATATGGAAACGAAGCCGAGTTTTCTTCCTGATTCTTTCTTGGCTGAGCCTTTGAATCAGGTTAGCCAATAAAGTAATGGTTGAGTGTATTTGGTTCTCATAATATTTGATCATAATGTTCAGTTGTATGAGTGCTCATCAAAATAGAATAAATAAATTTGCATATATATATATGGGAGAATAGAATCATAGATAATTTCTTGATTTATGAATGTTCAAGTTTTAATTACGATAATGAAGAGTTGAATTGATATAGTGAGTTTCAATTATGATGTATCAGTATTATGATGAGATCAATCAAGAGCAAAGCCTATATTACGAAATCAAAGATATTTCATTTCTTGATAAATTTCATGGTGGTTATAATCAAATTTGAATGAGAATAATCCACCACCTTTTTTTTTAAAATTATGGGTATAATATCATTCACCTCCTAAGTTCTTCAAATATGATCAATTGGACTGAGAGGTTGCATTCTTGAAACCAATAAGAATAATAATCAGAATTTAGAACTCATACCATGTCCTTGAAGAATCAATATAAAACATACATATTGAAATAAGAGATTGAGAGACTATACCTAATGTACTCCTTTGCATTGGAATACTTGTATTAAGGAAGAATGTTAATAATAGATTTATTCTGATCCTTAGTAACATTAATGAAATGCATAAAATGTCATGACCATGTCTTGTTAAAATTTTGTTTCAAAAAAAAAAAATGCACTCCCAGGAGTAAAAACTCTCTGGAAAATACATGAGGAGAAATCTCTTTCCTTCCAAGACCACAGAGGATATTCTTGTTCAGATTCCTTTCTAAATGAAATAAGAAACAAATAAATATTATGTTAGTCTCATGGGTGCATAATTTCGAATATATAAATATGTATTTTTTTATATATAAAAAAGAAGAAGCTAACATCATAATATCTTTTCTTTGACCTATAAAACTTTATGCAATAACTACTATTGTTTAAACATCCCATCTTAGCTTTCCTTCTCCTCTTTCTCCATGCACGTCAACTTGAAAGCTTCTCTTGCATGTCAGTAGGATGATGTCACCCTATCACATCTCTAAATTCGCAGGCCTTGGTAAAATTTAAGGAAACTTGTGTTAAAAGTTTTGTTTTTACTCTTCCCACCAACCGGTTTGGGCACCACCTTTTTGTGTGGGCCTGCGCTTGTGTTAAGGCCCTAGGCCTGTGCTTGCCCCCATCCTTGGGCAGAGCGTTGTACATATGCAGCGCTTGATTTGCGCAGGGGTTTGGGGAAAGGGGAGGCCGATGTGACCAATGGGAGTTGGGAATAGAGTAGGGTTTAGGTGTTGGTTAGGGTATTAAATTTTGTTCTTTTTAAAATTTAAGTTTGGTTAGTAATTTTAGTTTTAGTGAGTTTTTTTTTATTAATATTAAATTTAGATTTGAATTAGATATTTTGGTTGTTTATTATGAGTAGTGTTAAGTTGATTAGTAAGTTAAATGTAACCTAATTTAATTTAGTATATTAGTTATAGTAATTTTATTACATTTTATTTTTTGTATTAAGCTTTGATAGTAGTTTTGTTATTAAGGGTTAGTTGGTCATGAATTTAATTGAATTTTGATTTAGATAGTTTAGTATTTATTAGTTGGTTGTTTAATTATGTTGTTTTAGTTTTAAATTGGTTAAAGAGTAAATTGGTTAACCTAATCAAGTCTTAAGTTAGCATTATGTGTGAAGTTGACTTATAACGAATTAGTTATATAGTTAGTTTAAAATGAAACCTTAAATCGTTAAAGTATAATTAGTTAATTTAATAAAGTTTTAAGGTTATTCTATGTTTTGATTAAGGACTCCTTGTGTCAATCGTTAATAATTTTTAGTTACTTAGTTATGGGTTAATTTTATAAGTACTAATTTAGTTAGTTTTAATTTTAAATGTACTCTTACTATTTTAACCATTAAATAGTTTAAATTTATCGATTAACTAGCTATTTAAATAAGTTTAAATGTAGGTTTGATTCATTTGATATTGCAAGTAATTTGTGATCCGAATTCATGCACATTGTTATCTATGTAAGTTTTATTGCATATCATTATAAGTTAATATAATATCATAATTTTATAGAGATTAATCTAATAACGAAAGTTTTAAAATTTTAATGATGTTATCATCCTCATGTCTAAAACCTTAGGATTGTAATGTAAAGAACCTGTACTAAAGCTTCTATCTCAATCATATCAAACTTAGAGCATGTTGAATTTAAAAAAAAAAAAAAAAATTGTTGTGTTCTTGCCCTCATAGTTTGGGCATGACATTTTGGTATCAGAGCCAGGTTTCAACACTAGGAACCTTAAACCATGGTGCTTCCTAAACTTAACTCAAACTTTTATTTGTGTAGATGCCGACTGTTACTCGTAACCGGCGAGGCAGAGGTCGTAAGACTAGGGGTGGTAGAGCGAGACAGGAGGATGGACCACCACCACCTCCACCACCACCTCCACCTCCACCACCACCGAACCCAAACAAGGACATTATAGATGCACTTCAGACTTTGATCGATGTAGTTCAGCAGAGAGTGGTACCTATTGTATATGAGCAATGTTAGTATGCTAATAGAAACTAAATTTAAATAAAGCTTCTACAAACTAAACAAAATTCATAAACTTCAAGATAGACTAAGATGAACTCTCAATTGAGAATATGAGCCATTAATGGACTCTCTCAATGAGAAGCTCTCTTGTTGAGTGGCTTTGTCTAAATAGATAGGATGTATGCTCAATATGCTTCCAAAGGCTTCAATGGATGATTGTGGATTTTTGGTGTGGATAGATGGCTTTAGTATGGATTTGGCTCTCAAAATAGCATTATAAATTTACTTCATGGATTGTGTTATTTTGCAAAGGGGAAGGATCCAATTTATAGGCAAGAGGCTTGAGGGATTGAGGGCTAAGATGCAAGGATGGGAAAAAGCTTATGGAGGGCTCAGATTGCATGAGAGGAGAGCACATGGATTGTGCTTCTTTACAACCAATCAAGGAGTGACACATGTCACATGGTGAGAGGATGGAGGAAAGGGGAAGGATGAGTCAACAAAGGAGGCTCAAGGGATAAAATCTTCATAAAGACCCTCATAATGACTTGTAAGAGCAATAAAAGGGCTTGTAAGAGTCATTTATGGCCTAGTGGACTTCATAAAGTTTTATGGTTGAGATATTTTGAAGGTGATGAGAGAAATTTCGACTTGGACTTGATTAGGAAGGTTTTAAGCTTGTTTAGGCTTGTGCAAATGATTAGAGGATGGATTAGGATGGTTTAGGATTAGCTTAGGGATATGCAAGTGGATGGCATTTAATGAGGGTGGGTGAAGGAGGAGATATTTGTTAACTTTGGCTTGGGTTAGGAAGTTTTAACTCATGTTTACAGAATGTGACAAGGTTAGGAGGGGATTAGGATTAGGTTTAAAGACATCTTCTAGAAGAGTCTAGACTTTGGATGAGGATAAAGACTTTCTAGAATAGTCTAGAATTTCCTAGGATGAGGATGAAGACTTTCTAGAAGAGTCTAGAACTTCTTAGGATGAGGATAAATTAGATTTTTAAGAAATAAATAAAGTTTTATTTATTTCAAGGGTTTGGATTGAGGAGATATTTATTAAAACTTTTTTAATAAACATGAGGATTAATATTTAATTTTAATTAAATATTTTGAGTTGGGGTTAGGGGTAGGAAATGATGAGATTAGCCTTTAATCAAAATTAAAGAAGGATTAGAAGATTTTGGAAGAGGTTATTGGTTATATTGAGGACTCCTCATCTACGGATTTTTTATTTATTTTAGGATTTTTGGTCAATTTATTAATTAAATAATTAATAAATAAGAAAATAATGTTTAAATAAGATTTAAACTTTTTTGGGAGGGATTCCTTAATTAAATATTTTTAATTAAGATAAAGGGATTTAATGGCATAAAAAATAATTAATTAATTAATAAATGATGATGTCATCAGGACTTTTTCAAAAAATAAAAATACTTTATTTTCTAAAGGTTTTTAGGTGTCTACACCTGTAGTTCAGCCAGTTCAGCAGATTCCAGTAGTGGAAGCAGAGGGACCCGAAGGAGGCAGGCCCAGAGTCAGAGAGAGGACTAGGAGTCCCCCACTGAGATAGATAGAGGTTCAGGGTGATCATGAGGAAGAGTCCATACACCAAAGAGGACCCCCTTTTGACAGACCTCCTAGACATGTAGGGGATGACATCAGGGAATAGATTTGACTCGGACCACCATTGTTCACTGGTACCACTGAGGGTTCAGTAGCAAAGGCATGGTTACAGAGCTCACAACGGTGCTTTGGGTTACACCCTTATGGGAGTAATCTAAAAGCATGCCTAGCAGTTCATCAGTTGAGAGGGGATGCCTCCAACTGGTGGCATCAGGAGGAGATTATTGGTGAAGTGAGGATGGACACCCTCACATGGGAATCTTTCCTAGAAAGATTTCGTGAGAGGTACTTGTCAGAGCATTTCTAGTAGAAATAGATAGAGGAATTCCATTCTCTTTATCAAAGAGGCCTTACAGTGGCTCAGTATGAGAGTAGGTTTCTCGAGCTCCTTCCCTATGTGGAATACATGAAGGATGAGAAACTACGGGTGCATCGCTTTATCATGGGCCTAAATTTCTCTCTTCAGGGCCCAGTTAGGATGGCCTTCCCTACCACCTTTAGACAGACAATGGAGATAGCACTAGTTGCTGAGGATACTCGAGGTAGGCAGGAGTCATGGGATCAATCTCAGAACCAAAACTCCTCCCAGCAAAGACCCCCTTGGAAAGGGAATCAAAACTATACAACAGGGTCCTCTAAGGGCCAACAGTCTCAGCAGCCAAAACCCCAGCAGCAACAAATGAAACCTTCTCAGGGTTATCAGGGCTCTAAGCCCAAGCAGTGGCAGTCACAGGGTCCTAGGCAAGAGCAGAAAGTACAAGCCCCACAGTCTCAGTCAGTGGAGACTCAGCAGTCTTCTAGGGGAGGATTCAGCGGATCTAGCATGTCAGGAGGCCCATAGCAGTCTGGGTCACAGGGTGCACAATCTTATACTCACGGACCATGCTAGACTTGTGGTGGCATGGGTCATATAGCTAGGGAGTGTCTACAGGGATAGGCATCTAGTGGTCAGAGCAGGGTTTTTTCAGAGCCGACAGTTGGTGACATGGGTAGATCCCATAGAGTTTTTGCAGCGGTTGACAACCGCCAGGCTGAGCATCAGGCCACAATTATCGAGGCTACAGGTACTATACAGGGCCATATGGTTGTAGTTTTATTTGATTTCGAGGCTACTGACTCTTTTATATCTCCATTTGTGGTGGAGCGTTGCGGGCTAGTGGCAGTTAGACAGGATGTTAGTTGGGAGGTAGAGTTAGCCTCAGGAGCCAGAGTGTCAGTTAGTTCCATGGTGCGGAGTTGTCAGATGCAGATGGGAGACATGTCCACTAAGACTGACCTACGCATTACCCCTCTAGGTTCTTATGATGTTGTCCTTGGCATGGATTGGCTTTGTGCCCACAGCGCCAAGGTGGATTGTCGACAGAAGAGGGTGGAATGTGTGGATGATGATGGTATCTCTAGGGAGATCTTCAGAGTGAAGAGGCCAGTGTCCCTTCATATGATTTCCGCTATGCAGCTTAGACGGTGCATGCGAAAGGGTTGTCAATTGTTTGCTATCACTATTAGTGACCAAGAGGAAGATTCAAAAAGGAAGCCATCCCTTGATGATTTTCCAATCCTTCAGGAGTTTGCAGATGTGTTTCCTTCAGAGCTTCCTGGTATGCCTCCACCGTGAGCAGTGGATTTTCACATAGACCTAGTACCAGGAGCTGAGCTAGTTTTGAGAGCACCATATAGGATGACTACTCATGAGCTTAGTGAGCTAAAGGCTCATTTGGAGGAACTCTTGGAGAAGGGGCATATTCGACCTAGTGTGTCACCTTGGGGTGCACCGGTGATCTTCGTCAAGAAGAAGGATGGATCACTTAGGTTGTGTATTGATTATCGGCAATTGAACAAAGTAACCATCAAGAACCGATACCCTCTTCCTAGAATCGATGATCTCTTTGACCAATTGTAGGGTGCCTAAGTATTTTCAAAGATTGACCTAAAGTCAGGTTACCATCAGTTGAGGATTGTGGATAGTGATATCCCCAAGACAGCTTTTTGTACTAGGTATGGCCACTACGAGTTCACCATGGTACCTTTCGGCCTTACGAATGCTCCAACTATATTCATGAGCCTCATAAATGGAGTATTTCGTACCTTTTTGGATAAGTTTTTGGTTGTGTTTCTTGATGACATTCTAATTTATTCTCATGATGAGAGAGACCATGAAGAGCACCTGAGACAGGTATTGTAGAGGCTGAGAGAGAATCAGTTGTTTGGCAGCTTGTCAAAGTGTGTATTCTTCAGACCTGAGATACATTATTTGGGTCATGTCATATCAGGTGATGGTGTCTCAGTAGACCCATCAAAGATCAAGGCTATCATGGATTGGCCAACACCCACTAGTGTTACCAAAGTGAGGAGCTTTATGGGGCTAGAAGGTTATTACGGACACTTCATTTCAGGATTCTCTAGATTGGCACACCCCATCACTTCTCTTCAGAGGAAGGGGAATAAGTACAAGTGGATGGAGAAGTGTGGTAGAGCTTTTGAAGAGCTCAAGAGAGCCCTCATGAGTGCATCAATTCTTGCAGTACCAGATCCTATTGCAGATTTTGTGGTGTGCACTGATGCATCTTTAGATGGGTTAGGAGCAGTCCTTATGCAGGAAGGACGACCTATTTCCTTTGAGTCTAGGAAGTTGAAGACTCATGAACTCAATTATCCTACTCATGACCAAGAACTAGCAGCAGTGGTTCATGCCTTGGTGAGATGGCGACATTTCTTTCTGGGTCATAGATTCGAGCTTCATTTCGATCACCAGAGCTTGCAGTACATATTTTCTCAGCCGAACCTTAATGCTAGGCAAAGAAGGTGGATGGATTTTCTGTGTGAGTATGATTTTGATGTTCATTACATCAAGGGAAAGGAGAATGTGGTTGCAGATGCCTTAAGCAGAAGGCGCCATGAACTTTCATCTGTGACTACTTGCACTGACTTGAGAGAGCGGATCTTGCAGCACTTACCAGCTAATGAGCTTTATGCAGAAGTAAGTCAGTTGGTACATTCTCAGAGACCCTTAGAAGGGAAGTTTGCAGAGTATTCTTTGGAGTCCGATGGACTTTTGCGGCATAGGGGACGTATGTATGTACCTTCCATTGGGGGTTTGCGTGAGCTCATTGTACTTGAAGCTCACAGAGCACCTTATGCAGCGTACCCCGATGTTAAGAAGTTACATGCAGATCTGAGGTAGTTGTATCATTGGCCAGGCATGAGAGTGCAGATTGCTAGCATAGTTGTGAGATGCCTCAAGTGCCAGAGGGTGAAGGCGGAGCACCGTCATCCTGGCGGGCTTCTCCAACCACATGAGATTGCAGTGTGGAAATGGGACACTATATCTATGGATTTTAGTGTTGGTCTTCCTATGTCATCTCGTCGCCATGATGCCATTTTGGTGATAGTTGACACATTGACCAAGGTTGCCCATTTCTCACCTGTGCGTACTACATTCACAGCACGAGAAATAGCTCAGGTGTTCTTGCGGGACATTGTTAGACTTCATGGTGTTCCCCGTAAGATCATATCTGACAGAGATTTTTTTCAATTTGATCTTTAGAGCTCACATACTCTAACCTAATCTCTTTTTCTATTGCCTTCCCTCTCAAGACATGACACTTAATGGATATATGTTTAGTCTTAGAATGTAATACATGATTCTTAGACATATTTATTGTACTTGTGTTATCACAATATATGATAACAAGTTTTGTAAACTCAATCCCATTATCTTTTAACATATGCTTCATGCACATAACTTAATTATAGTTATTTACTGCTACTATATGCTTTGCCTCAGCTCTACTTTGTGAAATGCTATCTTGTTTCTTTCTCATCCAAGAAACCAATCTTCCTCCAAGGAAAAATGTTCCACCACTGGTGCTATTTCTATCATCCATATTGACTACCCAATCCACATCAGTATATGTACATAAGGTGAAATCAATTGATCTATCATACCATATTCCATAATCAAATGTTCCTAGCAAATATCTAAATATCTTCTTTACTGCTACAGATCAGCTTGAAATCTAGCTACAATCCCAAGTGCATTTTCTATATATGGTCTAGTGTGAGTTATTTATTTCAATCCTTCAATCATGGATCTATACTTCTTCTTCTCAATAGTAAGTGTCTCATCTTTTCTAGATAACTTGTGACCAGTTATCATAGGAATACCAACAGCCTTGCAACTCTCCAATTCAAATCTCTTCAAAAAATCTTTCAAATACTCAGCTTCTAAAATAAAAATACCATCACTATTCTAAATAATCTACAATCTTAGGAAAAACTTATTTTCTCCTATCATACTCATTTCAAACTCATTCTTCATCTCTTTAGCAAACTTATTACTTTCTTCACAATTAGCTCCAAATATTATGTCATCAAAAATTATTATTAGGATAAATAAACTATTATCAACTTCCCTCAAATATAAAGTACCATGTGCAATACCTTTAACAAGTCCAAGCTTTACCAAATACTTATCCAACCTTGCATACTAGGTTCTAGGTTCTTGCTTCAAATCATATAGGGATTTCTTTAGTCTATATACCATCTCTTTGTCCTCTATCAGAGGGAATCCTTTAGGATGCTCAATGTATAATTCTTCTTCAATTTTTCCATTTAGGAAAGATGATTTAGCATCCATATGATATACTTTTAACTTCTTATTCACTGTGTAAGCTAAGAACATTCTTACTACTTCCATTCTGGCTACAGGGGCATAAGTCTCCTCATAATCTATGTCTTCTTTCTATGAATAACTTTTACATACAAGTCTATCCTTGTTTCTCAGAACTTCACCTTGTTCATTCATCTTATTTTTGAATACCCATTTGGTTCCCATCATATTCTTATCTTTAGGTCTAGCAACTAACTCCCATGTTTCATTCTTCACAATCTAATCATGTTCTTCCTTCATTTCTTGAATCTAATGATCATCTTTACATGCTTCATATAAACTCTTAAGTTCAACTTGAGAAATCAAACATAATTCCTATCACACATAATTACTCATTTACTTTACTCCTTGTCACTACACCTTTTTCTTTACTTTGAATTATCTTCTCTAGAGGGTGATTATTTTTCATGTTCCTATTAGAGGTAAGAGTTTCCATCTCATCTCTAGGTTCATATCTCTACTCTCCTCTTTTCTCAACACATAGCACATCATTCTGTAGCTCATTGTTGGTCTCAAAGAAAACTTCAACATCTTTCCTAACAATTCTATAATTATCTTCTTCTTGATCAAAATTATAATCTACCATGTTTTCCTTAGTTCCAAACTTTTCATCAATCTTTACATTTGTGCATTCAACTATAGTCTTAGTTATGTGATTAAAACATTTATATGCCTTTCTTTTCAATGAATAGCCAAGAAACATACCTTCATTGTGAGGCCTCGCCCCGACCCATCGTAGCATAGTGATACATTACCCTTATTTTGTTATTCACGACTCGAGATGTCGAGACATTATCTGATGCTTAGAACATATTTTATTATTTCATGTTGTGTGATGTTATTTTTAGATTTATTTGATGATTGTCATATAATGTTTCATGTATATGTATGTTGATGAAGTCAGTAAAGGTAGGATTGAGGCTTTGATTTAAGATATTTTAAATGGTTAAGAATTAAGTAGGATAAAGAAACCCTTATTGATGTATGTTTTTATTTTTGTGAATTTTTGAATACGTATACATTTATGTACATATGATTTTATGGGACTACTGATGTGTGCAATGAGTGTGCAGATATTTAGCCAAGAAACCCTACAGAGGAACAGAACTGATCTCCATGTGCTAAATTTGAAAACCTTGTTGTTCGTAATTCACGCATTTTTATTGTGAGATGTATGTATGCATTTTCCTTGCTCAGTGAATGTTAAATGTTCGTAACTATGTTCTTTCCATGTCGCTTGAGACTCGTAAAATGGTTATGTGCTTCAGTGGCTGTTTAGGGTTAATTGTTTAACCTTTGGACCAAGTTGGTTTAAGTTAGAATAGTAAGTTGGACCTATTTTATTCCTAGATTTTATTTGACTCTAAACCTCTTCTTAAGGCTTTAAAACTTGTTTTTTTTCTAACCATAAGGTATGGGTATGGGTTAGGGGTCTTTTCCAACCCCTAAGCCCCTTGCTTTCACTTTTGAGGTCACTCAAAAAGTCCCTTTTTGCCTTTGTGCGAAAATTGATCATGGGTATCTTGAGTTACCTCACCTCATCTCCACTTGGGGTTTAACCATAGTGTAGGATGAGTTAGGAGTTTCTAGGGTGGCTAGTGGGTGAAAATAGTTATTGCTCCTTTTGGGTGGTTGAGTTGGAGGCTTATTTGGAGGCCTTCCTTGGACTAGTGGGTTGTTACCCAATCTCTACTTTTAGAGAAGATTTTCTTGAAGCTTGAAGAAGGAAAGGGATACTCTACTCAAACTGGTTCATTGCCATTACCTCTTTGTGAAGGTAGGAAATTCTCATCTCCCTTATTCTGATTTTATGTTTGGTTTCATGTTCATGTTATCTTTTTGTTGCTTCACTGTTGTATGGTTGTGGGTAGGTGGGAAGATTTGAAAACCATGTCTTTTTGGTTGTTTTCCTTCCTTGTTTATGTTTTTTTTTTTTTTGAGTTTTCCTTACATGGGTGTTTTGGTATTACTCACCCTTGGAGAGGGCAGAAGTGACCAATTTTGGGAAAGGTCTGTTTAGTTGGACTCCAACCTATGTAGAGTCTCTTCTCAGGATGAGAAGAGGGATAAAGGGTAGGGTGTTATGGGCCCTTACTCGTCAGAACAAACCTGGTATGAGTATGGCAAGTTTAAATGGAAGAATGGAAGTTCTTTGTTATTAGCCCTGATTGGGCATCTGAATGGGTGTTGTGCTTGACTTCTCCTGTTGGAAGAATCCACCTTTCCCTAGTCTTGATTCATTGTGAATCGTATTGTGTAAACCATGTATGATTATGCATGCTTGATGTTCTTTTGGTTCTGCTTGGTTGTCACCCGATCAGCTATTGGTTTCCTCCATGGTTCTTGAAATGAGATTCAGAGAACATTACAAACTCCTTGATTATGATCATGAAGAAAATTTGATAAAATTACTGAAAATTGGGATTGAGATCCTATTGTAAATTGTATTTTTAAACCTTATTGTATATGGCAACGAAGCCGGGTTTTCTTCCTGATTCTTTCCCGGCTGAGCCTTTGAATTAGGTTAGCCAATAAAGTAATGGTTGAGTGTATTTGGTTCTCATAATATTTGATCATAATGTTCAGTTGTATGAGTGCTCATCAAAATAGAATAACTAAATTTGCATATATATATATGGGAGAATAGAATCATAGATAATGTCTTGATTTATGAATGTTCAAGTTTTAATTACGATAATGAAGAGTTGAATTGATATAGTGAGTTTCAATTATGATGTATCAGTATTATGATGAGATCAATCAAGAGCAAACCCTATATTACAAAATCAAAGATATTTCATTTCTTGATAAATTTCATGGTGGTTATAATCAAATTTGAATGAGATTAATCCACCACCTTTCTTTTTTAATTATGGGTATAATATCATTCACCTCCTAAGTTCTTCCAATATGATCAATTGGACTGAGAGGTTGCATTCTTGAAACCAATAAGAATAATAATCAGAATTTAGAACTCATACCATGTCCTTGAAGAATCAATATAAAACATACATGTTTAAATAAGAGATTGAGAGACTATACCTAATGTACTCCTTTGCATTGGAATACTTGTATTAAGGAAGAATGTTAATAATAGATTTATTCTGATCCTTAGTAACATTAATGAAATGCATAAAATGTCATGACCATGCCTTGTTAAAATTTTGTTTCAAAAAAAAAATATGCACTCCCAGGAGTAAAAACTCTCTGGAAAATACATGAGGAGAAATTTCTTTCCTTCCAAGACCACAGAGCATATTCTTGCTCAGATTCCTTTCTAAATGAAATAAGAAACAAATAAATATTATGTTAATCTCATGGGTGCATAATTTCGAATATATAAATATGTATTTTTTTATATATAAAAAAAAAAAAGCTAACATCATAATATCTTTTCTTTCACCTATAAAAATTTATGCAATAACTACTATTGTTTAAACATCCCATCTTAGCTTTCCTTCTCCTCTTTCTCCATGCATGTCAACTTGAAAGCTTCTCTTGCATGTCAGTAGGATGATGTCACCCTATCACATCTCCAAATTCGCAGGCCTTGGTAAAATTTAAGGAAACTTGTGTTAAAAGTTTTGTTTTTACTCTTCCCACCAACTGGTTTGGGCGCCACCTTTTTGTGTGGGCCTGCGCTTGTGTTAAGGCCCTAGGCCTGTGCTTGCCCCCATCCTTGGGCAGAGCGCTGTACATATGCAGCGTTGCGCAGGGGTTTGGGGAAAGGGGAGGCCGATGTGACCAATGGGAGTTGGGAATAGAGTAGGGTTTAGGTGTTGGTTAGGGTATTAAATTTTTTTCTTTTTAAAATTTAAGTTTGGTTAGTAATTTTAGTTTTAGTGAGTTTTTTTTATTAATATTAAATTTAGATTTGAATTAGATATTTTGGTTGTTTATTATGAGTAGTGTTAAGTTGATTAGTAAGTTAAATGTAACCTAATTTAATTTAGTATATTAGTTATAGTAATTTTATTACATTTATTTTTTTGTATTAAGCTTTGATAGTAGTTTTGTTATTAAGGGTTAGTTGGTCATGAATTTAATTGAATTTCGATTTAGATAGTTTAGTATTTATTAGTTGGTTGTTTAATTATGTTGTTTTAGTTTTAAATTGGTTAAAGAGTAAATTGGTTAACCTAATCAAGTCTTCAGTTAGCATTATGTGTGAAGTTGACTTATAACCAATTAGTTATATAGTTAGTTTAAAATGAAACCTTAAATCGTTAAAGTATAATTAGTTAATTTAATAAAGTTTTAAGGTTATTCTATGTTTTGATTAAGGACTCCTTGTGTCGATCGTTAATAATTTTTAGTTACTTAGTTATGGGTTAATTTTATAAGTACTAATTTAGTTAGCTTTAATTTTAAATGTACTCTTACTGTTTTAACCATTAAATAGTTTAAATTTATTGATTAACTAGCTATTTAAATAAGTTTAAATGTAGGTTTGATTCATTTGATATTGCAAGTAATTTGAGATCTGAATTCATGCACATTGTTATCTATGTAAGTTTTATTGCATATCATTATAAGTTAATATAATATCATAATTTTATCGAGATTAATCTAATAACGAAAGTTTTAAAATTTTAATGATGTTATCATCCTCATGTCTAAAACCTTAGGATTGTAATGTAAAGAACCTGTACTAAAGCTTCTATCTCAATCAAATCAAACTTAGAGCATGTTGAATTTTTTTTTTTTTTTTTTAAAATTGTTGTGTTCTTGCCCTCATAGTTTGGGCATGACATTCATCACTTCTTGGATCAAAATTACCAATGTAATCATCTCTCTTTATGTAAAATTTACTTCCAAATATTCTAAAATACTTAACTAATGGTGAATGACAAAAATCATTACATGTCCAACATTTAAAGATATTCTTACCATCTTTTTCTCTTCTTACAAGAAGTGATATACCTTCTTCAATCTTCTTATCTTTATCAAATCTGGTTCTATTGCTACCAAAAAAATATTCATGTGTACTTGCACTTGTAGACAACCATGACCAAATATTAAGGGTACTAAAGGTTATCTCAAATCTTGTTAATTCTCTAGTTTGTCTTAGATCTACTTCTGCTACTTTCGATCTTCCAAGTAATATTTCTCTAGTAAATTCCTTAGTGCAAGGTATTAGTAGCTAGATCTTCTTCCTTGGTGCCACCATTTGACTTTATTCCTACAATAATATCTAATGTCCTACCAATATATATTCTCAAATATTTGTCTTCTATGATTTTAGCATCTTGGAATGCACATATCCAATTCTATAATCTTACACTCTTTGTATGTGTATCACGTTCAAAAATAGATTCTACTACTTTCCAAATTTTATGAGATATTTGAAGTGACTTTCTTTAATTGTTCTCATTCTCTACAAGAGCTAATAGTAGAGCTTATCTATCTCTCATGTTACACATGAATAGATCTCTCTCTACATCACTATATTCTTCAAGTTTTCCTTCTTCAACAATTATCTTTTCACTCTTTGTGAAGAGACAATAACTCAGACCCACGCATAATATATGAGTCTTCATCTTCTCTTTCCAATTGTCATATTTGGCCCCATAAAATCTAGAATTGTCCCTTCTAAAAAGATTCACCATTGATCTCCCAAATTTGTTAATCTTATCCTTCAATGACCTAATTCTTTGATACCAATTGTTAGAATATATAGTCCACCAATATAACTAAGACGGGGGGGAGTGAATTAGTTACCCAACTTATATCACAATTATCAACCTTGTTAAACTTTAACCATATGAGAAATATAATCATAAACCATAACAAGATACTCATGCATAATTAACACCAGATATGTTAATTAGGGAAATCCTTGATCAGATAGAAAACCCCAGTGGGGATGGTACCCACAAGATGATGTACTAATATAAATATTCCTTGCTAGAGGATGGACCTTTTTAGAAGTCTATAACAACATTCAATAAATATCAGTCCCTATTAGGAGATTTTGTGTCCTTGTTAGGAGATTTCAGCCCTAATAAGAGTTGTGGAAGACAACTGGACCCACTGCCTAAAAAACTTCAAGGTTAAGATCAATGAACCCAATATCCAAATTATCTCTATATTATTCCTTGCAAAATAATAGAAATGAAATGGCCTTCCTTCCTCTATCTCTATCATGTCAACTAGACTTTTGCTTCTTTAGATCTTGTAACCAGATCACACAATTTGCATCCAATAATCCTTTGGATCACTTACATGCATTCAATAAACACTCTTCTCCTTTTTGCACTTTGCATTCAATTCAATGAATACCACACATTTCAAAAAAGGAAAATATCTTTCCTTTGTACCATATCTTAAAAATAATACCTTGAGTTGGCCTTGAGGCTTTCCCAATTAATTATAATAAGATAACTAATTAAATTACAATTATAGTAGCACTGGTGGCTCACAATATACACAACTTCTCACACATTCGATACTAGGGATTGTACACCTAATGATGTCACCATCAAACTATCTTTTATCATTGGCTAGCTATGCATCTTCTCATTACATCTTAGATGAAAGATATCAAACAAACATTAGAACACTTATTTCCAAGCACTCTATTTATGTATTGCTTTCTATAAATCAAGTACAACTTCTTTACATCTTCAACTTACATCACACACACACTTAAGTACATCATCAAGACATAATGTAGAGAACTTCCTTGACTATTCATCACTAGACAATGAAACCATTGTCCCTACAACTAAGATCTCTATCTATTACTCTCCAAGTCTTCATAGACTTAATGGTATGTTGATGATGAGACCAAAATTTGCCTTTATTTTATGATGTTTAAGATACTTTGTTGATACTCTATTTATCCTTGTTAAAACATTTGTGGACCTATTTTTACCGAACTTATGATAAACCTATGGGGTAGAAACTATGCCATCTTTTGTTAATATTATACATAGTATGCAGTATTTCATATAGTTATCAGAATGTGTGTTCTTATATTTGAATTTAATTTGATAAATTTTTATTTGCAAACATGTTTTGTGTTATAACTAACCTATTAGTGAAGACTGAAAGATGATTAGAGGAATTCAAAAGCTAAGCATCAACGTCATTTAAGGAGAAGAGAACGCCAAGGAGCAACCATAGTGGAGGAAGTTATAACAGTTCCAAAAGACATAGCACTGAGTAAGGAGGAACTATGAAGACTTATTTACTTCTCTACATTTACTCTATGGTGAGTGGATGTTTAGACTTTATTATTCCAACCTTAAGCCATTATTCCTTCTTCCCGCCTTCAGTTGTTATCTTCCTATTTTCTCTCTTGCAAATTTTAAGCTAGGTCATTTACTTTTCTATTATGGAACAAATGTTGATTTCCTATATATATAAGAATTGACCCAATTGTGTTAAGTTTTAGAACCAGTTAGAAGAAATAGTTTAAGAGAACAAACTATTAACTTTTATAGTTGTGTTTTTATAGTCCTGTGTTATGTAATGAATTTTTGAAATATAATGAAATAGTTTTGGCTTCTATCTTGTGTTAGTAATTTAGAGAAGCCAACCAAGGGGGCCCACTTGAAAGGTGGATTAGATTAGAATAGAATAGATTTATTTCCAAGCATCTTAGTTTCTTAATTAGAATTTGTGAGTTCCTTCTTGTAGCATCACACTTTGTGAATGTTCCTACAACATATGTGAGAACAATTTTAGTGGATGAGCCAAGTTGGAATATTTTTTATCTTTTCATTATATTTCCAGTATTCATAGATTTAAGTCTGTTAGTTTCCTACAGCAATAGTGTAAGTTCTTTTCCTTGCATTTTTACTTTCCTATAGCTTAAGCTTAGTGACTCATTAAGAGACCTAGTGCACATATTGTGCTGACCATTTCAAGTATACATCCTTGGGTTGTAAGATTAAATGCACCTCATAGTGGGAGAAATAGTCCTTAGTTTGAATATATAATTCCTAAGCAAGGCCTAGTGCATGACTATGATACACCTATTTTGAGGCTGGTCATTTTTGGCACTGTTGTTGGGGATGGTGTCAAGCTAGGAGAATTTTTTAGTCATAGTTCCTAGATAAAGTTTTTAGAAATCTCTTATTTGATTTTTTTCTTCCACCAGTGTGAAAAGTTTAAATGCACGCATTGAAGAGGAAGACGATGAGATGAATATGGTAGATTTCTTCCATGAGGATCTGCTAGTTTGAATGAAAAAGTTGAAGAAGAAGAAGTTGAGTTACCTTTTGAAGATTCAAGCCCTATTTTTCCCACAATATCATCATCAAGAGCTGAACCAATAGATATACCTAGTCTTCAACCTTTCGCTGAAGTATTGGCTAGTTTTCTTGATAACACTACTCTGGATCCACCAGTTGTTAATCATCCAATACCCAATGTCTGTTTTCAGCAGCAACCTCATAATATGGTACCTCTATTCATGGCACAAACTAATTTTCCATTTCCTCTTCCAATTCTTGTAACCAATGCTAATCTTAAGAACATACCTTCCACTGCTCTTCCAAAGTTCTATGGCCTTGCAACCAAAGACCCTGATACTTTCTTGTTTGAGTTTGACATACTTTTTCATAGTTTTGACTACAAGACTAATGCCCATAAGCTTAAATTGTTTCCAACAACATTGAAAGAATCAACTCTATGCTAGTTCATGGGCTTAGGAACCAATGCAGTAGGAAGTTGGGATGAGGTGCAAGCTTTGTTTTTGGATAAATATAAAGAATATTGCAAAGCATCTAGTTCAAGAGGGGATGATATCTTTAGGATATCATAGAAGGAGGAAGAAATATTGGAAGACTATGTTGTGTTTCTTATACACACTGCAAAAGAACCCTCAGCATACATTGCTTGAAGATTCACAAAAGCTAGTCTTTTTGAGAGGTGTGAATGATGACTATTTAGAAGCATTGGACATAATGGCTGGTGGTGACGTATATCAAGCTTCCTGGGATGATCTCAAGAAGATCTATTAGAACTATTCAAGGTCAACCATGAAGAAAGGCCAAGGACCTCATTCCATAGTCACTAAAGGAATTACTCAAGGCATTTCAAAGCTTGAGATATCTAACCTATTGTCAGATTTCAAACAAGATATTATCAATGATGTTGCTACACATCTAGATACAATGACTACAAAGAAGAAACAAGAAAAAGCCAAATTACAACTAGTTGAGTACCGTCCTCATTGCTGGAAGCAAAAGAAGGATTGCCAATGTAAACTAGTCGCAAGCATGGAGAACCAGCATCTTCCAACTAAATGTGTCAAGATAGATGGAGATGATGAACACGTATTCTTTGTTGCTCAATGTCGACCATGGGCCCAATGTCAAGGTATGCCTCAGGACCCCTTGCAAAGTTCAAATTCATATGGTAATCAATGGCAAAACTATAATTCCCAAGATCCTCCACAAAATCAATCCAATTGGAACAATGCTAGGCAAAATAATCCACAAAAATCCCAATGGCCTTAGAATTCCCAACCACCCTAGCCTAATCAATAGAGTAACCAATGGCCATAAAACTGATAGAGCTACTAGAAAAACTAGTAGAACCAATGGAAATCACCCTAAGGGAATTAGCAGTCTATGAACCAATGGAAGGGATCTCAACAATGGCCTAACCAAAATATTGGTGCTCCACAATTACCCCCTCCAGCTCAAAAACTTGCTTTAATGCCACCAACTACAAATCCTAGACCTCAAAAGCAAACACAATTACCCACACAACCTTAGCCATATCCAAATAGCCTGTAGCCACAGCAATCCATGTATAGTGTTGATACTCAATAGTATCTTGCTTACACCCTGAATGTTGCTGATATACATCTAAGATCTGGTACAACTTTACCAATGCCTAAACTACCTCTTATAATTGAAATACTAGATTCTCCTGTAGCATTAGAACCCTCAGTTGCTAAAGCTATTGACCTAACCTATGTTACTATGTCAATACTAGTTCAACTAGTAGTAGAACCTCCTTTTCCAAAAAAATTGATACAAAAGAAACATGAACAAATAGAGGACCAACCTTTTGACATCGTTGATCAGTTGAAAAATATACATGTCCAAATACCACTCTTTCAAGCTATTAAGGAAATTCTAGTCTATGGAAAAGCTATTAGGGAAGCCTGATTAAAGAAACCTAGAAGGAAGAAGAAGGACCCCACCAAAGTCCATGTTGTGGGACAATTGGCTATCATCACGTTAGGGAAAATGATTACACCAAAATATTCTAATCTAGGAAGTCCAGTAGTGAATGTCAGTATAAATGGATAGTTTGTTAAAAATGATTTAATAGATCTTGGAGCTGCTATAAATGTTATGACCAAAGATACCATGAAGAAGTTACAAATATAAGGACTAAGGGCTACACCAACAATTCTTTAGCTTACAGATAGTTCCACTATCACCCCCTGATGGGATGATAGAAAACATAGTTGTAACCTTAGATTCTCTAGAGTATCCTATAGAAATGATTTTGTCCCCTAAAGTTAATCTATCTAGTTATCCTATCATCTTAGGTAGACCATGGTTAGCCACACCTGATGCAAACATAAGTTGCAAATCAGGGAATATGACCATATCAAATGGCCAAGCAACAAAGCAATTTGATTTATATCCTCCAACCCAACCATTACCAGATTTGAGTACATCTATTTGGACAAATTAAGGAGATGAAGAAGAAGAGTTAAATTCTATATTAAAACTCATGATGTTGCATAGATAGTCTTTTCTAAAATTGTAAGAGGAAGATTCGGTACTTTAGAGTATCCTTACTAACAGTTGTCTGGTAGAGAAAGATGTGTCTGAAAGTTCTGTGTTGGAATTAATCACATATGAAGAGTGTGATAAGAATTATACTTTTCTTAAAGAACCTAAAATTCTTTATCCACTTCTACCTTGTGAATTAGAAGCAAGTCCAATCTCTGAAGCTGCTATGATAGACTCCACTACTACTATTGAATTGACTAAAGGTCATAAACTTCATGTTAACCTCAAATTAACACCCACATAGATGGAACAGTTAAAGGGATTGCTTTAAGGGAATGAGAATGATTTTGCATGGGATTATAGTGATATGAAAGGGTTGATTCCTACACTATGCACTCATAGGATATACATTAATGAAGGTTGTCTACCACTCCGTCAACCCTAGAGAAGTATAAATCTAAGCCTTAGAGAAATAGTTAAAACTGAATTGCAAAAATTGCTTGATGTTGGTTTCATTTATCCTATATCTAATAGTAAATGGGTATCACCTCTAGTCATACTGCCTAAGAAAGGAGGAAAATGGAGAATCTGTGTAGATTATAGAGAATTGAACAAGGCTACTAAAAAGGATCACTTTCCTTTACCATTCATAGACCAAGTTTTAGACACACTAGCTGGAAAGAAGTATTTCTCTTTTCTAAATGGGTATAGTGGTTATAATAAAATTAGTATTGCTCTTGAAGATCAAGATAAAACCACATTTACATGTCCATGGGGTACTTTTTCATATCCTATTTTACCCTTTGGTCTATTTAATGCTCCTACAACATTTCAAAGAGCAGTTATTAGTATCTTTTCTGATATATCACATGATTGTATGGAAATCTACATGGATGACTTCACAATATTTGGAGTCACTTTTGAAGAAGCAATGGTGAATATTGAAAAGGTTTTGGTAAGATGTCAAGAACATAATTTGGCACTTAATAGTGAAAAGTGTTTCATGCTCATGCAGGAGGGCATGGAACTTGGTCATTTCATATCCACTATAGGAATACAAGTGGACCTAGCTAAGATAGAGGTGATTCAAACATTGCCCATACCTAAAAAATCAAAAGATGTATGATCTTTTTTAGGTCATGTTGGATATTATAGACGTTTCATTAAAGATTTCAAAAAAATAGCTAGTCCTTTGTATAAGTTACTCACAAATGAAGCTAAATTTAGTTGGACATCCAAATGTGATGAAGCCTTCCTACAACTTAAGAAACTTTTGACTACAACCCTAGTCTTACAAAGCCCTAATTGGAATTTATCTTTTCACATATATACAGATGCCTTTGATTATGCCATAGGTGTAGTCCTAGCATAGAAATCCCAAAATCTTGAAAATGCAATATGTTATATCAATAAGAGCCTTCATGGCCCAGAATTGAACTACACTATGACTGAAAAAGAATTGCTAGCAATAGTTTATGCCTTCAACAAATTTTGGCATTACATAACTAGCTATTCCATATTTGTTTATACTGATCATGTAGAAATTAAATATCTCATGAACAAGCTTGCTATAATAGGTAGGTTAGCAAGATGGTTACTATTGTTGCAAGAATTTGACATAACTATTATTGATAAGCCTAGAAAAGCCAATGTTGTAGCTAATTATTTATCAATAATCCATCATGATGATGTTGACACTACTTTGGTAGATGATGCATTTCCAAATGAGCATTTGTTTCATATTGCTATTCAGACTCCATGGTATGCAGACATTGCTAACTACATTGTAGCCAATAAAATACCAACACATTTTTCTTACAAGGAAAAGAAGTTTCTTGTAGAGAAGAGTTTTCATTTCTCCTAGATAGATAATCTCTTGTTTTACATTGGACCTAATCAAGTTATAAGAAGATGTGTGAGAAGATGAGACATATGACATTCTACATGCATGTCATAATGAACCATTTGGAGGACACTTTGAAGCAAAAAGAACAACTTTCAAAATCTTGGCAACTGGTTATTATTGGCCTACACTTCATAAGGATGCAGTCAACTATACAAGAAAGTGTGACCAGTGTCAAAGGATGGGCCAACCAACTAGAATAGATGAAATGCATCTTAATCTTCAAATGGCATTAGCACCATTTGACAAATGGGGAATGGACTTCATTGGTCCAATTGATCCTCCATCGAATGGGAAGTCCTATATTCTAGTGTGCATTGACTACCTAACAAAATGGGTTGAAGTTAAGGCTATGAAGCATGCCTATGATGAAAAAGTTGTTGAATTCTTGTATGAAGAGATTTTTACTCACTATGGTGTACCCAAAGAGCTAGTCACTGATCAAGGTGCACAATTGACCTGTAATTTGATCTCAAAATTGATGAAACAATATAACATCAGGCACCAAAAATTCAGTCCTTATCATCCACAAGCTAATGGACAAGAAAAGGTTACAAATTGTGAGCTAGAAAATATTCTCACAAAAATAGTCCATTCGCACCATCGGGATTGGACTAGTAGATTACAAGAAGTTGTTTGGGCATACAAAACAACCTAGAAGACTACTATAGGATTCACACCATTTGAGCTCCTATATGAAAAGGTAGCAATGATTCCAATTAAATTTGAACATAAAACTCTAAGGACGGCCTTAGCATTGGATATTGAACTTCCAGTAGCACAAAGTGAACATCTTCTACCTCTTAACTCTTTGGATGAGATGTGTAAAGTTGCTTTGGAACATATTGAATTGGTACAAAAACAAAGGAAACAATGACATGATTCTCATATTATCAGTAAACAATTTCAAGTTGGTGACTGGGAACTCCTATATGATTCCAAATTCAAGGATATGCCAGGGAAACTATAATGCCCTACCAAGGAATCCAAAAGAATTAACCTAAAGTTTTACTAAGTTTTCCAAACAATTTTTTTTGAAACATGAAAGGTAACTCATTCACATTAAACACATAGTAGCGGAAGCAATAACATACATACAACTAAAAGCATACATAAGCATACATAATAGGTTACATTCCTTAAGGATCTGAAGATGTTGAGTCACATTTAATCTAATTAATACTAAGTCTAACAACTACCACATCCACATGAAAGAATAATTAAAGGTCCATAGTGCATAGTATACATTTGTTCTGAATGCCTCTTGGCAAATGAAATCCAAAATGCTTAATCATCTACTATACATGTCATAGGGTATGGAAGGCTTAAAAGAATATACATATGTAAAAATAAAGATACATCATCCTCATCAACCATGATACAAGTACAATAAAGTAAATGAAATCAATAGCATACATGATACATCCATCCATCAATAAAGATATAACAACCATCGTACAAGATAACCATCCATCATAAAACACAACTAACTAAGTGTGCAATTCCTCCCAATTGTCACTAGCATCATTAGACCATTGTGGGCCCTAGCCATCCCCCACACATAACATCCCAAGCCACCGAAGAGATCATCGGTACTATAGTAATAGGAATGTCACTTCTAAAACATGCTACAACATATGCATAAAGAAATCTAACATGCAAGAATAAAGCATAAGATGATCCTACAAAATAGATAACATCATCTATCACACGATTATCATCAATATAAAGAATTGTACTAGTAAATAACATCCATCATAAGATCCATGAATAGAATGAAGGTAAATGCCAACAAAGAAAGCACTAGAGGAGATAGTCTCAAGTCTTAAACAGGATATCAAATCACATAACAAAAATACTCTTTAAGTCTAGGAATCCTAAAAGCACACTAACTCAAAATTTCCATCACAGATTGACATCTATACCCAGACATACAACAAGACATGTAGGAATCTACTATGTAAGCATAAAAGTGTCATTGAATGAATCACACTAGAGTTACCTTGGTAGTCTCTCAATAGACCCCAGCCCCCTAGTGATCCCTATGCAACCCCTAGTATCTTCTCATACTGACAAGGCATACTACAGAATGCAAGGTCACAACCAAGCATTCTCTCTACTCCCATCCTAGTCTATACTAGCACTCGAGGCATGGGCAAGAACATACAATTATCTTATTAGGTTTATTTTAATCCCCATTTAGAGTAATGTTTTCACTTATTAATACAACTTACAATGAGTTACCCTAGTAGCCACTTAGGGCCTTGAGCCCCATTGCAAGCCACTTCCTGACACTACATATAGATAACTTACCCTAAGCTCATGAAAATATAAATCACAAAATCATCAATCCTATACAAGCAACTGGAAACAATCAAAATATAATCCATAATTTTCACATCAGTTCTCCATGAGCAACTAGAAAGAATCAACTGATAGATCACAATACCCATCGGTTCTCAATGAGCAACCAAAATAAATCACAATACCCATTGGTTCTCAATGAGCAATTAGAAAGTATCTCAAAGTAGTACTGATCGAAGACTCCCAAAATGGTCAAGTCAAACATGTCACAATATGACATCATCAAGATCAAAACAAACACTTCAGTCCCATCAAGGCAACTGGAAAGTAATCCAAGCATAATGATCAATCACTCAAAAATGGTTAGGTCAAGTGTCTCATAGACATACATCTCAGCTTCCCACAAGAAGACTACAAAGCAATAACAATCAATAAACCACACACATCATAGAGCATGCCATCTCATTACCATGGTTGGGTTTTCAAAAAAATTGAGAACAAATAACATCAGTATGACATAACATCTCATAACCCCTGAGCCTTTGGTAGACATCTTATAATTGGTCAACAATCTATTCAACCCCAAAACACAAACATGCACACCATACACATGCAGTATGGGGTAAGTATCCATAAGAAAACACATATGGTATTAAACCATCTAACTAATCATCATCAATATCTAAAAACATTGAATAATTATCATGCATACATGAAATATAGAGTACCACATGATCTCATCATATAATAAATTGAATCTGAAACAATCATATCAATTTAAACTCCATTTTATAACTTAATGACCAATTAAATTTAATTAATTTTACACTACATTAATAACTCAATGATTATCAAATTCACTAAAGTTCTCATTTTCAAATAGAGACCAACATGTGTCTATATAGAGTATAATGATTATTAGAGTTTGTTATCAAGTGAGAAAACTCTCTTTTACCTTATAAATATCTCATACATATAACTGCATAAATTAAGGATCAACCCCCGAAATATCTGAAGTTCACCTCCCTAAAATCAACTAAGGTTATATGTTGAATAACTTAAATCATTAAGATTAATAATCTCTCAATGATTTAATTCCAATTTTATTACAAATCATCATCATCATGATAAATTGAATTCATTTCCTTTGTGTTCTCCCCTCTAATTAAATTCCATCTATTTACATTGACTAATAATTCATTAGATTACACTCCTTCAATTATTAAATTTAATTTAATTAGATTAGTTAATAAGTCATATAAAACTAATTAAAAGTTAACTATACTTAGAAGTGTTAATATTAACAAATAATAATAGCCTTGTTATTAAATATTATTAAATTATAACAAGTTATATATAATCATTATTATAAAACAATATTATCAAACTCATTAACAAATATTGTTAATTAACATGATTAATATAATATCAACAAATTATAAAACATTAACATTAATATATATTAAATAACATAACATATATTAATATCAAGTAATAAACATATATAATTAATTTTAAAACTATTATTAAAACTTAATAATATTAAAATATTACAATATATTAAAAGAAAGGCATTAAAGTCTTAAGTGATATTAATTGCTGGAGTATTATTAAAGTTTTTAAACAGCCACAAGCTCATCCAAAAAAAAAAAAGGGTAGAAATTATCCTTAATGCTCTTTCAACCAGAAGCTTAATCAAACAGTGATATGACATAGAATTGGGCATATCTTTTTAAACCTCAAAAGCACTATGGAGAAGTAAACTGAAAAACATCAGCATATCATCAATTATATTTGACACAACTTCTTGACTCCATAGAAAGGAAAGCATTTTTAGCTCCAAATGCAATTATGCAAGAAAATTGCAACATATAATACACTCAAATCCAACAACACAATCAACACGGATTTGAAACTCAACAAACTAGACTTATACTCCCTCTCTACTCACTCAGCTGAAATTTATGAGTAGACAAGCCCAATTATACAAACACAATAGAAGCAAACATACTTTCAAAGGTGACACAGGATCTACAAGGAAATAAATAGGGTAGATCTAGCATGGACACATGGACATGGCTGGTAGACAATGGGAAGCAACATAGACAAGAATTATAGCCGCAACATGCACACAAGACTATATGCTTGAATTTAAAATTGAAAGTATCACCTAAGAATTTTAATGTAGCCCATGAAAAGGAGACACTGGATTAACAAGTGACACAGATCAATTAGGAAGTAAGCATTAGTAGTAAACCAAGGTAACTACAAAACAGACCATTGGCCAAGGCTCACCATGACAACTACTCATGGGAGAGGTTGATTGAACCCTACTCAATCCTCCAAAAAATATTTAGAAACAAATCCTTTACAATATAGTGATGGCTTTTAGGCTTGGATGCTCACAATAAAAGCCTAACTGCTATTATTAAACTTAATGCCCTTACAAAACTATTAGTTATATTGTGACATATTCCTATTCTATGAAGGATGATTATGTTATTCAAATCCCTCCTAGCCCTATTCTAAATAAATAGAGTAAATAAGAGCCACTACAAACATTAACAAGCCTAGTAGTGGTTAGCAATATGATGCATATGAAGGATTGTGGCCATATATATTTGGTGTTGGGCTATATGTAAAGCATACATAGAAAAAAAGTTACATGGTGAGACAGGCTCCTCTAAAATCCGTCATCAAATATTATGAAGATGTATCGAAGGAGAAACATTGGCATTATTAATAGGCACATGAATGGTAATTAGGGAGAAGCTGAAAGTAGCAATCAACACATTGAATACCTCTTGAAGTTTGGTTACCAAAGCATAGATTAAGAGGACTCTTCGACTGCAAAAGTGACTACCACTGCATATCAAGATAGACTAAGCAACAACTAAGGAACATCAATTATTATAGATTTATCAATAAAATATACTTTAGAATAATAATAAGTTATAATAATTATATATTAAAAACTTTAATTAAAATTACATTTAATAAAAATTAGAACTTTAATAAAAATTGAAATATCAATCAAGCCTATGTTTTAAAAGAAAATCGATGCTGTCATTTTTATGGATGTAATAAATATATTAAAACTTTAATTAAAAATTGATCATCAAAAAAAGAGATGTGGTTGCCATGATAATTTCATCTATTTTTAGTCATCGGTGGAGGCAATTGATTTGATTGGAAATTCATATGAAAGGGCACTACCAAGACCAAGCTTTACTTAACTTTTTGAACTTCGATCAAAGCCAAGTAGGATTATCTACACGGGTTCAAAACTTTAAATGAAGATAGAAATATTAAATACTAAAGAAGCAAGAAAAGCATATATATTTCAATGGCTGACTATTAAAGTTTTTGAAACCTTGATAGAACAGAAACTGAAGCTTAACTGGTGTTATACAATGAATGATTATGTGAGTAAATCAAATTCATGATAATTGGAAAGGCTACACGTATTCTGAATGTCGTAATGAGTAATGTGAATTAGGAGAACAAAATGCATGGTATTGAAGGTATTGTAAAGCACTAGAATTACTATTTTATAAGAATGTATTCCTAGCCTAAGTTAGCACAATGGGAACATGATTCTATACCCGATAAAGGCAATACCACTTGCTATTGCAGTAATAAGTCGATGAAGGATACATGAAGAAGACACACAGTTTAAACTTGGAAAATAAAATACACATGGCATCAAAAACTATGAAAAATTTATTCATATATATTAGACAACTGGTAGTAGTATTGGTAATTTAGAAATTAAATTTGCATACAGTGACGAGCCTAAGTCAAGCAGTGATGAATACGTCCATGCCAAACCATAGGAAAGATGACAAATATTGTTTAGCCATAACAAAGATTCCTAAGGGAGTGATCAACCATCATAGAACATATATTCTAGTCTCAATTCAAATGGAACAACATGCATGCCCAAATTCTAAATCACAAGATTAAAGATTCATTCACAGAGAATTCTTCAAATGCACATTAGTAGGCATGATGAAAATAAGGAGAGAAAGAGTGTAATAGAATATGAAAAAATCATGAGTGTCTACCTGGACATTGATGCTGAATTGCTACTCCTCAGAATCTATATCGCAAAGTCCCTTCTTTCTCCAACATTTGCAGTTCCTCCAAGAACTGAACCCCCTGCAAATGACTAGGAGTGCTTGTTGAAGCATATGAGCTTGTCGAAACACACTAGGAGAGCCTGTATATAAAGGCCTCTAAGATGCATCTAGAATGTGTCTAGAAAGAACTAGGAGATAAGAATGACAACTAAGCACATAACTTCCACGATCAGAAGATGAACATGATAAGGTGTCTAGAATGTTGTAGACACCATGTGCTCAAATAATGCGGTAACTCCTAAGTGTAGACAACATGTACATAATTAGAGTGGAAAGTCCTATGTTGTTAACATAACAACTCACAAGAGTTTGCGTACTCCCATGTGAATAAGTATTAAAATAATGCACATTAATTTATTTAATATTCACTTGACTCCTTTTGAAATTAATTTATTAATTCTAAATCTCATGCACTTATCATGTGGTCATGAAATTTTAATAAATTAATTTCTTTTCCACTTTTAAATTTATTTTCAAAACTTAATTGATAAAAATATTTATTAACTTAAATAATAATATTATTTAGCATTTATTTAAAAATGAACTCTAAATATTATTATTAAATTAAATAATTATTGTCACGATCCAACTTTAAACCTATAACTTTTATCTTCAAGTTTAATTATTTTTATTTAATTAATTTCCCAATTAATTAAATAAAATAAAATGTTAAAATATTATATTAATTTTTCATTAAATAACTAATTAATTAAATATTTTAATTAGACTTAATTAATAGAAAATTCACCAAGAAAGAGTTTCGCAATGATAACAAACATGTGAACTAGGGTGGGCACTACAAAAGCTACAGACAAGATGGCTAGGACCATATGAAATTAGTCATGTCTTTGATAATGGAACTGTTCAACTAACTACCATTGATCTGGTACCTTTCAAATTATTAGTCAATGTTCACCAAATCAAGTTATACAAATGACCACAAACAAAAGTAGATTTCCTGCAGTAGTTCCAGCAGCTGGATTCAAATACAACTCAAGTAACTCTTCTTGTAGCCGAAGGTGTCAACCTTCTGACTATTGCTCTTCAACATTACTTTTTGTGTGCATACTCATAATAACAACTTTATGTTCACATAAAGTTCATTTTTTTCTATTCACTTTTTCTTTCCATCTCATCTCATTTCTTTATCTTCCATCCATCCACTTTCCACATCATCAAATTTTCCATGTTTTCAATAAAATTCTTTGAAATGTTGATGGATGCTGACACTAATATTATTTCCAACACCTTTTGGTATGTACGACAATCAGATTGATAGGTATAAAATTTTCAAATTATATTTCATTTATAGTCCACAGATTTTGTTAATTATATTTAGTACTGCATAATCTATATAATGGCAGTGTTATCCTAGTCGCTTACCTATACTGGGTCTGACAACTGAGGACACTTGTCTAAATTTAGCAAGGGGTAGGGAAGGTCATAATATCCAAAGGCATGTTTATTTATCCATGATAATTTTCTAAATCTTCGCATTACCCTTCATTAATGAAAATTTATTTCGATAAGTACACAAAGTGAGGTGTTGTACTCCCTATTTTTGAATGATTTTCTATGTCAAGTTGTGATGTGACCTATGTTTAAATTTTTTTCATCATCTGAACCCAATTTCTAGATGATTCTCACACAAATTTATGATTTACCTTTATTCAAAGCTTAATTATTGTGCATAACAATTTGTTATGATAGTTAATTGCTTCCTAAAACAAAAAAGTTTGATGAGTCTAAAGAATAATGTAGTAGTTTGAAGCTTGAATTCAAGAAGGGAGAAAATAGAGTAAACAAAGGAAGTGTTAAGGAAATGGGTGGGTAGTTGCAAAGGAGAGAGTTGGTAGAGCACACTGTGTTTCTCTTGGATGTAGAAGTTGTAAGAAGGTTTAATGCATGTGGATGGCTAGGGTATTTCTTGAGCTTAACTGCATATGATGAAGAGGTAGCTATAGAATTTACCAAGACATTCTACAAGGGAGAAGCTTCTATTTGGTGCTTAATAGTAGTTACAATAGAGGAGCACATCACTGAGGTAACTGGGTTACCTACGATTGGAGAACACTACCCTAGCACGCATGATGCTAGGTTAGCAAAAGCCCAATTTACCAAGCCACCTAATCCTCAATTGGATGTCACAAAATAAGGTTGCAAGAGAATGTCACTACCACCACCATACAATGAATTAGCCATGCACATAATCAGGTATTTTACATGCGAAGGAAGATTTTCATACCTACATGCACATCATTTCAAGATAATTAGTTGCGTAAGGCATAATCTTGCTATGAATATTGGAAAATTTCTTGTATAATATGCTTTGCATTAGTACGGAGGAGACTTAGAAAGGAAAAGAGAATTTTTTTACTCATCATGCTTTAATTAAGTTGTGAATAGAGAGGTCACTTAGGGATGTATCCCCTTAACGTGGGATGAATTTGTGTGGCTTAAAACCCTACAACCACAAGCTCGCCCTAGTGAACAACATAGTGAGGAAAATGTAGCTCCCACTAGTAAGCCTGTCGAACAAAAAAATTGAGAGGCTGAAATTGAAAAGACTCAAGGAAATGAACAAGAAACTACCCCTATTCAAGAAAATGTGCCTCCACCTGAACAAGAAATTCCTAAACTTGCTATCAATGAAGCTAAGAGGAAATGAAAATTGCCAAAAAAAAAAAATTGTTCAACAAGAACCAAGCACTATAATTGTAAAATAAAAGAGAAAAAAGAAGGGTCCTATAGCAACTGCTCCTATAGTAGAAATACCCAAGGGGAAAAGTAGGCTAAATGTTGTAACATAGGAAGAAACCCCTAGAATGAGAGGGAAAGTTTCTAAGGATCCTATTCTATCTAAAACATCCACTAGAGAATCCCCTATGCAAATTGTTTCCAATCATTCTCCTCCTCATCCTGATATTACAAGCACTCCTGATAATCTTACTGAAGAGTGTAGGGAAGAAATTAAAGAAAATGTAGATGATACCCTAGCATACTTACTAGGCACTTCCAGCTATAGGGATGAGATAGTTCCTGAATATGTTGATCCAAACACTGCCTTAGTTATACATAGATCAACATGGATCACTGGTTTAGCAAAACATCTATGGCAGGAACAAAGGAAGAGGAAAAGGGATCATGAAGAAGACAACAACACTATCACACTACAAAAACTCCTCTTTCAATTGTATGGACAATATTTGTTTGTTGAGGCATTATGGAAAGAAGAAAAGAAAAAGATGAATAAGATTATAATATCTCAAAATGAGGAAATTGCAAAGTTAAAGGAACAACTAGAAAGCCAAAAATAGCACATGAACCATGCTCTTAAGCTAGCTGACTAGGCCCTTTCTTGTAGGCCAACACCTAGAGTTTATGCTTTATGCTTGAAAGAGAAATTTCTTTTGTTTCAATTAATGTTAACTCTCAATAATATGAATGTAGAGTTTAAATCAGCACAAGAATTTTATGGACTATATCAGAGTCTACCACCATGGCATTAGAACTTATTGTGTGAATTATATGTTCATAATTTTGTTATTCCTTCAGAGACTGAATGAAATCCCTTGCTTTACATAGGAGATGTACACCTAAAAGCCCTCATGTCATGGATGTCCAATGAAGCAAATTATGATAGGTAGTTGAATAACTACAGGGATGAGGAAAGAAAAAAACCTTTACTTTTAAGAGAAGAAAGTAGCAAGCCAAATGAAATTCTCAAGGATTGGTTCACATTGACCTATGGAAAGAAGAATCTAGAAGTGAGGGAGAAGATCTTTGCTGCCAAAACTAAGGTTTATGCTGAATATGAAAATTTTCCCTACTTTACATTTTAGAGAGCCATGGCTGGTGCTAGGAGTAGGTGGGCAAGACTACCTAAATCTCTTAAGAAGTCAAAATCACATAGCCCTATTAACTTGGAAGCAGCACTTCACAGAGTTCCAAAATATTTAGAATTAGGGAAGCAGCCCAAACTGGAGTTGTGGTGTCCCTTAACAATGCAGCCTCCAATGTTCCTGTGGCCCTTGTATGACATTAATGTTGATAGACTTGACAAGTTGAAGGAAGATCATAGGAGAGAAGTGTGGGAGAGAACTAGAGGATTTTACTACACTTTTAAGAGCAATAGAAAGGGA